>ML660779.1:12120734-12154492 GCA_007570785.1 Antilocapra americana
GGGGCTGGGAGCACTCACACACAGGATGGGGAGGGCGCCCCCACCCGACCCCGAGACGGGGCAGGGAGCACTCACGTAGAGGATGGGGATGATGGCAGGGTCGTCCCTGCGGATGATGGTGGGGATGTACTCGGCTTTGGGCACTTTGGAGGAGATGAGCTGCGGACGACAGGGGAGCCACTCAGAGCCCTGGCTGTCCTGGATCCGTTGGGTGGCAGGAGCCCCCCCACCCTGCCCCCACTGCTGAAGAGCAGCTGCACCGGGCCTCACCATGACCTTGGGTGGCACGAAGCCCTCAGTGTCACAGGCTACAGCCTCCAGGCCCTTCTCAGTCTCCCAGTCCAGGTCCTCAAAAGCTTCGCCCAAGGTGCAATGGGAGCTCTGCAGGTCACTACCTGGAGGGCAGGACGTGCCACCAGGCTGAGGACCACCTGCAGTGTCTGCTCTGGCTGCAACCCCAGAGATGGGCAGGTGACAGAGCCAGCAAGCCGTGTCCCAGAGGGTCCTCCAGGCCAGCGAGAAACCCAAGGCGGGTAAGAGAGCCAAGGTGAGGGCAAGCTGGGCTGCTGCCACCAGCTGGAGGCCACCTGGCAGGGAAGGCTGTGGGCCCCAGGGCGAGGCCAGTGGGAGCCGGGGTTCCAGCCCGGTAGGCCTGGTGTCTGGGCCAAGGAGAAGTAGGTACTGCAGGTCTCCGGAGTGAGGGGCACCAGGCAGGGCAGCCAGCGAACCTCGGCCCTTAGTTACCCCTACCCAGAAGACCGGAGGTTCAGAGAGCCCCCCCCAGTCCAATAAACCGAGGTTCAGCGGAAGCGCAGAAGCCTAGCCGTCCGGGTGCTGGAAGCGTGGGGCTGGGGGCCTAGGGGAGCCTCTGGGGAAGGTGGGCCGGCCTCCGGCGGCGCCGAGCACCTACTGTCTCGGGAGTCGTGAGAGGTGTCGGCTTTCATGGGGGTGGGGTCGCTCCAGGACCGGCTGAAGCTCCGCTCGCGCCGCTCGGCGAACGCTGCAGTGAGAGCAGAACCCATTAGGGACGCGGCCTGCAGCCACGCGAGGTGGCCGGGACCGGGGGCCGGGCAGGACGCGGGCCGGTGGGGTCTGGAGGGTGCAGGATGCCGCTGCAATGGGACGGGTGGGCGAGGGGCCAAAGGCGGACCGCAGGGTCGGGGGCACGGGCGGAGTCTGCGTGAAGGGGCGGGGCCCTGCCCTTGGGCGGAGCCTGGGTGTGGGAAGGTGCCCGCTGGGGACACCGTCTTGGGGGCACAGAGCAGCACGCCAAGCCCCAGTCGGCCAAGAGCAGCGCCCCCCACCCATCTGCCTTACTCTGGGCCTTACTCTGGGCCTTCACCCGCCGGCTGCCGACCATGCGCAGGTGTTTGCGGAAGTTCCTGGGGGTGGAAGCACGGGGATGCTGGGGAGGGCCGCCAGAAGGGGTGGGCAGCCCATCCCCCGCACTCCCTTCCCCGACTTCTTCCCTTTCTGTGAGGGGCGCCCTCCCGGCGCCCCCAGCTCTCCCACAGGCCAATCCTACCCCGTCCCTCTCCTCCCATTGGCTGCAGGACACAGGCAAGGTTATCACGCTCCCTCTCGCCACCCACCCTCCTTCCCGGACAGCGACAGCTCCCTCGGTGACCCTGTGCACTTGGTCTCCTAGCCTGCTGCTTCCCTTCTCGCCGTGCACCCAGGCACACTCGGACTACCCCCAACCTCCTTCCCAAGTGGTCAAGGGTTCCTTCTTCCTGCACACGATGGCCAAGCCATCACAGCAGGCCCCACCACAAGCTGGGCTTGGGGCCAGTAGATGCCCCCACCCCTGACGCTGTGTCCCTATGCTGCCTCAGAGACAGGTCTCTTGAACCCCTGCCAAGGCCCCACTTGCAAGATGGACAGTCGAGCTTCCCAGACACATCTGAGGTGGGGCTTGGGGGGGGTAAGCCTGACCGCTGACCCCACAGCTCTGGGCTCCAAGGGCCCGAGAAAGGCACAAATGGGTCAGCTGGCTGCAGGTCAGCTCAGTGTGTCCCCCAGCACACAGGCCGGGGGGCTCAGGCCACGTGACCCCTCCTGCCCGCCGCGTCCCCAGAGCAGGGCCAGGCCAGTGGTCGCCACCGCCCTTCCCCGATCAGGTCCACTGGACTGGGGGGGCCCAGGCTAGACCAGAACAGACAAGAGACAGACCCTGGTGGCGAGTGGCTGGCAGGCCCTACCTCTGGATTACAGACGCGGAATCATTCTCCCGTTTCCGGCGTTTCCTCTCCGCGTAGCCCCTGAACACCCTGGGAAACCGCCACGAGTCAGCACCGCCCTTGGCCGCAGGTGGGAGGGGCAGAGACATGGGGACGGAGGCTCGAGCACAGGGCCTGTAGATGTCCAGGGCCCTGGGCCAGACAGAGGGTCCCGGCCTGCCTCGCCCTGTCCTCAGCCCAGCTCCCAGCAGGCCCTGGTGCAGCTCGGCGCTTGCTGGGACCCAGCATGCCCTCATGGTCAAGGCCCAGGTCCCTGGCCTGCCCCGACCTACTGGGGGTGGGGTGGGGGTGGGAGAGTTCCCCAGGGACCACCACCACGCCCTCAGGCTCAAGGTCCTCACGGTACTTACGAGATGCTGAGTTGCAGCGGGAAACGGCAGCGTGAGAGAGAAGACACAGTGAGCAGAGACCCTCAGACCTCTGACCCCCTGGGGTGAGCTCCCTTCTTGTCCCTGACTCGAAGGGTCCCTCACAGGCGCCCCAGGCACCGGCAGGGTGCCAGCTATGCCACAGGCCAGTCCTTGAAAGGGCAGCAGATGCTGAGGTCATGGTGGCCCAGGCCACCAGATGCTGGTCAGGCTGCTCAGAGGCCTGACTGTGTGCCCTGCTCCTGCTGGGACCCGCAGCAGACAGTGGCCCCCGTCCAGCCTGAGGGCGGCAGTGCACTCCCCAAGGTAGTTTGCAGGGAGTATCTTCAGATTGGGGGGCACTGCAGCAGAGTGCCTCCCTGGAGGGAACTCAACAGAACACCCAGCGGCGGGACGGTCAAGAGCACACCCCCCAGGGGACTAAGCTGTGATCAACTGCAGCGCGTGGAAACGCAAGGAGGGTGCTGCTTGGATCGTGTGCGAGGGCAGAGCTGGGCAGCAGCCCGGGAGAAACACCCCTGCTGCTGACTGCATCAGCTGCAGCCCTCTGCCCGCTCCCCAGGAGACAGGATGGACAGCCTGCAGGAACCACAGGGGGCAGGGCAGTGGGGACGGGATGGGGTGGGGGTGGGATGCGAGCAGCCTGCCAGCCTTCCTGCAGACCGGCCCTCAGGCAGAGAGGGCCCAACGTGGGGCTGCTCGGGAGCGGCCGCCCAGGTGGGCTCTGGGCAATAGCTCCTGAACAGCAGGAAGAGGCCCCCGGCCTGGGCCCCGTGCACAGCAGACACAACTCACGCTTGCATAGTTGTGGTTGCTGTCTGGAAACTGAAGAGGTTTTCCTTGGGGAACCAGGTACGGATGGGGACATCATCTGGAAGAGGCCAAAGGGGCAGTGACTAGGGTGGCTTAGGGGTTCCCGAGCCCTTCCCCACCTGCCCGGGGGCGGGGTGTTCCTGAGTACAGGGTTCCCTAGACCCATCCCAGGTGGGGGGGCCCAGCGCCGGGCCAGCAGGCTCTGAGGCCTGCTCAGCTGTGCTCAGCGGCTTCGTGATGCTCGTCTCTGCTTGGCTCTCCCCCTGCTGCCCACAGCTAACACGTGTTCCCCGGAAAGCACAGCCAGCCTTCAGGGTGCCCAGGAAAAGCACTGACTCGTCCTCTTCGAGCCAGAGGGGCGGGGCAGGGACGGTGGCTACAGGCTCTCCTGGGGCTCCAGGGTCTTCTCTGCTGCCCAGACACTCTGGGGTCCACTTGGTCGGCCCTCCCCTCTCCCAGACCTTCCTGGTGGAAGCTCTCACCAGGCAGAGAGACTGACCCTTCTCAGGGGCCCTGTAGTCCCCAGACAGGGTGAGCTAAGGCCACTCTACTCTATTCCCTGACCCTGTCCCAGAACCTGGCCTGTGTTCCTCAGAGGAGCACCAGGGCCTGGAGATGCCTGCACCCCTGGCCTGTGCCCTGATGCCCCACTGGGTTTGGAGGCTCAAGAGGTGTCCTAAGAGTACATGGCGGGTCTGCCAGGTAGAAGTCTGCTCTTCTGGAAATGACAGGCTCAGAGCCCAGAAGCATGGGGCCACTTGAATGTCCCAGGCGGCCTCTTCCTGACAGCAGGCCTCCTCAGCCATGCGCATTGCTCGACAATCCTGGCGGGGGGGCCCCACCAGCTGGCCAGGCCTCCGACAACTGTGAGCCTCCCTTGGTGAGCAGGAGTCTCACTGGGTGGGTGCCAGGGCAGGGACTGTCCCCTAGGACTCCTGGAAGGCAGCCCCACCTTTCCATTCAACCAGGCTTGCTGCCTGTTCTGCCCTTAATTCTCTCCTGGCCCCCTCGCTGGGGAAGCATGCCTGGCATGACTTGGAGCTGGCAAGCCTGAAGCCAGCTGTGAAGCCTGACTGGGCATGGGGTGTGGCGGCAGGACGCCACCTGCGGGTGGTGCCCGGGGCGCCCCGCACTGTCCGTGCCTCCCAGTGCTTGCTGCAGCAGAGCCGGCTGCCCGGACCCCCGACCAGCCCCTCACCAGACACTCGGTCAACGCTGTACATCCTCTCCAGCTTCTTGCGGCGGCTGGTAGCCTCAGGCAGAGGCGGCTGGTCCACCCCAAAGGCCTGAGGGGAGGGACTGGGGGCGAGCTGGGCACACCCGGGACACTCCTTGGAGCCCTGGCGGCTGCCCGCCCAGCTCTGGCAGGGCCTGCTGACGTCCTCGTGACTGCCACCCGGGCTGGCACGCAGGGGCTGGCTGTGGTGGTGGGGGTGTGGCTCCCGCTGCCGCCGCCCCTTCACCACAGCCAGCTCGATGGCCTCGGCCTCCGGGCCGGGCAGCAGGGCCGGCTCCCCTGAGATGGTGTACACGCGGGGCTGGGGGCCCTCACCAGCCGGCCTCCCGCTGGCAGCCTCCTCCGGAAGGCTGCCCCCGTAGCGCCCATTGGAGATGAGGGAGAGGCGGCGCTTGCTCTGAGGGGCCGGCTGCATCTCGGGGGACCCGTCGTGGCCAGAGCAGGCATCAGCCAGCAGGTGGTCTGGGGGAGAGGCACCAGGTGAGCTGGCAGCCTGCTGGCCCTGCCCTCCATCTCCTGGTGTTCGGGAGGCAGGGAATGAACACCTTGCGGGTGCATGGCCCACTAACCAAACCCTGGGCCCTAACAACTTCACAAAAGGGCTTTCTGAGATGTGCCATGCCCCAGAGGTCCATACTTGACTTCCATCAGAGACCCAAGCCCCTCTTATGTGCGTGTGGGTGACAGACTGTGCTACCTGTGAGTGATGGGGCAGGAACAGGCAGGCCACCTCCCAGCCTGCCACCCTGCCCGTATGCCCAGTGCCAACTTCTCCCCTCCCCCCTGCCAGCTGGCCCCCAGAGACAGTGGTGCCAGCCCTGGGGGGTGCCAGGAGGCTTGTTGCCATGCCAACGGCCCAGGCTGGGTGGATGCCATGGTAATGAGTGACTCGCAGCTCCTCCTGGGGCTCTGGGCCAGGGAGGGCAGGGGGGTGTGAGGAAGCCAGCCGGGCAGGGTGGTAGCTGCTTGCTCACACCACACAGTGTGCAAGGGCTGTGTCTGCCTGAACAGGAGACAGCATACCCTCCCCTAGACGAGGAGCTATGGGTGGACCAGGTCCTGGCCCTGCTTCACGTGCCCCTACCTGCACCGTTCCGGTTTTCAGGGTGACTCTGGGACAGGTACTCGCCAAACGCTCGGGCTGCTCTGAGGGGGTGGACAGCGGGGTGCGCCGTCAGGGCACATCACCCACTCTGGCGCCCCCCCCATGCCCTCTGCACCCGCAAGGGAGAGCTCAGGGGTCATCCCCGGCAAGCACTCCCATCCCACCTCAGACCGCCCAGGGCTGGCAGGTCGCAGTTCCGGGGACCCTTGGCGCCCGGCGCATCTTGGCCGGACCTGCAGGCGGGGCCCGGGTCTGCTTTCCCTCCAGCCCCGGCCGCCCGGTGCGTGTGGGGGTCGTGAGGTCGGGCACCTCGCCCACCGCACCCGCAGGGAGGGGAGCCGAACGGAGGTGGGGGCGGGCGCCGGCTACGCGCATGCTGCAGGGACCGGGACAGGGCTGGGGGGGCGCTGGCCCCGGCGGGCGGCCCGCCGCACTCACCGCACTTTGGCCGCCACCGAGGACATGGCCTCGCTTCTTAGCGCCCTCCTCCGGGAGGCGACGGCGCCCATGGTCGAGGCGGCGGCGCATCCCCAGGCCTCAGAGCGCGCCCCGCGCCCGCCGCCTCCGTCGAGGGTGCCGCACCGCGCCGAGGACTGGGATCGGGCTCCGGCTCGGGCTCGGGCTCGGGCTCCGGCTCGGGACCCGCATGGCAGCTCCGGGGCCCTCCGCGCGCCCCGCAGCACCGGACAGCACCGCCAGGCCGGGGGCGGCGCTCCGCCCGCCGCGACGTCAGGGAGGTGGAAGCCCCTCCCACCTGGCGTCAGAGCGGGGTGGGGCCCGGCGAGGCCCCGCCCGCCGCGCCGGCAGTGGGCGGGGCCGGGGACCCGCGGCGCGGGGCGGGGCCGACCGGCTCTGCCCTCTCGGCGCTGCCTCCGGAGCCGGGAAACCAAGGCCTGCGGTCCCCTGGCCGCAGGGTCCCGGGCTCTCTGGTCAAGGGGCTCCCTGCTCTCGCAGAGCCACGTGCCCTGCCCGGAGACGTACAGGGACCATGGACCCCAAAGTCCAAGGCCTGACAGGTCTCTTTCTTTGTACAAAAGGACTCCCTGGCGCTCTTTAATGATCTGAGAAGCAAAGGGCCCGCGTAATCTTAAGGAAGAATCTCGTGTGTACAAAGTGGGACCAACGCCTGAGCGTTCCTCAGGGCTTCAGGCTCGCCTGGGCAGATACCAGCACCATCCCGATCTTGGGTGCCCTGCCTGCCTGGCTTGGGGTCCTGGGGTGCCACGTGGTGACCTCACAGGCAAGCAGGCAACACGACGTGACCTGCCCATCTCGGCGGGGCCCCCGGCCCCAGGGACCTCCCCACAGGGACCACAGGACCCACATAATCAGATCTACCTTTATTGACGGGCAAAGCAGAAACACGAGGCTTCCAACACAAGAGGCCGCAGGGGCTGCTGTATGTGCAGGGGAGGTCAGGGCCAGTGGCCCTCCAGGAGAGGCCAGGGCAGAGTGGCGCCAGAGTGACACCCCACACTGGGTCCCAGCGGGTCTCCCCGGCAGGCTGGAAGAGCTGCAGGAGCTAGGCACTCTGAGATGGAGCCGAGGGATGTGCTGGCTTCAGGGTGCTTCAGGGTGGAACCTTCTACCCATCCTGGTTGGAGAGCTGGGGAGCTGAGGAGTCCTTGGGTGGTTTGGGGGAAGCCAGACCTCAGTGCTGATGCCGAAGGGAGGGCTCATCCTCCTGTTGGGAACAGCACATGCTCAAGGTCAAGCTGGGGGCAACCTGGAGGGCAGCAGGGAGGCAGCGGCTGGCGAGCTTCGGAGACCTGAGTGGGTGGCTCAGCCACGGGGCACAGGGCTTTCAGGCAGCTCACCGAGTCAGAGCCCAAGTTGGCTGGGGCGCTTTGGAAGTCAAAGTGCGCATCCTTGGGGCCGCCCAGCAGCACCTCCTCATACTCAGTCTGGTAGTCAGACTCATCTGGGCAGAGAGCAGAGCCGTGTGGGTCACCTCCTGAGAACAGGGGCGGGGGCCGTACAGGGGCGGGGGCCACACACGGCAGGGGTCCCTGGTGCAGCCAGCCAGGTCTGGGGCTGCCAGAGGGAGCCTGGTGCCCAGGGCAGCTTACTGAGAGGGAGGGTCAGGAGGGGACGCTGCCGCCACCACCCTCAGCTGTTGGGCAGGTGCGTCTCAGGGCCCAACTCACCGTCCAGGGCAGCCACCTTGGCAGGCTCGATCCGTGACCCGACCCCAGCAAGGTCTGTGAAGGGGGCACTGGGGCAGGCGAGGACCGGGGGCAGAGGCAAGGGAGACCTCTGACCTGCTCCTGGCCGCACCCAGCCCTCTCCGTGACCCTCCGAGGTCCTTCCCCCCGCCCCCCGCCCCCTGCCCACGAGCACTTCCGGAGTGGAGAGTCAGAAGAGGCCCCTGGGAGGGGCAGGGGGCGCCTGTCCTCCTGAGTGGCTGAGTGGGGGTGCCAAGGTGCCGCTGGGTGAGGACCGGGCACCAGAGAATGGGTCACTGGGGGGGTAGGGGCCGCCTGCTCAGGTGCTCACGTCGCACGCCTTCATCTTGCTCGTCCCCTGCCGGTCCTGCAGCATCTTCTCCAGCACACCGCTGCGACCCCAGATGTCAAACACTGTCCGGCCATGCTGGTACCCCACCTCCCGCAGACGCACGGGAACCCCACGATGGGGATGGGAGGGCAGGGAGGCCCGGGGGTGCAGCCAGCCTGGACACTCACGCAGATCTCATCAAACGTGCTGAACTCCAGGGTGCCACAGCTGTCAGTGGGGGGCGCAGACACTCGCAGTAGTCACTGCCCCTCGCCACCCCCAGCTGCCGGACACAGCACACACAGGCCAGGCGCGCCTGGATCTCAGCCGCGCCCAGCACCTGCCGCATCGCAGCCACTAAGCATGGCTCCGGGCCTCCGTCCGGGCACAGCCACCGTCTCCTCCCTGGCCCCTCCACCCCCTCCCCTCCTCCATGGGAAGACTTCTCCTGCTGGGCCTGGGGGAGCCTTTACGCGTGCCCCCCTCCCCAGAGCTGGTCCCAGGCAGGCAGGGACCATCCCCTGCTGGACCCAGAGCCTCGAAGGTGCTTCCCCCTCCCTGCCCATCTCAGGGTCTCAGGGACGTGGGCACCAGGGCGGGGAAGGAGGAGCCAGGGCAGGCAGGGCTGGGCCCACCTTGACCTTCGTGCCCAAGGGATTCCAGCGCTTCCATAGGAGCCACCATCCCGAGAGTGCGTCCCCGTAGTTGGTGAGGTCTGTCGCATCCCGGCTGCCCACGTCGATGGCGATCACCACCTTTGCCCCCATTGACCTGGTCACATCCGCTGGGGAGGAGGTGGCCTGGTGACCAGTGGGGACAGGTGTGCAGAGCCCTGGGCGGGAGCATGGCTGAGGGGAGGCTGGGGCAGAGCTAGGGGCAGGGGTGGAGCCTGCCTGAGAGGCGCTAGGGGAGCACACAGGCCTGCGGGGCGGTCTCCTCTCCACTGTCACACCGAGGCCGGTGCAGGGGCTGGCGAGGGCAGAGCTGTGCAACAGGTGACTGGCATGCCCCAGGAGGGGCCGTGCCCAGGGCAGCCCCGACACCTGCAGGCCGTTAGCTCTCGCTGTGGGCACAGATGGGCCTAGTGGCACCGGCCGCCACTTGGCCTTGCTCTGAGCGCCGCGGAGCCGGCAGCGGAGCCATCTGCTGGGAGCGTGTCTGCGCGCCTCCTGCACTGCCCCGCCGACGGGCACACGGAGCCGTGGGGTGGAGGCAGGCAGGCGCCCCCCCCCCCCCCCCAGTACCTGGGGGGTTGTTGATAGAGCCCCCGTCCATCAGCAGGTGCCCATCTTTGGGGTCGCAGAGTGGGGGCATGTAGCCCGACAGGGACATGCTGGCACGCACGTACCTCCACAGGGATCCTGGAAGGGCGTGCAGAGGGGTCCGGGAGAGGAAAGCAGACTTCGCTGCCATCACCTCAGCGCCCTGCCCACACAGGTCCTGTGCCCCCTGCACACCTGGCCCAGCAGAGGGCGCCAGGCCAGGCAGATGACAGCCTTCTTGGGCGCCCTCCTCCTCAGAGGGAGCTGGCGGGGCCGGACTTGCTCCGGGCCTCCCCACATCTCCCCTGGCCACGACCTTCTGCCTGCTCTGCCAGCCCACTCACTTCCAACCAGACTCATTTCAAGACGCTACCCAATACTCTGGCCGGGAAAAGGGCCCTCAGCTGCGCCCCATGGGTCGGCTTTCCTCGGGATCCCCATCGAGCAGTGCCAGACCCTGAGTGTGACCTGTACACAGCCATGACCCTCATGTCCCACTCTGCCCCTGCCTCCACTGGGGACCCGCCAGCCTTCAGGCAGCAGAGTCATCTCGTTTAGACCTTCCCGAGTCCCTTGCTTCCTCTGGGGGCACCCTTTCCCTGGAGCCACTCCGCCCCCGTGGGGAGCTGGCTCCTGGGAGGAGGCACTCACCATCCGTGTGGACCCGCATGGCGGAGGCGGAGATGTCCGTGGTGATGGCGAAGTACGGGATCCACAGGTCCTGTGAGGGGACAGGACTCAGAGGGACCAACCCCGCTGCCAGCCCTTGATTCTCGGGGCCCAGGGCGTCCAGACCCAGGCAGGCTGAGACCATGGACTCTGCTGGGGCTCCCAGGGCAGACCCTGCGGGGGGGGGGCACCTCGATCTGCCTGTCCTTGAAGACGCTGCAGATGCTGCTGTTGAAGCCAGCCCCCGAGAACATGGACGTGATGGGGTAGGTCAGGTCCAGCACAGTCTTCACCATCGACATCATGTCCTGGGGGGGCACACAGGGCACAGGTGAGGCCCCTCCAGAGGAGAAGGGGCGCACACTCCTGCCTGTGGGCACAGGCAGCAGCCAACCCCGCGGGACCGCCAGGAGCCTGTGTCAGGAGGAGGGAGTGGGCACACAGGTACCCCTGCTTCCTGCATGCAGAACGGGGGCCTCCAGGAAGCACCCAGGGCCTGGGGGGAGCAGACACCACAGCCTGAGTGGCAGGGCCTGGAGGTCCCAGGGGAGCAGCTGCTGAGCCCTGGCAGGCTTGACCGACTGCGCCCTTGCTGCCCGCTCAGAGGGCCAGCTCTGGGCATGCTGGGACGAGGCCATCCAGGCCCAGGGCCGGCTGCACGCCCACCGCTGCCCATCCCCCGGTGCCAGGGTGGGCGCTCCATCCGCCCAACAGAGGCAAGGCTCTGCTGAGGGCCTCACCGCCAAAGCCAGGACACCGGGGAGCAGAGGCCTGCCCTCCTCAGCGAGGCTGGACAGCTCGGCCTATGAGCACAGGACCAGGAGCGCAGGACCCCTCAGGGCTCGGGGTGAAGAGGAAGGGGCCTCCTCCCTCCACAGACAGGCCCTGGGAGGGGAGAGCTCAGGCAGCGGCTGCAGGTGGAAAGGGGATGTGCCCACGCACTTGCGTGGGGACCAGGAAGAGCACGAGGGCTCTGGGAGGACGGGGACCCTGGGCAGCCCGGCATCCTGAGGTCCTCTGCGGCCAACAAGCCCCTCCCCCCGAGGAAGGCCCTGCTCAGCACCACCCACCACGCCCCTCCACAGGCCCACAGGCAGGGCCGCAGCCCGTGGGTCCCAGCCCCGCACCCGTGGAGGGGCTGCCCATCAGGCTCCCATGGCCCAGCACACACTCCAGACGGCAGGACGTCAGGCCCGAAGCTCCGTGGCTGTTCCCACACCCCAGACCAGCAGGGTGAAGAAGGGAGGGCCTGCTAGCTGCCTCTGGGCACTCACTGCAGATGTCCACTGAGGATGGACCTTCACTGCCCCTGGGGCCACTGCCCTCGCAGGCTGTCTGCAGTGACAGGAGGCTTGGGGACACATGCGCTGGGCAGATGGCCTGCTGAGAGCTTCTGCACAGAGCGTGACCGTCTCCTTTTCTTTTAAAAATGAGAATACCACCTCCAAGCCCTCCCATGGTCTCTCCCCATAACAGACAGAGCCCTTAGGAGGGCGGGTTGGCATGCCCCCTCCCCCACTGTTCCTCTGTCCCGCCCGGCCTGACTCTGGCACCCGTTCACTACAGGGCCCACTGTACCAACAACGTGTATTTCTCATTCTCTGACATTTGGGGTCTCACCCACCCTGGGAGAGAGGGAGCCCAGGGCCCACCCAGCGCCCTCTATCTACCCCACAAGCCAAGCCTGAATATCTCAGGGCTAACAGTGGACAGCCCCGAAGCCCAAATCTGCAGGAATTATTGGAACGGGAGGGTCTCAACCTGTGTACCCTGCCCTGCCCTGCCCTGTCACACAGACTGCCAGACCCAGGCCTCCCCCGCCTGCCTACCAGCACGGGTGCCCCAGTGGACATGTGAGTGGTGCACTGTGGGGGCATCAGCCTGTCCTCAGCCACCTTTACAACCAGACCAGGCACCAGAGCCGCCACCCCCAGCACTGAAGTCCTTGCCGTGCCCTCCCTGCCCCCCAAGCATGCTGCAGAGCCACTTGCAGGGGCAGCCCGTCCCCAGGCCCCCGATGCCCCTGCCCTCACAGGGCCTCACCTCCGCCCACTGCTTGGCCCGGATGCGGATCTGGCTGTAGCTGCGTTCCTCAGAGTACAGGGCGCCCATGAAAGCCCCGATGGACGTCCCTCCGACCATGTCCACAGGGATACCGCACTCCGTCAGGGCCTGGATGATGCCCACCTGCGCACAGCCTCTACACTGACAGGAACAGGAAGTCAGTGCCTGCTCTGCCCGCTGGGACCCAGGATGATCGTCCTGTCTTGCCCACCCCTTAGCGCCCACGTCCTGCACATGTCATGGGAAGTGGGGCATCAGTGGCAACTCAGGGGCAGTGATGCTCCCGAGCGGCAGCCGGCGCTCAGCCCCCTTGTGGGGGGCGCTGGTGCTGGCTCCAGGGCAGGCGAAGGCTTGTCTCCCCACTTCTGCAGGGCGTCCGCCACACTGCCAGAAATGCTGCCTGTGAGGAGCGGAGACCCCGGGGCCGCAGTGGGGGTGGGACAGGTGGCAGGGGCAGGCAGAGCAGCATCCGAGGGCGAGGTTGGGGAGGCCTAGAGTCGACGGGTGACTCTGAGCCTTGGGTCCAAGGAGCGTTGGAAACATGGCGCATAGATAAGAACCGGACCATCCCCACGCCGCGGAGATCCCAAGGAGAAGAGAACTTTAGACCAGGCTGAGCGCAAAAAGGCACGTTACCTCCAAGGGGCAGCACACCCGAGCTGCACCCTGCCCACACTGGCTGCGAGGGCATAGCCTTATCACCTGGCCCTTCTCAGACAACGTCTGCTGGCCCGCAAGCCAGGAAAGAAACAACTGTTTAAATCGGAGAGGGTAAAATCAAGGAAATAATAAAGACCAGAAATTAACAAACATCTACTAGAGAGGACCCTAAAAGCTACAAGTAGGTGCTTTGAAAATACAAATTCAGCTGACAGCTCCTGGAAAGACTGATCCAGAAAAGTAAAAAGAGGGGGAGAGAGAGAGACGGGGTGGGGAGGGACAGAGAAGGAGAGAGAGAGGAGGAGGGAGACAGACAGTTGTCATAACTAACCTCAGGACTGAAAGATGGAACATCCGTACAGACGCTCCAGTTAAAAATGTAAGAAGTTAGTATTAACTTTGTGCCTTAAGTAGGAAAAATCAGATAAAATGGACACACTCAGGTTATGACTAGCACAGCTTACCAGATCTGACACTAAAAGCAGAAAACCTGGATAGTCCTATAACCATCAAAACAAGTAAATTTTTAATTCTTAACTCCTCACAAAATTTTATGTCCAGATGGTTTTACTAGTGAACTGTGCTAAACAAATAAGGAAGAACAGCACAAGCCACATAAGATCTTCCAGACAACAGAAGCAGCGGCAACAAACCTGCCTTCCTTTCAGGCGAGGACAAGCACAGCCCGCCTGCCTCAGACCCGAGGGCCCGGCACACATGGCAGGGCCACGGCGATGAGTCTGTCTGTCGCAAGGAGGTGACGCTGGAACCCCTCAGTGTGGCCCACCATGTCAACAGAATGACGGAGCGCACCACACCATCCCAGCAGACCCAGAAAAACAAGCCCCCGTGACGAAGACTCGGTCGACCAAGAGCAGAAGGCACCCCCTCAGCCCGGTAAAGGGCGTCTCGGAGACCAGCAGCTGCGCGGCACCCCGCCACTGACGGGGACGCGGGCCTGACGCTGCGGGCGAGGCAGGGGCTCGCTCAGCACCTGCTCAGACGCGGGGAGCTCCGACCAGCACCGCCGACAAGGGAGAGAAGCAAAGGCATGGACGTACTTTGGAAAGAAAGATGGAATACTGTCTTTGTTCTCAGAAGATGTAACTGTATGTATAAAAAATGCAAAAAAACTACAAGAAAGGAAATAGAAGTGAATTCACCAAGGCTGTAAGACGACATACTCACAAAGAGCTTCTGCGTTTCTGCGTACTGGCGACAGACAATGTAAAACAAGGTTTAAAGCAGACCATTTACAATAGCAAAAACCCACGAAGTGCTTGGATGATTCTAAAATTTACACGGAGGTGCAGAGGAATGAGGACGATCAGAACAATTTCAAGGAGAGGGAGTGTGACGGGATCGCGCTGCCCGATGATACCCTGCAGAGGCTCCCTGCAGAGCCAGACCGAGGGCAGGGCAGGCCCCGTCACAGGCACACCTGGGCAGGGGATGGCATCTGAGCCGGGTGCCGCAGCAGCTTGGCAGGGAGGGAGCAATGTGAGGGAGAAGGCCCTCACCCACCGAGGTCTCTGCCACTCAGAGGCAGCAGCTGTGGGTGGGTCGCAGGCCCAGAAGCACAAGCTTCGAGAAGATGAGGCTCCAGCAAGCCCCAGAAGTTAAACTGTAAGAACCCGGGAAATGCCACTTCACCAGGTTAAAACAAGCTCGTCAAAAAGAGCCACTAGGAAACAAAAGTCAAAGACTGGAGAAAATATCAGTAATAAACACATCTGGCAAAAGACTTGTATTCAGACTACACACAACTCCTCCAACAAAACAGCAGAGGACACTCCACCGGGAAAGGAGGCCCTGGAGCCCGAGCTCAAAGATGCAGACCAGGTCACGGCGGCACCAGGAGCATGGCCATGCTCGCCCTGACAAGGCCAAGGGTGAGAGAAGCGTGGCAGCCCAGGCCCCCACAGCCTCTGGGGGCTGAATGTCTCCTGACGCTCCAGGCAGAAGTGGCTCCGCTGTGAGCTGTTATCCCACAAGGAAGACCCGTGTGCAAATGCTGACCGCGAGTCTGCGTGTACTGACCAAACCTAGGACACAACCCCACGTCAGGGACAGAAGGAGAAGGAGCACAGTGTGGCGCCCGAAGCATCCAGGCAGCGGCGCCACAGGCGCAGCCGGGGCACACAGAGCCCACGGGCTGAGCAGATGCAAGCCAGCACGGAGCGGGAAGCTCGGCAGGTGAGTACTGGGTTCTCAGAGCAGCTCAAACTGCGAGACCCAGGCACTTCGCCGAGTGCCTCCGGAAACAGCAGAAGGAAGAGGCTCGCCTGCAAGGCCCAGAAGGAGCAGGCCTTGGGACAAGGTGACGCTGAGCCTCACAGCAGTCCTAGAAGCTACATGGACAGTGGAGGGAATTCCCAGGGAAACCACGTCCACCACAGCCTAACTGTCCTGCAAGTGCACACAGAACCAGCACACTCTGCTAAGCGTGCTCCGGGCATCCGCTCTCTAACAGAATTGGGAATATAGCGAAAGAGAGGAAGACACGGCACCCAGAAATGGAGCTGGAAACAGGAGACATGGGGCAGCTCCCAGATCACAGGCACAGAAACGCCACGGCAGCGCCGAGAGGAGGCCGCTGCCTGGCACAGCAGAGCTTGGTGGGCACCGAGGGCGCAGGGCCTGCAGCGGCACCAGGTGAGCTGTGTGCAGGAGGCCGCGGCAGCTGCGTCACTCCAGGGGGGGGGCCGCCGGGAGCCTGAGCTGAGCAGGAGGCGGACAGAGGACAGACGGCAGAGACGGACACTCTGACTTTGTGTGTGTCTGGCGTGGGCTGAGAACTCAATGATTTAGAACTGAGAAAAATGAAAGACAGAGACACACAACAAAGCCCCACCGCACAGCACAAGGAGCTAGCTGTAGGACCCACAGCAGGAGGAACCGGTGCGCGCGACCGAGCACTCCCCCACCCCTGAAACCAGCACGGCACTGTGAGCCAACCGCGCCCTGGTGAGAAGCCGAGAGTGCAGATGAGGGAGCAGCTGCGGGGCAGCTGAGGTGACTGTCCGCAGGGCGCGGCCTCGGGACAACTCTGGGTTTGCTGACAGGCAGCGTGGGCAGAAGGCACTGTGCGGTACAGAAACACTACCGGGCCTTACTAAATGCCACTTTTAAATTTTCATTAAAAATGCTGCAGCAAACTGGGCCCCCGTCTGGACCAGCTGTCCAGGCCCCTCACTGTCCCAGCCCGCAGAAAGTGCCTGTGTGCCCCTGACCTGGCAAATCTGAGCAGAGAGCCTGCTTCTGCAGGCCCACCAGCTCAGCTTTCCAGTAAAAATGTGCCACAAGCGATGCCTCTGGATTACCCGACACGAACAGGCACGGTGCCCACTAGCCCCCAGCCCAGGCCAGGCCACGCTCAGGGCTCCGCGTCACACGTGCCTGCACCTGCGGGTCCCTCCCGGCAGCCTGAGGCCCTGGTCCCAGGCATCGCAGCCCAGTCCTCAGAGCGAGGCTGCAACAGGTGGCAACACGCGCTGTGAAGGAAGATGAAACCAGGGAGGAAGCTGCAGTGAGGGGCGGGGTCTCCAGGAAGAGCGGCGGACCAGCACCCACCCCACTCTGCCTTCCCTAAGGGTCTCAGCATCTCCAGCACTAGGCAAGCGAGGAGCGTGAGTCCAGCTAGGCGAGCAGTTCTGAGGCTCGTCTGCGTTATTTCTCAGACCTCATCCAGCTATGATTAGCTGAGGAGTGCAAGAGCGAGCAGGGTGGGTGCCACAGAGACTCTCAGGGGCGTCCGCCCTCTGGGCCCCCTCTCCTCAAGCTTACTCCGGAAGGGCTGTCCTCCGGCCAAGGGAGGTGGTAAGCCAGGCCCCTCCACTGGGCCCCAGGGACAGGTGGCCAGCACCTCGAGCAGGGCCGGCACCAGGGAAGCAGCACAAGGCGGCCAGCCCAGGGAGTGCATGCCAGCCCTGGGACCGGCCCTTGGGGGGCAGGGACTCACTGCCGTCTGCCCTGCCGCTCCCTCACCTGGGAACGGCCCTCGGGGAGCAGGGACCCACTGCCATCTGCCCTGCTCCTCCGCGCACCGCTGCTAAACGGGCGGCCTGAGCCCACCGCACCCTCACCTGGGAACAGCCCTGGGGGAGCAGGGACCCACGGCCGTCTGCCCTGCCCCTCCGCGCACCGCTGCTAAACGGGCGGCCTGAGCCCTCCGCACCCTCACCTGGGGATGGCCCTCGGTGGGCAGGGACCCAGTGTCGGGCTGCCCTGCCCCTCCCTGCACCGCTGCTTCACTGGCGGCCTGAGCCCGCCACACCCTCACCACACTCCTGCCCCTCCATTCCTGCCCCGCGTGTGAATTTCTCTCTAACACATGCCTGGAGAAGGGCAGCAGGTGTCAGGATAACCTGGGGTTCAGGTTGTTTGGGCTCAGCATCCCTAAAGGAACCCACACACCAGTCCAAGGAACTAAAGGCTGCTTCAGAGGGCTGTGAGCAGAGCAGATCCCTGTTTCATAAAGTGGAGAGAAGCTCACCTGTAGCCAGAGAAAAGAGACAACCAGGAAGAGAGACGCTCTCCTGCGGCCTTTGTGGAGGGGCCACATCTGTGCTTGGGGGCGCACAGGACCCATGCCCCGCCCATGCACACACCCACAGCCACGCCCACACCCTTAGCCATGCACACACAGCCACGCCCACACACCCACGCACCCACATGCAGGGAAAGGCATGGGAAGGAGAGGGACCCACCTTGCTCCCCCTCCCCCAAGGACCAAGGCGATGGCATTGCCGGTCAGCACCCTCGCCAGGCGGGAGAAGTCCGAGTGCCGGTCCGGGGGCCTCTGGCAGACCCGCTCGTACAGCTCCACCTACAAGAGAAGCCAGCAGACAGGGCCGACCTGACCCAGCTGCTCTCCCCGACTCCGGACCCAAAGCCGCCTCAGGACACGCCGTGGGTCTGAGCTGCGCCGTCAGCACCTCAGTGCCTGGGCTCGCCCGGGAGGGCCCCACGGCCCTGGGCCTGGCCGACACCTGCCCCCGAGTGGTGGGTGTGCGGCCCTGACGTCTGGGCCTCGACACGCAGCCGGTTGTGTCCGCCGCGCTGCAGGGCCCTGCCACCACTGCGGCCCGTGTCCAGTCTCCAGGGCGGGTGGATCCCGATGAAAAAGTGCCTCAGGATTTGCGGCTTTTTCTGTCCAAAGGAGGAGGCAGGGCCAACCTGAGGCCCCGGGGCTCGGCTCTGGCCCCAAGTGGGGGCTCCTCCACCTGAGGCGCCACCACCCAACGGTCAGGCTCAACAGAAGTGAGAGCCCTGTCAGCGCCAGCGGGCTGGGGTTGGAGGCGGAGCGAGGGCAGGAAGCAGGCCGCCGGCCCAGGGCTCCATCTCACCAGCTTGGGCAGGCTCCTCCTGGAGAAAACTCGGCGAGGGCAGCAGAAGTGCAGGTGCCCAGAGCACCAGCCGCGCATGTTGAGCCAGTCCACGGTGCGGGCCGGCGCGGGCCCATCCTGCCGGTGAAGCAGCACCAGCTGCTTCTGGGCGCGCACAGCCGAAGTCTCCAGCATCAGCTCCAGCTGAGGGAGAGCAGAGCTGCGAGTCAGCCAGCCCAGCAGAGCTCCGGCCCTGGGCGGGACAGCCGACAGCAGCACAGGGCGGCCCACGGTGGCCCCCGGCTGGACGCCGCCTCGTCCACCAGCCCACACGGGTCACAACACCCGCCCGGCTGTGGTGCGCTCAGCCCTTCCTCTGTGAGGCCGGGCCCCAGGGGTACGGCTGCATGCCAGCCGAGCTCTGGGGGCCTGCAGGCAAGAGGGCACCGCCCTCTGCTTCTCTAACACGGCCTCCTGAACACACACACGCTGCAACCTTCTTTGGCAAAGGGGCACCGCTTCTGGTTGGGACTGGAACCCACAGCCGAGATGACGAGTTTGCGGCTGACCCAGGATGGGGCAGAGCGTGAGATGAGATGAGGGCGGACACAAAGCAAAGGGATGAAGGCTCCACTGAACCCAGGAAGCTGGAGACAGGGACTTCCGTGCAGGGCACTGAGGATGCGGCCCCAGGCCTTGCCCGGCAGCACGGCTGACCGCAGTGGGGTCTGGCAGCTCTGAACCCGGAGACACAGCCTCCGGCTCGGCAGCGTCTCTAGCTGGTGCCCTGAAGACGCCCTGGCACACACGTGCAATGAGGGAATTTCACAGTCCACTGACAGACAGATGGCGGGCATTCACAAATAGAAACTAAACAGCCATAAGACGAGTAAAACAATGTGGATAAAACTCAGAAGTGTAAGCATTGAGAAAAAAAGAAATTTCAAGATGGTATAGGCTTCAGCAGTATGTGAACTGAGAACTTCCAGATGTATAAGCTGGATTTAGAAAAGGCAGAGGAACCAGAGATCAAATTGCCAACATCCGTTGGATCACAGAGAAAGCAAGGAAATTCCAGAGAAACATCTATTTCTGCTTCATTGACTACACTAAAGCCTTTAATGGTATGGATCACCAAGCTGTGGAAAATTCTTAAAGATATGGGAATACCAGACCACCTTACTTGCATCCGGAGAAACCAGTAAGTGGGTCAAAAAACAACAGTTAGAGCCTTACATGGAACAACTGACTGGTTGTTCGGGAAAGGAGTACAACAAGGCTGTGTACTGTCACCCTGCTTATTTAGTTTACATGCAGAGTGTGCACGTGCTTACTAAGTCCCTTTAGTTGCATCCGACTCTTTGTGATCCCAAGGACTATAGCCCACCAGGCTCCTCTGTCCATGGGATTCTCCAGGCAGGAATACTGGAGTGGGCTGCAATGTCCTTCTCCAGGAGATCTTCCCAACCTAGGGATCAAACCCGTAGCTCCTGCATTGCAGGCAAATTCTTTACCACTGAGCCACCGGGGAAGCCCATATGCAGAGTACATCATGCAAAATTCTGGACTGAATGAATCATAGGCTGGAATCAAGATTTCCAGGAGAAATATCAGCAGCCTCAGATATGCAGATGATACCACTCTAATGGCAGAAAGTGCAGAGGAACTAAAGAGCCTCTTGATGACAATGAAAGAGGAAGGTGAAAAAGTTGGTTTGAAACTCAATACATTCAAAAAAACTAAGATCACAGCATCCAGTCCCCTCACTTCATGGCAAATAGAAAGGGAAAAACAGAAGTGACAGACTTTATCTTCTTAGGCTCCAAAGTCATGACAGACAGTGACTGCAACCACAAATGTAAAAGACACTTAATCCTTGGAAAGAACGCTGTGACAAACCTAGGCAATGTATTAAAAAGCAGAGAGATCATTTTGCCAACAAAGGTCCAGAGAGTCAAAGTTATGGTTTTTCCAGTAGTCATATACGGATGTGAAAGCTGGACCATAAAGAAGGCTGAGTGCCGAATAACTGATTCTTTCAAACTGTGGTGCTAGAGAAGACTCTTGAGAATCCTTTGAACTGCAAGGAGATCAAACTAATCATAGAGGAAATCAACCCTAAATATTCATTGGAAGGACTGTTGCTGAAGTTGAAGCTCCAATATGTTGGCCACCTGATGGGAAGAGCCGACTCACTGGAAAAGACCCTGATGCTGGGAAAGATTGAAGGCAAAAGAAGGAGGTGGCAGATGGTGAGATGGTTGGATAGCATCACCAACTCAATGGACATAAATTTGAGCAAACTCCAGGAGACACTGAAGGACAGGGAAGTCTGGCTTGCTGCAGTCCACGAGGTTGCAAAGGGTCTGACTCAATTTAGTGATTGACCAAAAAACTTAGTGACTGAACAGCAAATGAACAAAGATGGTATAAAGTAGAACACTATTTACATAAAAAACAGTGCCGTATACACACATAGTTAGTAAAATGAGACTCTGGCTTTACAAGAGACTACCTGGGGGGTGGGCTACTGGCTACTTCATGGTATATGTCTCAGTTCAGCTCAGTCGCTCAGTCATGTCCAACTCTTTGTGACCCCATGGACTGCAGCACGCCAGGCTTCCCTGTCCATCAGCAATTCCCAGAGCTTGCTCAAACTCATGTGCATTGTTTGGTGATCCCATCCAACCATCTCATCCTCTGTCGTCCCCTTCTCCTCCCACCTTCAATCTTTCCCAGGATCAGGGTTTTTTCCAGTGAGTCAGTTCTTCACATCAGGTGGCCAAAGTATTGGAGTTTCAGCTTCAGCATCAGTCCTTCCAATAAACAGTCAGGACTGATTTCCTTTAGGATGGACTGGTTAGGTCTCCATGCAGTCCACTCTCAAGAGTCTTCTCCAACACCACAGTTCAAAGGCATCAGTTCTTTGGTGCTCAGCTTTCTTCATAGTCCAACTCTACAGTATCCATATGTGACACCGGAAGAACCATAGATATCTGCCTGCTCCTGCTAAAACAACGCCAGAGGTGAACACAGCAAAATGTTTTCAAAATGTGGAGAGCAAATGTGTGGGTATTTGCTCTTACTGTTCATCTCTTCCTGAGTTCCTGAAACACTTCATTCAAAGGAAGACAGACAAACCGGGTCTGGGAAAAGAGCGGGCCACGCTGGCGGGAACCTGTCCAGCCTGCTGCCGAGACCACGCCCCGACTCCCCGCCCCACCCGCTGAAGCTCCGCCCACTGCCGCGCTCCTGCAGCCCGCTCACCGCGCCCACTGTGGGCTCCTGCTCGCCCAGGCCCACGACGAGGATGCATTCCGCCTGCCGGATGCAGCACTGGGTCCAGGGCGTGAGCGTGCTGTCCGCCTGGTAGAGCACGATGCGGTGGATGTCCTCCTGCTGCCCCAGCCAGCTGGACAGCCGGTACTCGTGGATACTGGAAGGCACAGACACCCTGGTGTGTTTCATGGAGGGGCAGGGGCCCCCTGAGAGCAGGAAGTCGAGCTTGGCCAGGCTGTTCCCACATGGAGGCCACGTACCTGTCCAGAGCAGCAGAGCCAAGGCGCTGTTTAATGCTGTCACTGGTCAGCAGCAGGGCAGGGCCTGAAAACAACCACCAGATGCAGAGAACTGCCGGCAGCCCACCGTGGAGGACAGGCGAGCCCCTTCCTTCTCCTGGAGCTCTCCAGGAAGTGCCTGTGGCCCTGAAGGAGACCCTCTGGGCAGGTGAGCCTGCAGTGTGCCAAGAGAAGGGCTGTGCCGGGTACAGGGATGGGCAGCCTCTCTGAACCAGTCTCCTCCTCTGTACACATTGGGCTTGAATTTCTGCAGCTCTGAGACTGTGTGTGTTGGGGGCAGGGGAAGCACAAGCTTGTAAAATGCGAAATCAGACAACTTCCCCAATCCAAGTCAGTGGCCAGCTGGATTCCAGCAGATGTGGTTTACCAAAATGCAGACGCATGCTTTCACATGCTGTGTCTCTGGGGTTGGCTTGTTCTTCCATCTAGGGTGGCTCAGATGGTAAAGAATCCGCCTGCAGTGTGGGAGACCTGGGTTCGATCCCTGGGTTGGGAAGATCCCCTGGAGCAGGGAAAGGCTACGCACTCCAGTATTCTGGTCTGGAGAATTCCATGGACTGGATCCACAAAGAGTTGGACATGACTGAGTGACTTTCACTTTCACTTTGGGCTTGCCTGATAGCTCAGCTGGTAAAGAATCTGCATGCAATGCAGGAGACCCCGGTTCGATTCCTGGATCAGGAAGATCTGCTAGAGAAGGGACCTGCTGTCCACACAGACACACCTGCTCAACCAGGAGGGCTGCCAGGGCTGGGGACAAAAGCTGGCAGACAGTGGCCCTCAGGGTCAGGAAGGCTGCTGGATGGCCCTGGGTGAAGAAGTCCTGCTGCAGCAAGAGGAGCCCAGGCTCCCCCGGCACTGGCATCTGAACTCCCCCGAGGGCTTACGATTAGAGCGGGGAGGTGGGAAATCACCGCCTGCATCTACCTGGAGGTGTCCGCTCTCGACAGCACACAGAACAAGGGCGTGTTCCACACGGCGGACGCTCGCCTAGAGCCAGACATCCTGGAGCGCAAAGTCAAGTGGGCCTGAGGAAGCATTACTACAGACAAAAGTGATGGAATTCCAGCTGAGCTATTTCAAGTCCTAAAAGGTGATGCTGTGAAAGTGCTGCACTCAGTATGCCAGCAAATTTGGAAAACTCAACAGTGGCCGCAGGACTGGAAAGGGTCAGTTTTCATTTCAATCCCAAAGAAAGGTAATGCCAAAGAATGCTCAAACTACCGCACAATTGCACTCACCTCACACGCTAGCAAAGTAATGCTCAAAATTCTCCAAGCCAGTACATGAACTGAGAACTTCCAGATGTTCAAGCTGGATTTAGAAAAGGCAGAGGAACCAGAGATCAAATTGCCATCATCCGTTGGAATGTAGAAAAAGCAAGAGAATTCCAGAAAAACATCTACTTCTGCTTTATTGACTATGCCAAAGCTTTTGACTGTGTGGATCACAATGAACTGTGGAACATTCTTAAAGAGATGGGAATACCAGACCATCTGACCTGCCTCCTGAGAAACCTGTATGCAGGTCAAGAAGCAACAGTTAGAACTGGACATGGAACAACGGACTAGTTCCAAGTTGGGGAAGGAGTACATCAAGGCTCTATACTGTCACTTTGCTTATTCAACTCATATGCAGAGTACATCATGCAAAATGCTGGGATGCAGATGAAGCATAAGCTGGAATCAAGATTGTTGGGAGAAATATCAATAACCTCAGATATGCAGATGACACCACCCTTATGGCAGAAAACGAAGAAAAACTAAGGAGCCTCTTGATGAAAGTGAAAGAGGAGAGTGAAAAAGCTGGCTTCAAAGTCAATATTGAAAAAACTAAGATCATGGCATCCGGTTCCACCACTTCATTGCAAACAGATGGGGAAACAATGGGAACAGTGACAGATTTTATTTTCTTGGGCTCAAAAATCACTGGAGATGGTGACCTCTGCCGTGAAATTAAAACATATTTGCTCTTTGGAAGAAAAGCTATGACCATAAAAAGCAGAGACATCACTTTTCTGACAAAGATTCATCTAGTCAAAGCTACGGTTTTTCCAATAGTCATGTATTGATGTGAGAGTTAGACCATAAAGAAAGCTGAGTGCCGAAGAATTGACGCTTTTTAACTGGTTCTAGAGAAGACTCTTGAGTCCCTTGGACAGCAAGGAGATGCAACCAGTCAAGCCTAAAGGAAATCAGTCTTGACTACTCACTGGAGGGACTGATGCTGAAGCTGAAAGTCTAATACTTTGGCCACCCGATGTGAAGAACTCATTCATTGGAAAAGACCCTGATGCTGGAAAAGATTGAAGGCAGGAGGAGAAGGGGATGACAGAGGATGAGATGGCTGGATGACATCACTAGCTCGATGGACATGAGTCTGAGCAAGCTCCGGGAGTTGGTGATGGACAGGGAAGCCTGGCGTGCTGCAGTCCATGGGGTCGCAAAGGGTCGGACACGACTGAGCGACTGCACTGAACCACAGGGTGGTGCCTGTGAGGTGGCCGCTGGTCTGACGCACGGGGAGCATCTCTGAGTCAAAGGCAGACGCCTGTGGAAGTGGGAAAGCAACTCCTCTGGGGGTCGAGACAGAGGGCGCTGGTCCCACTAAGGCTGCACTCCTGCTTTGGGGGTCGGGCACCCACAAGGGCGTGACAGAGAGGGAGCCTCTTGGGGCTGGAGGGGCTCTCAGCCTGTGAGGGTGGGCACTCCTGGGCATTGCAGTGACGAGTTCTGTTCACCTCTTGGAAGTCTAGGACGAGATGGGACAGGCAAGCTGTGTCTGCAGCAGAAATACTGAGGAGCCCTGCCAGAGGCCCTGGGTACTGGGGCTGGGCTCTCTCTGACCCTCGGTGCACATCCTCTAGGCCCCTGCCTGGACTCGAGGCTTCTGAGGAGGCTCCTGGGGAAGTGTGGAACCTCTAGGAGTGCTCTGGGCTCTCAAGGCACTGCTACAGCCCTGGCCAGTTAGGAATGTGGTGACCAGCCTGTCCTGAGAGGGGTCTGCCTAAGACCCAGGCCATGGACAGGACCAGGGCAGTGCATGGATACAGGGTGACTCCCAGGTACCCCGAGTCGGCTCTGTTGGGGCTGCTCAGGCCTGGAGAGCCACTGCCAGCCTGGCTGTTACACAGCCTCTCCTCCAAACTGGGAAGGCAGAGGAAGCGGCTGACGCCCTGAAGCTGGGAGACAAGGCCGTCAGCCTGGAGCCTCTCTCTGCAAACACCCTTCACAGACGTCATCACCTTTCAGCAAAGGAACCCTCAGGGCAGGGTCCAGTGGTTCTGAGTGAGGGCTCTGGGTCAGCTGAGGAGCCTCCAGAAACATGCTTCCTGCCTCTGTTCATTTCATAAGCAAAACCAACCTCCAATGCATCGTAAACTTGACAGGTGATGCCATGTTTTTAAAAGAGCCTCTTCATGATTTGGGGATAGGATGAAATTTCTTCAATAAAATTCAAAAGTCAATAATATAGGAAAACAATGATGAATAAACTGGTCCATATTAGAATTAGCAGCTTGAATTTGTCAAAGACAGTGAACTGGATGTGTGTGCTGTCATGTCCAACTCTGCAACCCCGTGGACTACAGCCCTCCAGTCCGTGGGATCCTGCAGGCAAGATCCTGGGGTGGGTGCCGCTTCCTCCTCCAGGGATCGTCCTGACCCAGGGCTGGAATCTATGTCTCTTGTGTCTCCTGCATTGCAGGTGGACTCTTTACCACTGGTGCCACCTGGGAAGCATTTGTCAGAAGACATCATTAAAAGAATAGACAAGCCAGCCACAGAGGGAAAGACATCGGCACTTTCATCCAGAAAAGCAGCTGTGTCCAGACTGCCTGCTGACGGGGGGGAGACGGCGGCCCCACAGGGCAGGGCGCCACTGACAGGCACGCAGAGGCGTCCCAGGGGCCGCGAGACATGTCAGCTGCTGGAAATGCAGGTTCCAGGGAGATGGGACTTAGCCTGCGGCCACAATGCCCAGCAGCACAGCACGCCACACCCTCTCCCTCCCCTCCAGGAGAGGCGGTGGCTCTCCGTTGTTGTTCAGTCCCTGAAGCTGGTCCAATTCTTGGCAGCTCCGTTGACTGCAGCATGTCAGGCAGGCTTCCCCATACTTCAGCATCCCCCGGAGTTGGCTCAAACTCCTGCCCATTGAGTCGGTGATTCCATCCAACCGTCTCATCCTCTGTCACCCGCTTCTCTTCCTGCCTTCAACCTTTCCCAGCATCAGGGTCTTTTCTAATGAGTTGGCTCTTCCCATTAGGTGGACAAAGTATTGGAGCTTCCACATCAGTCCGTCCAGTGAATATTCAGGGTTCATTTCCTTTAGGTTTGACTGGTTTGATCTCCTTGCAGTCCAAGGGACTCTCAAGGGTCTTCTCCAGCACAATTTGAAAGTATCAATTCTTGGGTGTTCAGCCTTTTTTATGGTCCAACTCTCACATCAATACATGACTACTGGAAAAACCATAGCTCTGACTAGATGAATCTTCATCAGAAAAGTGATGTCTCTGCTTTTTAATATGCTGTCTATGTTTGTCATAGCTTTTCTTTCAAGGAGCAAGCATCTTTCAATTTCATGGCTGCAGTCACCATCTGCAGTGATTCTGGAGCCCAAGAAATTAAAGTCTGTCACTGTTTCCACTTTTTCCCCATTTATTTGCCATGAAGTGATGGAATCAGATGCCATGATCTTAGTTTTTTGAATATTGACTTTTAAGCCAGCTTTTTCACTCTCCTTTTTCACCCTCATCAAGAGGCTCTTTAGTTCCTCTTCACTTTCTGCCATTAGAGTGGTATCATCTGCATATCTGAGTTTTGTTGATATTTCTCCTGGCAATCTTGATTTCAGCTTGTGGTTCATCCAGCCTGGCATTTTGAGTGATGTACTCTGCATATAAGTTAAATAAGCAGGGTGAGAATACACAGCCTTGATGCACTCCTTCCCAATTTTGAACCAGTCAGTTGTTCCACATCCAGTTCTTCTAACTGTTGCTTCCTTACCTGCATAGAAGTTCCTCAGGAGGTAGGTAAAAATTAGATTTACGTAAAGTATCTTTTCTGATCACAATGGTATGAAAATGGAAAATTCACAAATACATGGAAACTAAATGCTTAAACAACCAACGAGTCAAAGAAATCCCAAAGAAATGAGGAAATATCTTGAGACAAATGAAAACAAAAGCACAACATTCCAGAATGTACAGGACACAGTGAAAGCCCTGCTGGGAGGGAAGTTTATAGCTATAAAAGCCTCCTCTGAGGAAGAAGAAAGATCTCTGATCAACTGCTGGCTTTGTGCCTTAAGTAACCAGAAGCATCGCCAGCTAAATGCAGACCCAGAGCCGCACGGGGCTGTGCTCCTGGGCACAGGCTTTCTCCAGCTGCAGCGAGCAGGGGCCGCACTCTGGCTGTGGGCACAGGCTCCCCTTGTGCAGCATGGGCCCTACGGGATGCAGCCTGGAGTGGCTGCGGCACTGAGGTCCGGCTTGGGCCCGGCAGCTGTGGCGCGTGGCTGAGCTGCCCTGCGTGTGTGCAGTCTTCCCGGACCGGGGAGGGACCTGCCACCCCCGCATCGGCAGGCAGATTCTTAACCAGTGGACCACCAGGAAAATCCTCTACCAAACACTTGGAGAAAAACTAATAACAGTTCTCCTCAAACTCTTCCAGAATACTGACTCTGAAGGAACACAGCCTAACTCACTCCATGGGGCTCACACCGGGACCCCTTACCAAAGTCATGGTGGGACCAAGACACCACAAGAAGCTACAGAAGTGCAGCCCTGACCGCACAAAACCCTCCACGGAAGAGGAGCTGGCCGAACCCGGCGGGGTGGTGAAAGGGCTACACACCCGACCGGGTGGGATTTATTCCTGGAGTGCAAGGATGACTCAATTCATGAATATCAATCAGTGTAACAAATCACATCAACAGGAAAAAGGGGGGAAATATGATCATCTCGATTGATGCAGAAAAAGCACTGACAAAATTTAACATCTTTTTATGATGTAAACTGTCAACAAAATATGAATAGAAAGAAACCTTCTTAACACATTAGAGGCCATCGGTGAAACCCGGCAGCTAACACCCTACTCAAAGACAAAAGACTGAAAGCTTTTCCCAAGACCAGGAACGGCGCAGGAGGCTGCTTCCTGCTCACGTTGCTGGGACGTCACTGCCACCCAACGCCACCAACAGTTCAGTACAGTCCCTGTCATGACCCCCAGGTTCTCGCAGAAATAGAAATTCACACGGACACCAATTTCCTGGTCTCGATGCTGGGTGTGGTTACATAACCAGGGGTGGGGACCGGCATATGGCTCTCTCTTTACTATTTTTATAACTTGCTGTGAATCTATAATTATTTCAAAATAAAAGTTTTTTTAAAAAGGGAACAAGTTATTATTATGAATCAGCACATCTGCACTGTACAACTGCAGATCTTTTGATGTGGCTGGGACAGTCTGACCAACGTCACTGGAAGAGGTTGGATGGAGGTTTCCAGATCTGGAACATTTGTTATGAAACAGAGACCAAGACTAATGGAAATTAATGCTTTCTGTGATTTAAATTTCCACTTGGAGAATAACTTTTAAATATTGAATATTTATAATAGTAGCTCAATGTTGTAAATCATTTTTGTTTGGCATTTATTCAACGCCTTCTATTACTGTGTGTTGTCTATTACTGTGATCACTCACAATTATATAAAAACATATAAGCAAAGTGTTAAGAATATGGAATGCTTTATGATTTGGAGAATGCCCAAGAATTCTCCAGAATTTCAGTTTCTTGCTCTTGAGCCCCAAAACTTAACAGCTGTCAAGGGAGCTTGGCAGCATGACCTCAGCTGACTGAGGGTGTTCCCACATCGTCAGCCATGCCCCTGGCCGCTGCAGTGTCCTCTCAAAGTGGTGGCGTGGCCGTGGCGCCCACTCCAAGGTGGGCTTCTGCTGGGGGGCTCAGGCGCCTCTGTGGGTTCAGCTGGGAGAAGTGTAGTGTGACTCACACCAGCTCCTGTGGCGTCAGGTCTCTCCCTCCAGACTGTCCGGAGGCTCTGTCTCCCTGTGATGGTCCCCTCCCCAGCACCGACCCCCCCACCTGCACCCAGGGTTATCAGCCTTGTGGGCAACACTGAGCGCTCTTTCAGGAGAACCTGGAAGGATGAGAGGCAGGAGGAGGGGGCCCAGGGAACCTCAGGGGTTCTTGGGCAGGGCTTACCGATAGCGCTGAGGGCGTGCTTGAGCTCCAGGGTGAAGGCGGTGAGGGGCACATCCTCCGACACCGGCATGATGGCCACCGTGGAGAGGTTGCTGGCAGGGTTCCCTGAGTCCCACTTGCTGCCCACAGTATGGAACCTAAACTGGTGACCTGCAGAGCACAGGGGTGTGCGCTAGCCTGAGGAGCCGGCTGCTGCTGCAGCGGTCTCAGTGGCCCTGAATGTTTCCAGGTGATGGCATGGCCCCAGAAGCCTGGCCAGGGAAATGGGCCCCCAGGTCTGCCCTGGTCTCCACAGCTGGAGCCCCACCCTTCCTGCTGAAAGCCAACTGCACCGCGGCACCCTTGCGTCTCATACACATCAGGACTGGCCCCCCTGAAGGGGACACAGGCATGGACTCAGAGAAGACGGTGGGGCCCAGAGACAATGCAGAGAGGCGAAGGGTTGGCCAAGGGAGGACCCACCCTCTGACCGCACCCACTCCCGGAGTCCTTCCACCAGCTCCTCCAGAGACGGGGAACAGCCTGAGTTTTAAATGATGACACCTCCTAGTGTCTCATCTGCGTAGGCTTCCAGACCCGGGGTGAGGCACAGAGCCACCTGCCGGAGGTCAGGGCTGGGTCCCCAGGACCACAGGCTCCCCATTCTCTAGTTGTGAGGCCAGGCAGCCTCAGGGCAGCAGCGATGATCTGCAGGCACGTGTGGCCACAAGCTCATTCCCCTCCATCAGCGCATCCCTGGCTGAAGTTTATTTCCAATCACAAAGTCCCTTCTTGGTGGGTGGCATCGCCTGCTTTCGTGGAGGTGGCTGAGGGGACAGCCTCACTCTTCCTACTGGCCACATTTCAGCCAGGCTCCAGTCTTCCGGGGCCCAGACATGCTGAGGGCTCTCTTCCTGGCTCCCCTGGCCAGCTGCTGTCATAGCCCAGCTCCCGCACAGCCCTCAACCAGGCAGGGCACAGCCAGGGCCACGCAGGAAGGCCCAGTTCTGCCAAGAGGGCGTCCATTTCTGACTCTGCTGGTCCTGTCCCTGGGGAGGAGAGTGAGTCCCTACAAGGCCTGACCCAGAAGCCAGCGTGGGGGCTCAGGAGGCAGAAACAGGGCTTCCAAGAGCTAATCTGGGGCAAGGAAAAAGGAGGGAGGGCTGTGAGCCTATTGCTGGCTGCACACAAGGCAGCAGAGGGCCCCCGTCCCTGGCTTTCCTGAAGCTTCTCTGTGGGGAGTCCCTTCCTCTCTCTCTTTCCCACTGACCTCTGACATCAGAACCCTCCATCTGCAGCAGGCCCAGAGGGGGAATTTATCGCCAGCTCTTAATAGCTTTCGTTTAACTTTTAAGAAAAGCTGTGAGAAGCTCTGGTTCTGGCTAAGGAGACATCCCACCTGCCTGTGGCCACCAGCTCCAAGGAGGCCCTGAACGCAGTTCTCAGGAGGCCCAGAGGAGCGCTGAGAGGAGGACAAGCTGGCCAGAGACCTCAGCTCACGGAGAGGCCGCTCCACTAATGCCACAGGGGTGGCAGTGTCGTGCCCTGACCCAGCTACCGCCCCGTGAGACCTTCCTGGCCCCCTAGGGATGCTGCCCCCAGAAGACCTCCTGGGGCCCTTGGCCCTGAGCAAACCCTGCCTGGGCTCTAGACACAGAGAGTGGAGCCCCAGCTCTCCGAGGCCAGCACTAGCGTGCAGAAGCAGCACCCTGTCCAGAGAGTGGGATATGGAGAACAGAACCCCCCAAAGCCGGGTGAAGTCCTGGGCTCGCCCCCGAGTAGCCCGTGTGTGAGACTGGCCAGAAGCACACAGCAGAGGCTCTGAGGACAGACGGCGGTGGTGCGCCCGCCGGCCTTCACGCCGGCTCGGGAGAGCACGCAAGTGCAGCAGGCAGAGGCCTCGGGAGTGAGGTTAGCACTCAGACACAGCCGGGCAGAGGGCCAGGACGTGCTCTGAATGCAAGCACACCGAGAGTCTGCAAAAGTGAGAGATTTAAGTGGGAACCAGATTATTATAACATAACACCCGAAATATGGGATACAGTCCAAAATGACCAGGCATAGCAAAAGCCAGGAAGATCTCAACTTGAACAGGAGAAAACAATTAATGAAGATAAAAATGACAACAAGTCACAGAATCTAGAAGTCCCTAACAAGGTATTAAACCAGGGGTTCACAGCTAGCCAGAAACGGCCATCATGAGTAGTCTTGAAGCAAATGTAGAAATCAAATAACTGAAACAAAAACCACTCTGGGGGTTAGAAGCAGTCAAGAAGACAGAGAAAAGAGCCAAAGACCTTGAGGAGAGAGCAGAAGAAGCTGCCTGATCTGAGCATCACAGGAAACAGTCAAAAACCCAGCGCTCTCCCAGAGACTTTGGGGATGATGACAAGAGGTCTAACGTCTGCGTCCGTGAGTTTCCAGAAAAGTAGGAAGTGCGCGGGGCTGAGAGAGCATTTGAAGAGGTAAAGGCTGAGACCTTCCCAGACGTGGAAGACACATATATACATACATGCATACTGAACAGACCTACAGAGGCAAGAGATGAGCAAACCCCCAACAGGGTAAACTCAAGGAACTCATGCCCAAACATTCCAGAATCAAATTTCTAAGCACTGAAGACAAGGGAAAATCTTGAACACAGTCAGAAAGAAACGACGCATGCCTACTTGAGAGCAATTCCAAGTCTGGATTTCTCAGACACAATGGAGGCCAGAGGGAAGTGGCACAAAGTGCTTAAAGCACTGACATGAGAGGGCGGCTAAGACAGAACGGCACATCCAGCAACATGCATCCTTCAGAACAAAGGCAATTCAAAGACAGCCTTTGATGGAGAGAAATTCAGAGAATTTAAGAATCGTTATTAAAGGGACTCTAGATAGAAAGGAGGACACCAGGAGGAAGCCTGGAGCACCAGGATGAGGGATAGCTTCAAACACTGAGTCTGACAGCTGAAAACAAAAGTTCCACCTAACATGGTGTAGGGGGAGTTTCAAGGTAAGGGGGGCTCCAGGCAGGGTGGGCGGGGCTCCCAGGTGCCAGGCCTGGGCACGCACCTGCCGCAGCTCCCTGCTGGAAGCTGCCCAGGATCTTCTCGCCCAAGAGGCGAATCAGCCGAGTCACAACCTGGGGGCAGAGAAAGAACAGAGACCTCAACCACACACTGTTAACCATATGCCAAGTACCTTAGGCGCCCGGTTTCAAAACTGCCTTGGCTGTAAACTGCTCCGGGAAGTGGATGGCGACGCGGCTGCTCTCTGGTCACAGGCGGTGGGCAGGCACATGGCCTGAGACCTTGCCCCAGCTGGCCGCCCCTGCCTTCCCCAGACAGGAGACACAGGACAAGTGGGAAGCCACAACCCCTGAAGGCAGACCACGAGGGAGCTCCCCAGAGCCAAGGGACACAGGCTGGCATCGCACAATATCCAGGAAGAATCGCCTTTTAAAGATAATAATGCTAGTTTGGTTATATTAATTCTAGCTTTTTTGAGTTGCAGACTCAAGTAAGTAAAGTTGAAATGTCAAAATATGTATAATTTACTTCTAAATGCTTTTGCATAAGGATAAAGTGAGTTGAAAGTTTTTTAACTGTTACAGTTTGCAAGATGGCAGAGGAGGTACTGTACAGGAAACCTGCTTTTGTGGCTTTTGTGCGCTGTACAGAATCAGTTTTGAAAAGAGAATATGTTGTCAGCTTACTCCAATCACACACATTTATTGCATTAATAGTTGATATGCTGTAACTATGGTACTAAAAGAAACAATCCGTTTTCTGTTATTTTTATCACGTTTTGGTATTAAAGTCACACTAACTTCATAAATACCCTGGGGGCTGCTTCATCTGTTCACACACAGGCTCACCGGGATGGATCAGACCTGAGCCTTCGGAGGGGCCGCCCCTGTGGCTCCCCAGCAGCAGCCCGCCTCTTCCTCCAAACGGCTAAGATACAAGCTCTCCGTTTCCCTGTCTACACTCTCATGACTCAGAAGCAGGGAAGTGACATCAGAAAACTGGAAGCAGGGCAGGCTGCCCTCATTCCGCCTCCTGGCTGACTGCCGGGCACTGCAGTCCTGCCCTGAAGCCGGTGGGGACCGCTGTCTGGGGAAGCCGGGGCGGCCCTCCTCCCGCAGCCTGCCTGACGAGCACAGTCTTGGTCTCAACCGGGTTCTGGCATTCTGACTTCACAACTGCACAGCCCTCACCTGTGGGTACTGGCGCTTGATGGCGTTCAGGGCTCCTTCGGGAAGCTTGGCCAGCTCTGAATCCCGAATGGCATGCACTGTGGTCGCCCTGGCCTGGTGGGTGAGCGTCTCTACCTGGAGACGGGAGCTGGTGCTAGGGCCACAGGCTGACCCCAGCGCCCTCTCCAGAGCAGGTGGGGAGCTGGAGGAAACGGGGCTCACCCAGCACCCTGCGCTGGGGAAAGAAGCATCAGCTAGAGCTGTGAGCCTGCCACTAGCAGCCCAGATGGGCCAGGGCCTCATGCTCCTCGCGAGGGCCTCGGGGTCTCATAGGGACCACCGTCCCAGAGGTAGCTGCCGAACCCACCCTAGGCCTGCTCTCCTGGGAGGCGGCCTGTGGGAGGCAACTCCTGGGCAATTCTATTGCTTGTGCCTCTGCCCAGGTGGGCAGCAAGCAAGCCCACCGTGCAAGAAGGAAAGCAAAGGGTGTGGGGGGATGGGCTGGGGTGAGGCGGAGTAGCAGGGGAGGGGAGGGGTGGGGGAGGGGCGGGAAGGGG
>ML660779.1:12159098-12172425 GCA_007570785.1 Antilocapra americana
CACCTCACCACCTCACCGCCTCGTCACCTCACCGCCTCACTGCCTCGTCATCTCACCACCTCACCACCTCACCGCCTCACTGCCTCGTCACCTCACCACCTCACCGCCTCACCACCTCACCACCTCGTCACCTCACCGCCTCACTGCCTCGTCACCTCACCACCTCACCACCTCACTGCCTCACCACCTCATCACCTCACCACCTCACTGCCTCACCGTCTCACCACCTCACCGCCTCATCACCTCACCGCCTCACCGCCTCATCGCCTCACCGCCTCACCGCCTCACCACCTCACCGCCTCACCACCTCACCGCCTCACTGCCTCACCGCCTTGTCACCTCACCACCTCACTGCCTCACCGCCTCACCACCTCATCGCCTCGTCACCTCACCGCCTCACCACCTCGTCACCTCAGCACCTCACCGCCTCACCACCTCACTGCCTCGTCACCTCACTGCCTCACCACCTTCCCACCTCACTGCCTCACCGCCTTGTCACCTCACCACCTCGTCACCTCACCACCTTGTCGTTTCACCACCTCACTGCCTTGTCACCTCTCCACCTCACCACCTTGTCACCTCACCACCTTGTCGCCTCACCACCTTGTCATCTCACCACCTTACCATCTTGTCACCTCACCGCCTCACCGCCTTCCCACCTCACTGCCTCACCGCCTTGTCACCTCACTGCCTCGTTGCCTCACCACCTTATCACCTCACCACCTCACCACCTTGTCACCTCACCACCTTGTCATCTCACCACCTCACTGCCTTGTCACCTCACCACCTCACCACCTTGTCACCTCACCACCTTGTCATCTCACCACCTCACTGCCTTGTCACCTCACCACCTTGTCGCCTCACCACCTTGTCATCTCACCACCTCACTGCCTTGTCACTTCACCACCTCACCACCTTGTCACCTCACCACCTCACTGCCTCACCACCTCATTGCCTCATCACCTCACCGCCTCACCGCCTTGCCACCTCACTGCCTCACCGCCTTGTCGCCTCACCACCTTGTCACCTCACAGCCTCACCGCCTTGTCACCTCACCACCTCGTCGCCTCACCACCTTGTCACCTCACCACCTCACCGCCTCACCACCTCACCACCTCACTGCCTCATCACCTCACCACCTCGTCGCTTCACCACCTTGTCATCTCACCGCCTCACCACCTTGTCACCTCACCACCTCACCGCCTTGTCACCTCATCACCTCACCACCTTGTCACCTCACAGCCTCACCGCCTTGTCACCTCACTACCTCACCGCCTTGTCACCTCACCACCTCACCACCTCACCACCACAGGCCTGGTGCATCATGTCTTCCATCAACAAAGAATTACATGGCATACTAAAAGGCAAAAACAAATAATGTGAAGAGACTGAACAAGCACCAGGATCAGACATGGCAAGGATGATGGAATTATCCAACTGGAATTTAAACTAACCATGGTTAATGTGCTAAGGCTCTAATGGAAAAGGAGACACCATGTAAAAACAGATGGGCACTGTAAGCAGAGAGACGAGAACTATGAGGAAGAGCAAAAGGAAATGTGAGAGGCCCAAACCACCGTGACAGAAACAAAAGGTGCTTCTGAAGAGCTTATTAGCAGCCTTGACACAGCTGAGGGAGGAGTCTGAGCTCAAAGACGCATCAACAGAAAGCTCCAAACGGGAAAGGAAACAGGAGATCGGCTGATAAAAACAGAACAGAACATGTAAGGGCCATGGAGCCATTATAAAAGGCCCAATGTGCACAATGGGAATACCAGAAGGGGAAGAAAGGGACAGAAGAAATATTTGAGGCAATAATGAGTGGAATTAGTGTTGGGCCAACCACAGATCCAGGAAGAGAGAACACCAACCAGGATAAATGTCAAGAATGGCACTGGCACATTCAAGCTGCAGACAACCAGAGACAAAGACAACCCTGGAGGAGGCCAGAGGTAGCACTTGATTTGCAGTGGAACAAAGATAAGACTTATTTCAGACTTCTCTGAAACCATGCAAGCAGGAGGAGCGCAGTAGAGTGTTGAGAGAGAAACCCATCAACGTAGAAGTCTATGCCCTGTGAAACTATTCTTCAAAAGTGAAGGAAAAACAGATGTTCTCAGAGAAGCAAAAATTGAGGGAACGTGTCACCTATAGGCCTAGAAATGTTGGAAGAAGCTCCTTAGAGAGAACGTAAATGATGTAGGTCAGAAACTCAGATCTACATAATACAGAAGGAAGAACACTGGGAGAGGAAAAGTAAAGGTAAAATAAAAACTTGAATTGCTCTTAATCTCACAGGGAAGTTTGTTTAAAATAACATTAGCAACAATGCTTTAGATTATGTGGCTTATACAGAGGTGAAATGCATGCCACCAGTGATACGAACAGGGATGGCAGGGAGAGTTTGGGATTATTCTGTTACTACGAGATGTTCACACTATCTACAAAGCGGTGTAGGGTTTAAAAGGGAAACTCTCTTTCTCGCTGCACACTGAATACCTCTGACACCAAATCCTCCTCCAACTCCTCACACAACAAGTGTCCCAGACTCAACTCTGACACTAACTACCTGGATTTGTCACCAGACCACAGGTCAAGGGCTCAGTCCCACAAGACTGCCCCCTCTTCAGACACCAACTGCAAGCAGAGGGTCCTCAAGCTACCCACACTTCCGTCCAACCTGGCAACAAATCAGGAGTTACCACAACTGTAATTTGCTAGAATGGCCCACATAACTCAGGAAAACACTTACATTTACTAGTTCATTATACAGTTGACCCTTGAACAACATGGCTTTGAAAGCATAGGTCCACTTATATGTGGATTTTTTTTCAATAAATACATATAATACTACGTGATCTATGGTTGGTTGAATACTGTGGGCACAGAGAAAGTGAAAGCCGCTTTTCCTTCTGGCATTCCCATTATGCGTGTTGTACCTTTAATAGTTGCCCCATGGCCCTTACATGTTCTTATATGCAACTATATTGCATATTCTTAGCTAAGATCCCACATGCCTCACAGTCAAAAAAGCAAAACATAAGAAATATTGTAACAAAGTCAATAAAGATTTTAAAAAATGGTCCACATCCAAAAAAAACTTTAAGAAAAACTAAATATTTCAAATCCTAAAAGATGATTCTGTGAAAGTGCTGCACTCAGTATGCCAGCAAATTTGGAAAACTCAGCAGTGGCCACAGGATTGGGAAAGGTCAGTTTTCATTCCATTCTCAAAGAAAGGCAATGCCAAAGAATGCTCAAACTACCTCACAATTGCACTCATCTCACATGTAAAGTAATGCTAGTAATGTTCAAAATTCTCCAAGCCAGGCTTCAACAGTATGTGAACTGTGAACTTCTGGATGTTCAAGCTGGATTTAGAAAAAGCAGAGGAACCAGAGATCAAAATGCCAACATCCGCTGGATCATCAAAAAAGCAAGAGAGTTCCAGAAAAACATCTATTTCTGCTTTATCGACTATGCCAAAGCCTCTGACTGTGTGGATCACAACAAACTGTGGAACATTCTTAAAGAGATGGGAATACCAGACCACTTGACCTGCCTCCTGAGAAATGTACATACAGGTCAAGAAGCAATAGTTAGAACTGGACATGGAACAATGGACTGGTTCCAAATGGGAAAAGGAGTATGTCCAGGCTGTGTATTGTCACCTTGCTTATTTAACTTATATGCAGAATATATCATGAGAAACACTGGGCTGGATGAAGCACAAGCTGGAATCAAGATTGCCAGGAGAAATATCAATAACCTCAGATATACAGATGACACCACCCTTATGGCAGAAAGTGAAGAAGAACTAAAGAGCCTCTTGTTGAAAGAGGAGAGTAAAAAAGTTGGCTTAAAACTCAACATTCAGAAAACTAAGATCATGGCATCCACTCCTATCACTGGATGGCTTCACCGACTCGATGGACATGGGTTTGGGTGGACTCTGGGAGTTGGTGGTGGACAGGGACACCTGGCGTGCTGCGGTTCATGAGGTCGCAAAGAGTCGGACATGACTGAGCGACTGAACTGAACTGAACTGAGCTGCTTAATCTCCCAAGTTTTGGGGGATTTTCCAGCTATCTTTCTATAATTGATTTCTAGCTTAATTCTTTTGTAGCCTTGGAGTAGATATTGTATGATTTCTGTTCTTTAAATTTGTGAAGAGGTGGTCTGTGGCCCAGAATGTAGTTTATGTTGGTGAATGTTTCGTGTGAACTTGAGAAGACTGAATAGTCTGCTGTTTTCACATGAATGAGTCTGACGATGACGTTGTTAAGTCTGATGATGTTGTTAAGTTCAACTATATTCTTACTGATTTTCTGTCTGCTGGATCTGTCTGTTTATGATAGAGGGTGTTGAAGCCTCCAGCTGTATAGAGGGTTCGTCTGTTTTTCCTTACAGTTCCATCAGTTTTTGTCTCATGTGTCTTGATGGTCTGTTGTTAAGCATTTATGCATTATGTATTGGATTGTTACACAATGGAGATGGTGACAGACTTTGTTTTCTTGGGCTCCAAAATCACTGCAGATGGTGACTGCTGCCATGAAATGGAAAGACGCTTGCTCTTTGGAAGAAAAGCCATGACATGTTATAAAGCAGAGACATTACTTTGCCAACGAAGGTCTGTGTAGTCAGGAATCAAAGCTACAGTTTTTCCAGTAGTCCATCTCATATATGGATGTGAGAGGTGGACCATAAAGAAGACCGAGCTCTGAAGGATTGATGCTTTTGAACTGTGGTGTTGGAGACTTGAGAGTCCCTTGGACTGCAAGGAGATCAAATCAGTCAATCCTAAAGGAGATCAATCCTGAATATTCATTGGAAGGACTGATGCTGAAGCTGAAGCTCCAGTACTTGGGCAACCTGATGTGAAGAGCTGATTCATTAGAAAAGATCCTGATGCTGGGAAAGATTGAAGGCGGGATGAGAAGAGGACAACAGAGGATGAGATGGTAGGCTGGCATCACTGACTCAATGGACATGAATTTGAGCAAAATCTGGGAGATAGTGAAGGACAGGGAGGCCTGGCGTGCTGCAGTCCACAGGGTCAGAAAGAGCTGAACATAACAGAGTGACTGAACACAACAATGGACTGTTATGTCTTCTTGGAGAATTGACTCCTTTATCGTTCTATTAATATGATGCCCTCCTTTGTCCCCCGTAATGTCAGCTTTCTGAGGTCTGCCCCGTCTGAAGTCAGCTTGGCTCCTCCCGCTTTCTTCTGATGAGCACCAGCATGACTTGTCTTCCCCTGCCCATGCGCTCTATCTTGGGTTCACAGATGTATGGCTGTGTCAGGTCTCAGCTGCGGTGAGGCCACCGATCGTTGTTGTGGCACTTGGCGTCTTTAGTTGTGGTGTGTGAGCTGTTAGTCGCAGCATGTGGGATCTAGTTCCCTTACCGGGGGTGGAACGGAGCCCCCTGCACTGGGAGCAGAGTCTTAGCCACTGGTCCAGCAGATAAGTGTCCCCTATCCATTTCAGTTCAGTTCAGTCGCTCAGCCATGTCCGACTGTCTGTGACCCCATGGACTGAAGCACATCAGGCCTCCCTGTCCATCACCAACACCTGGAGTTTACTCAAACCCATGTCCATTGAGTCACTGATGCCATCCAACTGTCTCAACCTCTGTCGTCCCCTTCTCCTCCTGCCCTCAATCTTTCCCAGCATCAGGGTCTTTTCAAATGAGTCAGCTCTTTGCATGAGGTGGCCAAAGTATTGGAGTTTCAGCTTCAACATCAGTCCTTCCAGTGAACACCTGTGACTGATCTCCTTTAGGATGGACTGGTTGGATCTCCTTGCAGTCCAAGGGACTCTCAAGAGTCTTCTCCAACACGACAGTTCAAAGGCATCAATTCTTCTGCACTCAGCTTTCTTTATAGTCCAACTCTCACATCCATACATGACTACTGGAAAAACCCCAGCTTTGACTAAGATGGACCTTTGTTGGCAAAGTAGGGTCACAGAGTAACTCTCAAGAGAAATTTAAAATATATTGAACAAAACGAAAATGAAAACACGACTTATTGTGTGCAATAGAGCAAAAGTAATACTTAGAGGGAAATTTACAGCACTGACCACAAACCAGAAAAGAAGAAAGAGCTAACATCAATCACCTTAGGAAACTAGAGAAAGAAAAGCAAATTAAATCCAAAGTAAGTAGGAAAAAAGAAATAATAAAAATGAGAACAGAAACCAATGAAACTGCAAACAGGAAATCAATAGAGGAAAATCAACAAAACCAAAAGCCAGTTCTTTGTAAAGATCAATAAAGTTGATAAGCCTCGAACTTCCCTGGGAGTTTGAAGCCTCAAACTTCTTGTGACTAAGACTCCACACTTGCAGTGTAGGAGGTGCGGGTTTGGTCCCTGGCTGAGGAATTAAGATCCAACATGCCAAGTGGTGTGACCAAAAAAAACTGACAAACCTCTATCTCAGCTAACCAAGAAAAAAAGAGATTGGTAACAAATTATTAACATCATAAATAAAAGAGGTGCCATCACTACCGATGCCATGGAAATTAAAAGGATAGTAAAGGGACACTATAGCAACTCTGTGCCCACAGAGTTGACCATCTAGATTAAGTCAGCCAGTTCTTTGAAAGACACAATCTCCCAGAATTCACACAAGAGAGAGAGGCGAACTGAATAGGCCTGTACTTATTAGGAGATTAAGTCAACAGTAATGACCTTCAACACCAGGAAGCACTAGGGCCAGAGGATTCACTGGTAGCTTCTACCAAATATTCAAGGAAGAAATTATACCAATTCTCTGGAAACTCTTTCAGAAAACAGAAGCAGAAAGAATACTACTTAATTTATTCTACGAGGCCAGCATTTTCCTCACACAAAAACCAGACAAAGACATGACAAGAAAATCACAGATCAATATATCTCATGAACATAGATTCAAAAATTCTCAGCAGAGCATTTAGCACATTGAATCTAACAACATATAGAAAGAATTATACACAACAACCAAGCAGGATTTATCCCAGGTACACAAGGCTGGTCCAAAAATCAATTAATCCATCACATCAACAGGCTAAAGAAGAAGAATCACATGATCCTATCAATAAATGCAGGAAAAGCATTTGACAAAATGGTGGCGCTAGTGGTAAAGAACCCGCCTGCCAATGCAGGAGACGTAAGACTCGGGTTCAACCTCAGGGTTGGGAAGATCCCCTGGAGGAGAGCATGGCAACCCACTCCAGTGTTCTTGCGGGAGAATCCCACGGACAGCGGAGCCTGGCGGGTCATAGTCCAGGGGGTTGCAAAGAGTCGGATACGACTGAAGTGACTGAGGAGGCACTCACACAGCACTGGTTCATGAAAAGAGCTCTCAGCAAACTATGACGGAGGAGAATCTCAACTCGATAAAGAATGTCTGCCAAAAAAACTACAGCTAACATCATACCCATCGGAGAGAAGATCAAAGCCTTTCCACTAAAATCAGGTATAAGGCAAGGATGTCCTCCCTCATCACTCCTTTTCAACATTATACATTTCTTGTAATACAAGAAAAGGAAATAAAAGGCATAAGGAAGACATAAAACTGTTTTTGCTCATGGATGATGTGATTGTCTACAGGAAAAAATTTTAAAAAGAATCAACAACTAAAAAAAAATTCTTAGAACTAATAAGCAATTTTAGCAAGGTTACAGGATGCAAAGTTAACCCACAAAAGTCAATTGTTTCCCTATATACTAGCAATGGATAAGTGGTATTTGAGATTAAAAACACAATAACATTTATATTAGCATGCCTCAAAATGAAATAGTTAAGTATAAATCTAACAAAATATGTATAAGACCTCTATGAAGAAAACTATAAAACTTCAATGAAAGAAGTCAAAGAATAACTAAATTATTGGAAAAATATTTTACGTTTATGGAAAAGAAGACTTAATATTGTCATGATGTCAGTTCTTCCAATTTGATCTATAGATCAATGCCATCTCAATCAAAATCATTGCAAGTTATTCTGTTGCTGTTGTTCAGTTGCTAAGTCATGTCTGACTCTGGGACACCATGTACTACACCATGTCACGCTTTCATGTTCTTCACCATCTCCCAGAGTTTGCTCAAACTCATGTCCACTGAGTCGGTGATGCCATCCAACCATCTTATCCTGTCAACCTCTTCTCCTCCTGCCCATGGGCAGCAAGGAGATCAAACCAGTCAATCCTAAAGGAAATCAACTGTGAATATTCATTGGAAGGACTGATGCTGAAGCTGAAGTTCCAATACTTAGACCACTTGATGCAAAGAGCGCACTCATTGGAAGTTATACTGTGGATATTGACAAACTGATTGTAAGGCTTACATGCCGAGGCAAAAGACCCAGAACAGTCAACACAATATTGAAGAAGAACAAAGCTGTAGGACTAGCACTATCCAACTACAAGACTGACTATAGAGCTATAGTTATATCAAGACTGTGGGGATACTGGAGAAATACTGACAAAGAAGTCAATGGAACAAAACATAGAACCCCAAAATAGACCCCAAATAAGTGCAGTCAAGTGATCTTTTATACAGGAACAAAGGCAATAGTTAAATGGAGAAAAGAAAACCTTGTCAACAAATGGTCCTGAAACAACTGGATATCCACATGCAAAAAATTAACCCAGACACAGACCTTTCACTCTAAAAAAAAATTTACTCAAAATTGATTATAGACCTAAATATAAAATGTGAAGCTATAAAAATCCTAGAAAGATGACTATAGGAGAAAATCTAAATGCCCTGGGATTGTGTGATGGGCAACACATACATGACACCAAAGCCATGATCCATGAAAGAATTCATAAGCTGGACTTCGTTAAAATTAAAAGCTTCTGCTTGGTTGAGAGAATGAAAAGACAAACCACAGACTGGGAGCAAACATTTGCAAAAGACATATCTGATAAAGGACTTCTATCTAAAAATATAAAGAATACTTAAAACTAGACAATAAGAAAACATTATGTTTTAAAAAGGAGCCAAAGAACTTAAAAGACCCCTCACCAAAGAAGAATCACAAATGGCAAATGAGCATATGGAAAGATTCTCCCCATCACATGTCATCAGTTCAGTGCAGTCGCTCAGTCGTGTCCGACTCTTTGTGACCCCATGAACCGCAGCACGCCAGGCCTCCCAGTCCATCACCAACTCCCGGAGTCCACCCAAACCCATGTCCATCAAGTCGATGATGTCATCCGGCCATCTCACCTTCTGTCGTTCCCTTCTCCTTCTGCCCCCAATCCTTCCCAGAATTAGGGTCTTTTCCAATGAGTCAGCTCTTCACATGAGGTGGCCAAAGTATTGGAGTTTCAGCTTCAACATCAGTCCTTCCAATGAACACCAGGACTGACCTCATTTAGGATGGACTGGCTGGATCTCCCTGAAGTCCAAGGGACCCTCAAGAGTCTTCTCCAACACCACAGTTCAAAAGCAACAATTCCTCGGCGCTCAGCTTTCTTCACTGTCCAACTCTCACATCCATACATGACCACTGGAAAAACCACAGCCTTGACTAGACGGACCTTTGTTGGCAAAGTAATGTCTCTGCTTTTTAATATGCTGTCTAGGTTGGTTATAACTTTCCTTCCAAAGAGTAAGCGTCTTTTAATTTCATGGCTGCAATCACCATCTGCAGTGATCTTGGAGCCCAGAAAAATAAAGTCTGACACTGTTTCCACTGTTTCCCATCTATTTGCCATGAAGTGATGGGACCAGATGCCATGATCTTGGTTTTCTGAATGTTGAGCCTTAAGCCAGCTTTTTCACTCTCATATGTCATCAGAGGGATGCAAATTAAAACAGTGAGGTACCACTACACAGTTATTAGGGCTGGCCAAGACCTGTGACACTGACAGCACCAGGAGCTGGTGAGGATGTGACTGACGGGGACACTCACTCACTGCTGGCGGGAGCGTAAGAATGGTACAGCCAGTGTGGGAGACGGTGCAGCAGTTCCTTAGAAAACTGAGTATTTAATATGCTCTTACCATATGATCCCGCCACCACCTCCCCTTAGTATTTACCCAAATGAGTTTAAAACTCCGGTCTACAGGCACATATTGCAGCTTTATTCGTATTGCCTCAAGTTAGAAGGAAGCAAGATGTTCTCCAGCTGATGAATGGACAAATAACCACTGGCCCCTCCAGACAATGGAATATTATTAAGCACAAAAAAGGGCATGAACCATCAAGGTATGAGAAGACACGGAAGAAACCTGAACGCAAACTGCCAAGTAAGAGAAGCCTGCCTGAGAAGGCGGCGCACTCTGCACTCTGCACAAGATGACTGCAGCTCTACGGCACTCTGGAAAAGGCCTGACCTAGGGCGTCAGCAAAAGCTCAGGAGTCGCTGGAGGCTGGGGAGGAGGATGAGCAGGAAAACACGGGGGGCCTCAGGGAAGTGAAGCTCCGTGTGAAGCTGCAACAGCGGGCACGTGTCAGCCCACAGTGTCCGAGCCCACAGAGGACTCAGCCCCAGGGTGAGCCCCCGGGAGATTGGGCTCTGGGGGCTGCTGCGTCCCCGCAGCTTCCCCGACTGTACCAAGTGTCAGGGCCGGTGGGGCACGCTCTGAGGGCAGCCGGGACACGGGGAACTCCTGCACCTTCTCCATTTTGTTGTGGACCTAAAGCTGCTCTTCTCTAAAAAATAAAATCTGCTTTAAAAAAATTTTAATAGTGAAAAAAGCATTTCATGATGACAGTTGAGGAAACATGAACACTGGCTGAGTGGATTATGTTTTGAATTGTGAGAATGATATTGTGGCTCTGCTTTGAAACAGGGTCCTTAACCTTCAGAGAGGGATGATGTGGGACGATCCAGTGTCTGACGTTTCCCAGGGAGAAGATAACTGGAGGAGGGGTTAGGAGCAAAGTCATAAAAAGACCAGCCATGAGCAGAGGGTTACTGGTTGGGTGACAGGTACACGGGGGTACCTAAGGTGATTTCCACTCCCTTTTTACGTGTCTGAAGCTTCATACAATGAGTAAGAACATAAAAAATAAATTATTAATGTACCGATTATGGAATATGAAAAATAAAATAATAAAAATAAGTTTGTTTAAAATTATTAAAATGAGATTGAGAAAATATCAACTAAAATAATCTGAAAATTTTGTTAATGGATTAGATATAATAAATAAAATTTTAAGCATAACTGAGGAATTCTGAAGTCCAGCACTGGAGCATCTGGTTGGCCCAGATTTCTGGCAAAAGCAAAGAGAATTCCTTTCTGGAGGAAATAATGTCACCTTTGGTCTCATATAATTTCTACTATATATAGCACACAGTTACCAAGGAAAACCAGGTCCAGTCAGAGGTGAGACACCACAAGCCGGGTCAGAGGGGACAAAGGAGACAAAGTGACCCCCAGGAAGGGGCGCCACGGCCACACGCATGCACGCGGGACGCACGGGGCAGCCGAGCCCGGGAGCAGGCCTGCCAGCCTGGTCTCGGGCGAACCAGCCCAGAATTCAATCCGAGGGTTAGCAGCAGACCTGATTCCGTTAAAAGAATTAGTGAACTTATATAAAGACTTTTATAATGAAAATACAGAAGAAAGGGTACGATTCATAATGGATAAACGAGAACACACACTCATTCGAGTCTGAGGAGAAGAGAGGAAATGGACAGAGGCAACACTTGGAGAGAGAATGCTGATGATCCGTCAACACAACAGAGAGACAGACTGAAGAGGCCCACCGAGTCTCGCGCAAGATGAATAAAAAGAAACCCATGCCCGGTTCTGTCAAAGTGACACTGAACGATCCGAGAGAGCCTATCTTGGCAGCAACGAGGAGACAGCTCTTCTCAAAGGAGGGAAGACCAGCACAACCCCTCTGCAAACGCTCGGCCAGAGGCAGCGTGCCGGGGACCCAACCAGGGGGCGTGAGCTGTCCCTCAGGAGGCTGAGTCCCACCAGAGGAGGGAATCCGTGCACCAGCCTCAGCCTCCCTCTGCGCGCAAGGCAGCTCCCTGCGCCCGAGAACTGGCACATGGCCGCATATGGACCAGTCAGGCGGAGGTGCCCGTGCACCCCAACACTGGCCTGAAAGCTGACCCAGTCAGGAGGCAGTGCTCTGCACTAGCGCAGGTGACAGAATCTTCATGAAAAACCCCCAGTTTCTGCCCAGGGCGGCCAGGAAGGGAGGCCCCATGAGCCGAGGGCTGTGGGAGGCCCCGTCTGTCCCTGTTTTCTGGGGCTCAGGGAGGGCAGTCCGGCTGCAGAGCTATGCTGCCCTGTGCAGCGCCAGAAGTAAGAGAGAAACCACAGAGGATCAGACAGGCCAGATCCCACAGACACTGGAGACAGAGCACGACTCTGACCCAGCCAGGTAGTCACGAGCAAACACACATCAATCCAATCCTTCCCTGCATCCCTCACAAAAACTAACCCCATCTGCTTTAAAACCTAAGAAGGTGCAGCGGTAAAGCCTTCAGGCAACAATACATAAAAATATTTGTGAACCCAGAGTAAGGACGCGTTTCTCAGGCACAAAAAGCACTAACCATAAAAGAAAAAAGTGACGCTTACTGCATGATAATACAGACTTCCACCCACCAAAAAGACCACTCAGAAGGCACAGGACTCCGGTTCAGGAACTGTAGAGAAACCCCAGATGCCTAAAAGGAAAAGACACAAAGAGGGGCAGTAGGCTGCACACGCCTCCCCACCAGAGGCAAAGACACTAAGAGAGAGACTCAGTCCCGTTAGCAAGCAAGGAGATCAAATTAACGCTAAAACCCAAGCCCACACCCCCACTTTTATCTAAAATGGAAAAGCCCCCAAATTCTGGCTGCTGGCACAGAGCCCTCATCCACCAGCTTGGAGGGGACACAGACCCACGTGTGACTGAGCTCCGCACTGGCGTGGACGGAGCCTCTGGCCCAGGCAGCGGCGTGGGCGCAGACTCGGAAGACACACAGGACGCGTCCCTCTGACCTGGCGCACATGCGGGCGCTGGGGAGCCGCCCCCCGGGAGGAAGAGGGGTCACGGCTGGGAGCACTAACAGTCTGGGATGAGGCAGCTTCATGCTCTTCTGTCTAGAAGGCACACACGACTTTTTATGTGAAGGGAAAAGATAAATAAATAGCATGTCTGTGATGAAGGCATGTTCTTTACCCTTTGTTAGCATCCTGAGTGGTGCCCTGTCCTCTGTGGGCACCCAGAGGGCAAGGACCCCGGCCTGCCCTGGGACGGGGGGTCTGTGGAACAGCAGCATCAGGTAGCCACGGCCACCCCTACCCCAGAACAGCTGCCCGAAGAAGTGAGACTTCTGAGGACAGGGTCTCCAGGACAGGCAGACGCCTCCCCACCC
>ML660779.1:12172435-12225736 GCA_007570785.1 Antilocapra americana
CTGAAGAAGTGGGACTTCTGAGGACAGGGTCTCCAGGACAGGCAGACAACTCCCCCCCACCGGCCCCAGCCAGAGGAGGCAGCGGGGTCACGCACATCCAGCTTCATCAGGGTGAGCAGGTCCTGTGTGGCGGCTCTGAAGATGGAGTCAGTCTTCCTGCTGGCGACAGACTCGTCCGAGGTACCGTCCAAGCTGGGGAGGACAGCCGATGGGGTCTCTGCAACAACCACACTCTTCCTGGGCTGGGGAAGAATACAGGCAGCGTGATCAGAAGGGTGCAGATGGCTGGCCAGCCTGGGACCTGGCCCAAGACGGGCCGCAGGGAGCGCCAGCGCAGGCGCGGCTGGGCAGCTGCCTACCTTGCCGGCCCCAGAGCCCTCAGGGTGCTCTTCTGCGTGCGGCAAGAACCGGGCTTGGTCACACACCATCCTCAGGTCTGAGGTGGCAGCTGCTGTGCCCTCTGCAAATGGAGGGGAGACTCAGGACACCACGCTGGTCCCTGTACGTGCTGGGTCCTGTGTACCCACCCAGGGCAGAGCTGGCTGAGTGCACAGACCTGGCAGGTGACACTAGAGACAGACCAGCCTCAGGCACTCACAGAAAGCTGCTGTCACAACTGCAAGACATGCAAAGGGTGGCAAAGCCCAGTCCCAGGCAGGGCGGGAGAAGCAAGGCGGGCAGCTCCCACTGGGCTGGCAGAACCCGGGGGGGCGAGAACAGCGGTGGTGAGTCTGCCTAGGGTTTGAGAGCAGCTCTGCCTCAGTACCGCCCTCCACGCCCTCCACGTGGCAGACGGGTGCGGTCTGCACACATATGAAAAAGTAGAAACTGGATTGATTATTAACAGGAACCACCCATTTCCTTCTCCAGGGAATCTTCCTGACCCAGGGATTGAACCTGAGTCTCCTGCATTGCGGGCAGATTTTTTACCATCTGAGCCATCAGGGAAGCCCCCTACAAAGACCAATATCCAATAATTTTTTAAACATTAGGTTTCATAGGAAAATATTTACATCTGTATAGAGATTTTCTTATATTAATAAGGTTTTGAAATGTTTAAAACAAACACAGCAGTTAATCACTACTTTTGTCCATCCTAAGAAACTATGCACTCATAGTGTTATATTATATACATATCAATATGCTGTACTATTATATCATTATTTTATTATAAATAAGTCAAAGCATTATGATACCAGTATCTATTTGAAAAATAAAACCCAACCACTCTCCCCGTGGTAAACACATGTATAGATGAAAAGTCATACATTTCTACATTGATCTGCTGTTATAATCATACAATCTATAAACTTAAAATGTTGAGTATAACTTGCCAGTTTATGGAATTTGATCTGCAGTTGGTGAAATCCGTGGATGTGGAACCTGAGGGCCCATCTGAGGGCCCATCTGACTGCACTGCACCCTTTCATATGAGGGACTTGGGTCTTGTACCCACTGCAGGCTCTTTAACCAGTCCCCTATGGAAGCCAAGGGACCACTGAGCACGTCTCAGATTTTTGCCAGAATCATGTCCTCTTAAGAGAGTATTATCTGTACAGATCAAAGGAAAGGTGAGTCTGTCCTCTGACGTATGGACGTCAACTAGATATACTCATGGAACTGGATACTTCACACTCAGATTTTGTTATATGTGGATTGCTACTATTTTTAGTTATCTGTTATTTATTTTATCTGAAAAAAAATCACTAAACATGTTTTTAATATGGTGGAGCAAATGGATAACACACAGAAGAAATACATCCCAACCCTACCCATTTCAGACAAAAGATTCAATTCTAGGTGAGTATGAAAAATAAAGGGCTTCCCTCATAGCTCAGTTGGTAAAGAATCCTCCTGCAATGCAGGGGACCTCGGTTTGATTCCTGGGTTGGGAAGATTCGCTGGAGAAGGAATAGGCTACCCACTCCAGTATTCTTAGGCTTTCCTTGTGGCTCAGCTGGTAAAGAATCCACCTGCAATGCGGGAGACCTGGGTTTGATCCCTGGGTTGGGAAGATCTCCTGGAGAAGGGAAAGGCTGCAGAAGGGAAAGTCTACCCACTCCAGTATTCTGGCCTGGAGAATTCCATGGGGTCACAAAGAGTCGGACACGAGCGACTTTCACTTTCATATGAAAGATAAAATGTCAAATCTTACAGGCAGATTTCCTAGACAGGACACAAAATATATTAACCACAAAAGAAAAAATTTGATCAATAGGACCCGTAAAAGATTTCTATTCATCAAAAGACACTACCAAGTGAGTGAAAAGTGAGCAGAAAATATTTTTAATACATACATCCAACAAAGAGCTCATACAAAGAATATCTAAAGAACTCATATAAATCAATAAGAAAATGAAAGGTAAACTAAACAAAAAAGGCCCAAAAGGCAGTAAAAACCCTATCCCCAGGGAGATGGAAGATCTCGGGTTCACAAGTTATCAGGAAGATGGAGCGACAGCCACAAGGCCTGGCTGCAGGGCACAGAGCGGCGACCGAGAGGAAGCCCTCCCAGGACCGCTGCGGCCTCGAAGTGGCACGGTCCCCAGTGACGTGGCCTGTGAGCTGACGCTCTGACCCACGAGGCCAGTGAGCACCTGAGTGGGGCTGGGAACCGAACTGCCGGGCTCTAAATGCAGACCACCACCTGTGGCAGGCGGCCACGTCCCGGACTGTGCAGGCTGGAGTGGCCAGACCGTCCTGCGACACGGGTGAGGGCGAGACCGGGGGGCACCAGCAGAGCCCCGGCAGCATCTCCCAAGCTGAGCACAGCTCACACGCTCTCGTCACCGGGCAGCTCCAAACACACAGACAACGTGTGTCCCACAGACACACGGGCGCGTGTGTGTTCACACTGAGACAGCGCTTCGCACCGAGAATGGGGTGCTGCCACAAAGCACTTTGAGGTCACAAACACCAGGCTGAGAAGCCAGACTCAAAGCCAGTCTCAGGGGTCATCTGCGAGGGCACAGGATGACAACCACACCAGGCTGGTAGGAACTGCGGGGTCCCCAGCTGGGGTTCCTTCTGGGCGCTGGCCTCACAGGGGAGCTCAGTTTATTAAAGTTCATCCAAAGTCCCCAGCTGGCACATTCTGTATGCATATTATACAACCATAAACAGTGTATGAAAATAAAGAATAATTTGCTATTAGTGTGAATAAACACATAAATACACAAACAGAACACAAACATTCCTCAACAGTAGCTCCAAGTAATGAAACATCCAGAATAGGCAGATCCACAGACAAAAGCAGGTGAGCAGCAAGCAGCCAAGAGTGGGGAAGTGATGGCAGATGGGTTGGGGGCTTCTCTACTGGGTGTCAAAGGTGTGCTGAAAGTAGGGAGCGGAGGCTGATGCTCAACTTTGTGAAAACACTAAAAACCACTGATCTGCACCCTTTAAAAGGGTGAACTCTGGGAGCCTGCTGGCATTCCACTGGCATGGCCTCCACGCTCCCACTGCAGAGGCGACAGGTTCAGACCCCCTGAGTTTCCCTGGTTTGGAACTAAGATCCCGCAAGCCACGTGGCATGGCCAAAATAAATAATTAAAAGGGTGAATTTTATGATAAATTAATCTTACCTCAAGAAAGTTGACTAAAAAAAAAATCTATGTTGATACCGAATGAAGGTAGCCCCAGAAAACGCAACAGGAAAGGGAGAGACTGCTTTGTGAACGGTGCTGGGGAAACTACCACTAGACAGAGTAAGAAAAAGCCGAATTTCCTACCTTGAATGTAATGCAAGAGGGAACCGTGAGGAAAGAAAGAGTTCCACATGGAAAGGGAAACTGAAAAGCAATCGGACGAGAGTCCAGAAGAACGTGTTTGCGTCCAGGAAGGAGGAGAGGTGAGTGAGACCCAGGACACAGCCACAGGGCAGCAACCGGTGCTCAGATGCGGACACCGGAGGTCTCTGTCCCAAAAACAGAGGCCGGGAGAAGGTGTGTGGACATTAAAACTGATGGGAGAGCTCTACCTGGAGCATACGAAAAATTTATGCAAACCAACAAAACAAATTCAGGAAACCCTGAAGAAAATGGGCAAAATATATAAACAAACAGTTCTTAAAGAGGGAACCCAAACAGCTCTCGAACACACCAGGAGATGATTAAACCTGCCAGCAACCCAGGAAACGCAGGTGAAGACAAGACAGAGCAAGCCTTGAGGGGACACCAACAGTGTTGCATGGACGGGACACACCAAGGGCAATCACGCACTGCAGGTCTCATCGGCCAGCTGCTGCTGCTGCTGCCAAGTCGCTCAGCTGTGTCCGACTCTGTGCCATCCCATAGATGGCGGCCCACCCGGCTCCCCCGTCCCTGGGATTCTCCAGGCAAGAACACTGGAGTGGGGTGCATTTCCTTCTCCAATGTATGAAAGTGAAAAATGAAAGTGAAGTCGCTCAGTCGTGTCCGACTCCTAGCAACCCCACGGACTGCAGCCCGCCAGGCTCCTCTGTCCAGGGGATTTTCCAGGCAAGAGCACTGGGGTGGGGTGCCTTCGTCTTCTCCGTCGGCCAGCTGAGGTTGCAGCTAAGGTCCCCGTCAGGGAGGTGCCTGGGAGAGGGAAGGGAGCTGACTGCTGACCAGAGGTCACAACGAACCCTCTCTGCAACCGAGACCTGACAAGAAGACAGAGCAGGTGGCAGAGAGGGCGGGTTTGGGCACCTCCTGGGGAGGGAAGCTGGGTGACGGCTGGGAAGCCAAGGAGACAGGGGCGGCAGCAGCTGCTAGCACAGCCCGGCTCAGGGCCATGGGGGGCGGCAGTCAGTGGTTACAGGGGGGCTGTGAGGGCCCAGCCGGGAACGCCCTGGACACAGAGGCTGGGGGAGGGGTGCAGAGCCACTGCAGCTTCCCACGGAGCCCAGGACACAGGCACGGGGGCCCCTGGACCCAGAGCACGCTGGCCGTCTGGGTGGGTCAGAGGGCCCCTTACCTACGGGAGCCGAAGAGGCCTGGATGCCGGCCTGGGCCTGGCTGAGCTTCGCCGCCACCTCTTTGTGGACAGAAGGCAGCAGGACGGGGTGGCTCTTCTTGGGCAGAGGCCCACAGACTGCGGCGCGGCTGCCCCCACGATCTGCTGGGAGGAGCCGGCATGAGGCAAGGCCTCTGCTCCCAGTGCGCAGACTGCACGTCCAGAGGCCTGGGGACAGCCCCAGCGGACCCTGCCACCTGCCCCCGCAGGCCAGCTGCGCGTCACTGGCCCACCACCCGTGCCCTCCCGCTCAGGCAAATGGCGAGTGAGCGCCAGCCCGGCTGCCCTCCCAGGTCTGCTGCCCAGCTCTAAGCACCCCCAAGGAGCCTGGCCAGCCTGCCCTCCCAGCTCCCGCTCCTCACTTACAGACGGATAGGCCCCAGTGCGGTCAGTGTGCCTGGGCATCACCATCACCCCAGGGTGGCGGGGGGGTACTCCTGGAGACAAGCCGGGCCAACAGTGTCCCTCCCCAAACCACGCGCTCCCCAAGCGTTCAGAGCAGTGCAGGTAGAGGGCGAAGCTGGGGCCCGCCCTTGACTGGTTTTCTCCTAGGCAGGAGCTGGGGGCAGGGTGTGTGCTGGGGGGACAGCTGGTGGCCCGAGGGCAGGAGGCCGGCCCCGGGGGAGCAGAACCTGGGCCGCAGGGCTGCTGGGGCTGAGGTGGTCTCTCAGGCCGCTCCTCCAGGCTGCAGCACGCCGGCTTCCTGGCCTTCCCCGCAGTCACGCTGGCCACAGACACGAGCGGGATGGCCTGGCGCTCCTGAGACGGGGAGAAGCAGGGCTGTCTCAGGAGCGCTCCTGGGCCAGCGCCCCGGGAATGGGGGAGCCGCCAGGTTTTGGCGACTGGAAGGGAGGCAGTGACCAACTAGGGCACAGGCGACACAGCAAGAGGCGGGTTTAAGGCAAGAGAGGCCCAGCTTGCTGCTGTCTTGCCAACTCCATCACGTTTGAATAGTGGTCAAAACTGTCAGAACCTCAATATACTTCATTAAGATGGAACATACTGTAGAAAACACAGGATACGCCCTGAAGTATCAACAAAGGAAGATGTGAGAACTGGAAGCGTACCCGAGCGTGGTGTGGAGGCTGACAGTGAACACCCGCTCAGCAGGCAGGCCTGTGGGCCTGCTGGAGTGTGCTCACGAGGCTCTGGGCTCCCTCGGCCCCCACGTCATGCTTTCTGCTCACCAGAACTGAGGGTGTGAAGCGGCTTCTCCCACCTCACAGCCATCAGCTCAATCTACCGGTCTTGATGAGGGCAGGGCACGCTGCCCCAAGTGCCCTCAGGAGGGGCCCAGGGCCAGGAGGCAGGCCTGGGTTCAGCTCTGCTGGTAGGCGTCGGCTCAGCCCAGGTAGGGTGAGGAGCCGGGAGGGTAGCTGCGCGCACAGAGCAGGGGGCACCAGAGAAGCGGAGTCAGCCAAAGCACAGGCCCTCCTGGGGGGGAAATGCGTGGGCCCGGGGCCCGCAGACAGGCAGCGCGTCCCCAGGAGGCCCCCAAGAGCCGACAGGCGGGACAGGCTCAGCACTGGGCCCCAGGGGATGCCCCGGCCTGGCTGCTGACCCGCGCTTTGGGGAAGAAGGCTGTCCTGAGGACCCATGGCGGGCGCCGGCACACTCACTGGGTTGAAGAGCTCCGTGGTCAGGCCCAGGTAGTTGTGCAGAGCCAGAAAGGTGACCCTCTGCAGCCGCAACATGATGATCTGGAGAGACGGGCCAGCTGAGGGGGGCGGGCCTCCCCCAGGGCTGAGTCCGCGCCCTCGCGGGCCGGAGAGCCCCTGGTGGAGACAACCCAACCTGCCTGCAAGGTGTGGGCACGGGGCAGAAGGAAACTGCATGGCTTCTGCAAGTTTCTGAGATCACTTCAAGTCAAGACATTTAATAATAACAAGGGTTCTTGCAGGACATGGCAGGCAACCTGAAGACCTCATTGACGCTATCAATATTAATTGTTACAGCAAAATATGTATTACAAGGTTTTAAAACCACCTTAGTTCTTCCAACACCCACCCTGAACCCCATGTCACCAGCACTCAGTCCTCCAAGTGAAGTTGCTCCCACTACTGCAGACAGGTCTTGTGGCCCCGGGACTCAGTAAACCGATGATGAGAATCTCGGGGCCCGAACCCCGGGTCCCGCCCTGGGACGGCCAGGGCACCAGAGGCTGCCTGGAAAAGGGCTCACCTGAACCATCCGCACCAGAGTTTCGGGGCATCTCTCAAAGACGCCCTGAAAAGCCGTGGCTGGGAGCCGGAGGATGGTGGAGGGGACGGCAGCGCCGGCGGACACCGTCTTGTACGGCGCGGCGTGGCCCTGCAACGACAGCGGCGGTCAGCCCGCAGGCTGGCCCCAAGCCCGTGGAGCCTGGCCCCCCAGCCCCCGTGCAGGCTCAGGCATCACAGCTCTCAGCAGCCTGCACTCCTGGGCCTCCGGCAAGGCCTCTTGGAGCCAGGCTCACCCACCCGACGAGCCTGCCGAGCCCTGCCTGGCCACCAGCGCGGCTCCAGGCGGCCAAGGACTGGCTGGGTGCCGTTTGGGAGCCGGCGGGTGCTGGACAGGAAGGTGACCTTTCCGGGCTGTCATCACTCCCAGCCAGTAATCCCGGCCCGTCCTGGCTCACGGTTCTGAGTCTGCCAGCACCTCCCCTGAGTGCTGCTTCCAGGCAACCGCCAGCTTTTTTCTGAACGGATGTTTTCCTTTGTCAAAGTACCACACAAGCGGAATCACACAGGGCCAGGCTCCTTCCACTGAGATGACACACTTGAGGGTCATCATGCTGTTGGTATACCAGGCGTCTGTGCTGTTTGTTGATGAGAATTAGCCTGTTTTGCAGATGCATCACAGTTTCCTCATGCACCTAACATTTGCATGCTAAGTCGCTTCAGGCATGTCTGACTCTGTGCAACCTCATGGACTATGGCCCGCCAGATTCTCTGTCCATAGGATTCTGCAGGCAGGAATACTGGAGTGGACTGCCATGTCCTCCTACAGGGGATCTTCCTGAACTGGAAATCAAACGCACATCTGCCTGCGTCTCTTACTTTATAGGCAGACTGTTTACCCACTGACCCACCTGGGAAGCCCTACACATCCAGCAGGTGAAGGACATTTGGGTTGTTCCCAGTACTGGCAATTACAGATAAAACTAATATAAGTATTTCCATACCAGGTTTTGTGTGAACAAAGTTTTCATTTTCCTTGCTAAATATTGTGGAATTACTTACCAAAGCCTCAGCTAAAGTTGGGGTTGGAGTGGGGGCTGACCTGTAAGGGGGGTGCTCACACCCACCAGCACATCAGTCATCACCCAGGTCGGTTGCCCAAAGGAGGAGAGGCCTCCATCTGCCCCTTGGGTGGGAGTTGGCCTCCGCCTGTCCTCTAGCCATGACGGTCAAGCTCCGCAGAACCGACACTTTGAACTGCGGTGTTAGAGAAGGCTCTTGAGAGTCCCTTGGACTGCAAGGAGATCAAACCAGTCCATACTAAAGGAGATCAGCCCTGAATATTCATTGGAAGGACTGATGCTGAAGCTGAAGCTCCAGTAGTTTGCGACCCCATGGACTGCAGCCTGCCTGGCTTCCCTGTCCTTCACCGTCTCCTGGAGTTTGCTGAAACTCAAGTCCATTGAGTCAGTCAAGTCCATCGATGCCATCCAACCATCTCGTCCTCTGTTGCCCAATTCTCCTCCTACACCCAATCTTTCCCAGCATCAGGGTCTTTTCCAATGCATTAGCTCTTTGCAGCAGGTGGCCAAAGTATTGGAGCTTCAGTTTCAGCAACAGTCCTTCCAGTGAATACTCAAGGTTGATTCCCTTTAGGATGGACTGGTTTGAGCTCCTCGCTATCCAAGACGTTTGCTCTCAAAAGTCTTCTCCAGGACTGCAGTTTGAATGCATTGGTTCTTTGGCACTCAGCCTTCTTTATGGACCAATTCCCATATTGGTACATGAAAGTGAAAGTTGCTCAGTCATTTCCAACTCTTTGCGACCCCAGGGACTATGCAGTCCATGGAATTCTCCACGTCAGAAGACTGGAGTGGATAGCTGTTGCCTTCTCCAGGGATCTTTCCGACCCAGTAATCGAACCAGGGTCTCCTACATTGCAGACAGATTCTTCACCAGCTGAGCTACCAGGGAAGCCCAGATTGCTACACGACCACTGGAAGAACCATCATTTTGATTACATGAACGTTTGCTGGCAAAGGGATATCTCTGCTTTTTACTACACTGTCTAGATCTGTCATAGCTTTTCTTCCAAGGAGCAAGTGTCTTTTAATTTCATGGCTGCAGTCATCATCCACAGTGATTTGGATGAAGAAAATAAATCTGCCACGGCTTTTACTTTTTCCTCTTCTATTTGCCATGAAGTGGTGAGACTGGATGCCATGATCTTAGTTTTTTGAATGCTGAATTTTAAGCCAGCTTTTCCACTCTCCTCTTTCACCCTCATCAAGAGACTCTTTAGTTCCTCCTCACTTTCTGCCATTTGAGTGGTGTCATCTGCGTATCTGAGATTGTTAATATTTCTCCCAGCAATCTTGATTCCAGCTTGTGATTCATCCAGCCCGGCATTTCACATGATGTGCTCTGCATCTAAGTTAAATAAGCAGGGTGACAACATACAGCCTTGATGTACTCCTTTCCCAATCTGGAACCAGTCTGTTGTTCCATGTCTGGTTCTAACTGGTTCCATGTCTGCTTTGTGACCTGCACACAAGTTTCTCAGAAGGCAGGTAAGCTAGTCTGGTATTTCTATCTAAGAATTTTCCACAGTTTTTTGTGATCCACACAGTCAAAGCTTTAGCATAGTCAATGAAGCAGAAGTAGATGTTTTTCTGGAATTCCCTTTTTCTGTGATCCAATGGATGCTGGCAATTTAATCTCTGGTTCCTCTGCCTTTTCTAAATAAAGCTTGTACATACATCTGGAAGTTCTCGATTCACGTACTGTTGAAGCCTTGCTCGAAGTACTTTGAGCATTACCTTCCTAGTGTGTGAAATAAGCACAATCGTAGGGTAGTTTGACCATTCTTTGGCCTTGTCTTTCTTTGGGACTGGAATGAAAACTGACCTTTTCCAGTCCTTTGGTCACTGCTGTTTTCCAAATTTGCTGACATTTCCTACCATTTGCTTCATGACACAGAATATATTAACTGTATGTGTTGTGAGGGCCCCATGTCCACACAGAAAGAACGTACTTGCTATTGTTGGGATGAGTGTTCAATAAATGCCACTTAATTTATTAATTTATTAAGCAAGGAGGCTGATGGTGCTGTTTAGATTTTCTACACCTTTGTAGACTTTCTGTATACCTATCCTACTGATTACTGAAAGAGTGAAGTCATCAGCTATAACTAGGGAGCCATTTCTCTTTTCACATCTCTAAGTTTCTGCTCCACTTGTGAAATTCCATTCTCAGGAGAATACACATTGGGGTTGCTCTATCTTCTTGACGAGTGGTGCTCCTCACTTCGAAACCTTCTGTCGTCTGAAGTCTACTTTGTCTAACAGTAACGCAGCCTTTCAGCTCTGAGTTTTCATGATGCAGTCAGTCTACCATACTCTTTAATCTGCCGAGGTCTTCACAGCTACAGCTATAGTAGTCTCATGACACCAGCATGTAGCTGGCTATTGGCATTTCTGTCTAAACTGACCACCATCTAGTTGATGCATTCAACATTACCAGTGATGTAGTCAGGGTCAGGCTCTAATTTTCTGGGGAACGTCGCGTTTTTTAGCAAGTTATCGAGCTGATTGGGTTCAACCCACAAGACCTGTCTTACCCCCTGCCCCGCCCCACTGCCCTGTGGGTCTGGGTGCCAGCACCTCTGATTTTTGGGTGATGCCTCAAGTGTTTGGCTCCGCCAGCACCGATGCCCCTCGGGGGTCAGTCTGAGGCCTGGGCTGAGGCTGCCTCCCGGCCTGGTTCTCATGGCCTGAGCTGGGCCTGTGCCATGCTGCCGTCCGTCTGCCCTGAGACTCCCAAGGCCCATGCGCACTCTGCCCCACACTGAGAGAGCCCAGGACTGGGCTGCCCTGAGGCAGAGCACGGAGTCAGGAGAGGAAGCCCGGGGACCAACCGCATGCGGGCTGCCTCTCCTGCTTTCGATTCCCGCCCACAACCTGCCCACTTTGATTTTCAGATTCCTGGGTAACTGCTTTGCATTCTACCGAGTTTCTGTTGTAATCAGCAGGAGAGAGAGGCTATGGTAGCATCATTCTGCCACAGCAGAACTGGAATTCTATTTCATTTTTATTAAAAATAAAATCTCAATATCTCTCTTCTTTGAAAGCCAGAATGAAGAAGCCTAATGAACTGCCACAGAGAGCAGCTCACCCATGTGGTGAGGCTCACTGCTGCTGCTGTTAGGCAGCCCAGCTTTACTTGCATGCAAGGCCCTGCAAAAAAGAACTCGTACAAGGTGAAACCTAGTGGATGTCCAGTATCCTGACCTGACTGTCTATGAGTGAACGTGGAAAATGCCCCTTCCTCCAAACGGCCCTGCTGGTCGGGAACACTGGGCTCTGGCTCAAGGGGTCCTTGGTCTGCGCTTAGTTTTATCGGTTCTGCCTTGAAGTCCTTTCTGCCTGCTTCAGATCCTTCATGCAGAGAAGGCTGTCCCTGTATGAATCCAGAGAAGCCAAAGCTCAAAAAGACACATGCGCCCCGATGCTCACAGCATTACTATTCAAGTAGCCAGGCCACGGGAGCAACCTGAGTGTCCCCCAACACACGGACGGGCAGAGGAGACGTGGAGCGCGTATGCACAACTGGGCACGGTTGCTGCTGTCCAGCCACTAGGTCTTGTCCAACTCTTTGAAACCCTATGGAGTGCAGTCTGCCAGGTTCCTCTGTCCATGGGATTTCCCAGGCAAGAATACCAGAGTGAGTTGCCATTTCCTCGTCCAGAGGACTTTCCCAGACCAGGGATTGAACGTGTGTCTCCTGCTTGGCAGGCTGATTCTTTACCACTGAGCCACCTGGGAAGCCCACAGTGGAATACTACTCAGCCATAAAAAAGGAATGAAGTAATGCCACTTGCAGCAACATGGATGGACCTAGGGATTACTAAGTAAAGTAAGTCAAAGACAAATATCACAGAATTTATCATGTGATGAATTCCACATATATGTGGAATTTTTTTTGAATGATACAAATGAACTTGTTTACAAAAGAGAAATAGACTCACAGAAAACAAACAGACATAGAAAACAAACTTACAATTACCAAAGGGGAAACAGAGGGAGGGATAAAGCAGGAGTTTGGGATTAACATGGACACACTCCTATATATAAAACAGATAAAACAACATCCTACTATATGGCACAGGGAACAAGCAATGCTCAAAAGGTTGCAATAACCTATAAGGAAAAGGAATCTAAAAAAGAAAAGTGACACGTGCATATGAGTATAACTGAATCACTTTGCTGCACAGCTAAAACTAACACAACACTGTAAATCAGCCAACCATAATTCAATGTTTAAAAACCATAAAATTTTGAGTTCAAAACAGTAAGAAAAAGAAAGAGGAGGTTGATCCATAAGAGAGCCATGACCACACCACAAGAAACAGGAGCCCCAAGCAACACCGAGCAGCCACCTGCCAGGCGTCCAATGCAGCACCCGGAGGCCAGCTCCAGAGGCCCCGGGAGGCAGAGGCAGAGGCCCAGCCAGGTCAGGGCTGGGCCCCTTGATGTGTACGCACCACCGGGCTGCTCTGTGGGGGCAGGTGCCCTCCTCGGTGGGCTGACAGGGGTGAGGGTCTCGCTCAGACACGACCTCGCTCCGCTTCCAGGCCAGCCCCACAAGACCCGTGTTGGCAGCACGTCTCACACTCCTCAGCGAGCCACACAGCCAGGAGACCCTGGAGGAACGGCAGGGGCTCCCCACGACCGCACCCCCACAAACCCTAACAGACAGCAGCCCTCACCTGTTCCAGAATCGGGGAGAAGCGCGTGTCTGTGTCCATGTCTGCGAGTATGTCTATGTGTTTAGGGGCAGGGTGGGAAGAGGGCGCCACAACTCAACAGCTGACGTTGAAAACAGCCCAAACGAACTTGCTTCCTTAGCAAAACAAGGCCCTCAACTTAACCAAGAAACTTGAAAAGCACAGCTGAGACAGCTCAGGGGTGTGCACAGCCTGGCACACGCCTACACACATCTACAAACATCTTCTGTGGCCCTGGCCACCACAGAAAACAGTCACAACAGCTTGTCGGTCAACAACGAGTAGATCGAAGGGCAGTGAGTAGACAGCTGAACCGGACAACACGTCAGCACGGAGGGACTTAGGCCGCACCCCCACCCCGAGGGCGCTGCAGAGCCGTGCAGAGCACGGCAGCACCAAGGAGCTAGCCACAACAACTGCACCACACGCCGCAGAAGATCAGAGAGAAGTCAGAGAAGCAGCTGCTTCCCAGGAGCGGGTGGAGAGGAGCGGAATGCTACTGAGAGCTTATAGCTAGCCTGAGTTACAGAGCCCTCACTGGCTCACCTGGGTAACAGCTGACACGTCTGCCTCCTACACTGTACTTTTTTGTATATCTGAAATATTTCATAACAAATTTGTAAAAATTAAAACAATGGGGTAGGTGGGATTGGAGCAAAGTGTTCAAAAGGTACAAACTCCCAGGTACAAGATGAACAAGCACCACAGGTCCACACAGCTCACGTCCACTGGCCATGTAGCCAGGTCAGACGTGGATTTCCCTCTCACATAACTGGACTGTTGGTAATAGGACAGGTCCAGATCTGAGAGGTGGAAGCAAATAAGCAGAGACAAGAAACTCAGAATAGCCAGAGGTGATATAGAGAGGAAAGAAAATCTCCTCTTACTTCATCCATAAAAAAAATATTCAGAGAGAAAAAAAGCTCTCGAAATAAAACACACGATGACAGGAGAAAAGGGAACCCTCCTACACTGTTGGTGGGAATGCAAATGTGCAGCCACTATGGAGAACCGGAAGGAGGCTCCTTAGAAAACCAAAAACAGAACTGCCATATGATCCAGCAATCCCACTCTTGGACAGATATCCGGAGATAACTCTGGTTAGCAGAGATATACACACCCCAGTGTTCACAGCAGCGCTATCCACAATGGCCAAGACATGGGAAAACTGAAGGTCCATCAACGGGTGAATGGTTAAAGAGGACGTGGTGTGTAGTGCGCGCACACACAAATACACACACACACACACACACACACAGATTATCAGTCATGAGAGGAAACAAAATAATGCCATTAGCAGCAGCACAGATGAACCTAGAGATTATCATACTAAGTGAAGTAACTCAGAGAGGGAAAGACAAATATCATATGGTATTACTTACATGTGAAATCTAAAAAAATGATACAAATGGACTTATTTACAAACAGAAGCAGACTCACAGACATGGAAAACAAACTTTTAGTTCCTAAAGGGGAAAGGGGGAGGGATTAGGATTTGGGAATTAACATATACATACTACTATATTTAAAATACCACAGAATGATCGTTTGTTTTCAAGGCAAACCATTCAACATCACAGTAACCCAAGTCTATACCCCAACCACTGATGCCAAAGAAGCTGCAATTGACCAGTTCCATGAAGGCCGACAAGACCTTCTAGAATTAATACCAAAAAATAAAAGATTTCCTTTCCATCATAGAGGATTGGAATGCAAAAGTAGGAAGTCAAGAGTTACCTGGAGTAACAGGCAAGTTTTGCCTTGGAGTATAAAATGAAGCAGGGCAAAGGTTAACAGCTTTGATCAGGAGAATACACTGGTCATAACAAATCCTTTCCCAACAACCTAAGAGATGACTCTACACATGGACATCACCAGATGGTCAATACTGAAATCAGATTGATTACATTCTCTGCAGTTGAAGATGGAGAAGCTGTATACAGTCAGTCAGCAAAAACAAGACCGGGAGCTGACTGTGGCTCAGATTATGAGCTCCTTATTGCAAAATTCAGGCTTAAATTGAAAAAAGTAGGGAAAATCATTAGCCATTCAGGTAAAAATCCCTTATGACTATAAAGTGGAGGTGACGAATAGATTCAAGGAGTTAGATCTGACAGACAAGAGTGCCTGAAGAACTATGGGGAGGTTCGTGACATTGTCTATCCTAAAGGAGACCAGTCCTGGGAGCTCACTGGAAGGGCTGTTGCTGAAGCTGAAACTCCAGTCCTTTGGTCACCTCATGCAAAGAGCTGACTCATTTGAAAAGACCCTGATGCTGGGAAAGATTGAGGGCAGGAGAGGAAGGGGACAACAGAGGGTGAGATGGTTGGATGGCATCACCGACTCAATGGACATGGGTTTGGGTAGACTCTGGCAGTTGGTGATGGACAGGGAGGCCTGGCGTGCTGCAGTTCACGGGGTCGCAAAGAGTCGGACATGACTGAGCGACTGAACTAAACTGAACTGAATAGGAGAGAGTAACCAAAAGCATCCCAAATAAAAAGAAATGCAAGAAGGCAAAGTGGTTGTCTGAGGAGGGTGTACAAATAATTAAGAAAAGAATCGAAAGGCAAGGGAGAAAGGGAAATATATGCCCAACTGAAGGCAGAGTTCCAAAGAATAGCAAGGAGAGATAAGAAAGGCTTCCTCAGTGATCAATGCAAACAAATAGAGGAAAATAATAGAATAGGAAACACTAGAGATCAAGTCAAGAAAATTAGAGATACCAAGAAAACATTTCATGCAAAGATGGGCACAATAAAGGACAGAAACAGTAGAGACCTAAAAGAAGCAGAAAAGATTAAGAAAAGGTGGCAAGGATACACAAAAGAACTATATTTTTAAAAAGTCTTAATGACCCAGATAAACAGTGGTGTGGTCACTCACCTAGAGCTGGACATCCTGGAGTGTGAGGTCAAGTGGGTCTTAGGCAGCACTACTACGAACAAAGCTAGTGGAGGTGATGGAATTCCAGCTGAGCTATTTCAAGTCCTAAAAGATGGTGCTGTGAAAGTACTGCACTCAGTATGCCAGCAAGTTTGGAAAACTCAACAGTGACCACAGGACTGGAAAAGGTCGGTTTTCATTTCAATCCCAAAGAAGGGCAATGCCAAAGAATGCTCAAACTACCTGACAATTGGGCTCATTTCACATGCTAATAAAATTACACTCAAAATTTTTCAAGCCAGGCTTCAGCAGTATGTGAACTGAGAACTAGATGTTCAAGCTAGGTTTCCAAGGCAGAGGAACCAGAGATTAAATTGTCAACATTTGTTGGATAATGGAGAAAGCAAGAAAGTTCCAGAAAAACATCTACTTCTGCTTCAATGACTACGCTAAAGTCTTCGACTGTGTGGATTACAACAAACTGTGGAAAACTGAATACCAGACCACTGTACCTGCCTCCTGAGAAACCTGTAAAGTTTAGTTCAGTGCAGTCACTCAGTCATGTCCGACTCTCTGCAACCCCATGAACCGTAGCAAGCCAGGCCTCCCTGTCCATCACTAACTCCAGGAGTCCACCCAAACCCATGTCCATTGAGTCGGTGATGCCATCCAGCCATCTCATCCTCTGTCGTCCCCTTCTCCTCCTGCCCCCAGTGCCCCCCAGCATCAGGGTCTTTTCTAATGAGTCAACTCTTCGCATGAGGTGGCCAAAGTATTGGAGTTTCAGCTTCAACATCAGTCCTTCCAATGAACACCCAGGACTGATCTCCTTTAGGATGGACTGGTTGGATCTCCTTGCAGTCCAAAGGACTCTCAAGAGTCTTCTCCAAGCAAAAGATGTAACTTCCAAGGATAAGATTAAAATCAAATACACCTTTTCAGTGACACAGGTGCATGCATGTATCAAAACAGCTACATATACTTAAGATTTGTTTTATTGTAAGTAGGTTTTGATCAGAAGAAAAATATTAAATACTAAATTCCAGTTAACTGGGAGGAAATGAGGCACACTGAGCTGAGCCTTTTGCAGCTAGTGATAGAAATAAATTAATTTTACTTTTCTATTTTTGAACATGTTTGAAATATTTCACAATAAAAAGTTTACAAGTCATAAACTAACATGAGATGCTATTTTTTAACCTATTGGACTAGTGTACGAAAAGAGTAAACTTGCCAAGACGGCGGTGGTCGGGCCCCTCGCCCTCATCCCATGCTCTGTAACGCAGTCATGTCACGGCCAGGACCACTCACAGCACTGTGTGGGGGGCATGGTGTGCCCACGTGGCCACGGGCCATCCGTCCTGTCAGCGCACACGAGCTCCACCTGAAAAGCTGAGGCTGCAACCAGGCTGCATCCTGCCTGCGTTATGGCTGTGTCTGCTGGGTCATCAGTGCGTCTGCTGCCACAGCTGCTGCACCAGTCAGGGGACAGCAGGCCTCGCCTCTTCTTCCAGCCTCCTCACCTGTGCCCTGCCCTCCCTGGGTTCAGCTAACAGTGAGATGCAGCCAGCCAGCTGGCGGAGTCAGCAGGAGCCTCAGCGGGGAGAGGGGCCTGAGGAGCCGGCAGGTGGAGGCCGCCCGCGGCCACCGCTCAGGGGGCACTGCCGTGTGCGTGTGTGGTCCTCTCAGCGTGGGTCCCAGGGAAGGCTGGGGAGTGGTGGGCAGGGCAACGGGGGTACTGGGAGGCATTACAGTGCTCAGTCCCAGGTGCCAGACGAGGCAGCACGGACCGCGGCTGGCACCACAGGGTGGACTCTCCTGACTGCCCCGAGGCAGGTGGGGTAGTGCCGTGAGGCTGCACAAGCTGTGAGGTGGGAGGGGGAGCGAGAGCAGGGCACTCACACGCTGGAGCAAGACACGCGACCTTGAGAAACCCAGTGCCTGGACGGCGCGGTGAGGAGGGATGGCGTCGTTGCTGCTGTTCAGTTGCTAAGTCACGTCCAACTCTGCAACCCCATGGACTGCAGCACACAAGGCCTCCTTGTCCATCACCAACTCCTGAATTTTACTCAAATTCATGTCCGTTGAGTTGGTGATGCCATCCAACCATCTCATTCTGTCGTCCCCTTCTCCTCCCACCTTCAGTGTTTCCCAGCATCAGGGTCTCTTCAAATGAGTTGGCTGAACACATCAGGTGGTGTAAGTATTGAGTTTCAGCTTCAGCATCAGCCTTCCAATGAATATTCAGGGCTGGTTTCCTTTTGGACAGACTTGTTGGATCTCCTTGCAGTCCAACGGATTCTCAAGAGTATTCTCCAACACCACAGTTTGAAAGCATCCCTTCTTCAGTGCTCAGCTTTCTTTATATTCCAACTCCAACATCCATACATGACTACTGGAAAAGCCATAGCTTTGTTGAGACTGACCTTTATCGGCAAGGTAATGTCTCTGCTTTTTAACATACTGTCTAGGTTACTCATAACTTTTCTTCCAAGAAGCAGTCACCTTTTCATTTCACGGCTGCAGTCACCATCCGCAGCGATTTTGGAGCCCAAAAAAATAAAGCCTGTCACTGTCTCCCCATCTATTTTCCATTAAAGTGATGGGACCGGATGCCATGATCTTAGTTTTCTTAGTGCTGAGTTTTAAGCCAACTTTTTCACTCTCCTCTTTCGCTTTCATCAACAGGCTCTTTAGTTCCTCTTCACTTTCTGCCATAAGGGTGGTGTCATCTGCACATCTGAGGTTATTGATATTTCTCCTGAAAATCTTAATTCCAGCTGTGCTTCATGGAGCCCAGTGTTTCTCATGATGGACTCTGCATAGAAGTTAAATAAGCATAAGCAGGGTGACAGTACACAACCTTGACGTACTCCTTTTCCTATTTGGAACCAGGCTGTTGTTCCATGTCCAGTTCTAACTGTTGCTTCCTGATCTGCAAACAGGTTTCTCAAGAGACGGGTCAGGTGGTCTGGTATTCCCATCTCTTTAAGAATTGTCCACAGTTTGTTGTGATCCACACAGTCAAAGGCCTTGGCATAGTCAATAAAGCAGAAGTAGATGTCTTTCTGGAACTCTCGTTTTTTCGATGATTCAATGGATGTTGGCAATTTGATCTCTGGTTCTTCTGCCTTTTCTAAATCTAGCTTGAACATCCAGAAGTTCACAGTTCATGTATTGCTGAAGCCTGGCTTGGAGAATGTTGAGCATTACTTTACCAGCATGTGAGATGAGTGCAAATGTGCAGTAGTTTGAGCATTCTTTGGCATTGCCTTTCTTTGGGATTGGAATGAAAACTGACCTTTCCCAATCCTGCGGCCACTGCTGAGTTTTCCAAATTTGCTGGCAAACTGAATGCAGCACTTTTACAGCATCATCTTTTAGGATTTGAAATAGTTCAACTGAAATTCCATCACCTCCACTAGCTTTGTTTGTAGTGATGCTTCCTAAGGCCCACTTGACTTCACATACCAGGATGTCTGGCTCTAGGTGAGTGATCACACCATCGTGATTATCTGGATCATGAAGATCTTTTTTATATAGTTCTTCTGTGTATTCTTGCCATCTCTTCTTAATATCTTCTGCCTCTGTTAGGTCCATACCATTTCTGTCCTTTATTGTGCACATTTTTGCATGAAATATTCCCCTGGTATCTCTAATTTTCTTGAAGAGATCTCTAGTCTTTCCCATTCTGTTGTTTTCCTCTGTTTCTTTGCATTGATCACTGAGGAAGGCTTTCTTATTTCTCCTTGCTATTCTCTGGAACTCTGCACTCAAATGGGTGTATCTTTCCTTTTCTTCTTTGCTTTTCACTTCCCTTCTTTTCACGGCTATTTGTGAGGCCTCCTCAGACAGCCATCTTGCCTTTTGCATTTCTTTTTCTTGGGGATGGTCTTGATCTCTGCCTCCTGTACAATGTTATGAACCTCTGTCCATAGTTCATCAGGCACTCTGTCTATCAGATCTAACTCCTTGAATCTGTTTGTCACTTCCACTTTGATTTAGTTCATACCTGAATGGTCTAGTGGTTTTCTGTACTTTCTCCAATTTCAGTATGAATTTGACAATCAGTTCATTGAGCCACAGTCAGCTCCTGGTCTTGTTTTTGCTGACTGTATAGAGCTTTTCCATCTTTGGGTGCAAAGAATATAATCAATCTGATTTCGGTATTGACCATCTGGTGATGTCCACGTGTAGAGTCTTCTCTTGTGTTGTTGGAAGAGGGTGCTTGCTACGACCAGTGTGTTCTCTTGGGAAACTCTATTAGCCTTTGCCCTGCTTCATTCTGTACTCCAAGGCCAAATTTGCCTGTTACTCCAGGTGTTTCTTGACTTCCTACTTTTGCATTCCAGTCCCCTGTAATTGAAAAGGTATCTTTTTTGGGTTTTAGTTCTAGAAGGTCTTGTAGGTCTTCATAGAACCATTCAACTTCAGCTTCTTCAGCATTACTGGTTGGGGCATAGACTTGGATTACTGTGATACCTAACGGTTTGCCTTGGAAATTGAACAGAGATCATTTGGTCATTTTTGAGATGGCATCCAAGTACTGCATTTCGGACTCTTTTGTTGACCACGGCGGCTACTCCATTTCTTCTAAGGGATTCCTGCCCACAGTAGTAGATATAACAGTCATCTGAGTTAAATTCACCCATTCCAGTCCATCTTAGTTTGCTGATTCCTAGAATGTCAATGTTCACTCTTGCCATCTCCTGTTAGACCACTTCCAATTTGCCTTGATTCATGGACCTAACATTCCAGGTTCCTATGCAATAATGCTCTTTACAGCATCAGACTTTACCTCCATCACAGTCACATCCAGAACTGGGTGTTGTTTTTGCTTTGGCTCTGTCTCTTCATTCTTTCTGGAGTTATTTTTCCACTGATCTCTATTAGCATATTGGGCACCCACCAACCTGGGGAGTTTATCTTTCAGTGAGCTTTCTTTTGCCTTTTCATACTGCTCATGGGGTTTTCAAGGCAAGAATGCTGAAGTGGTTTGCCATTCCCTTCTCCAGCAGAACACGTTTTGTCAGAACTCTCCATCATGGGCTTCCTTGGTGGCTCAGACAGTAAAGTGTCTGCAATGCAGGAGACCCAGGTTCGATCCCTGGGTTGGGAAGATCCCCTAGAGAAGGAAACAGCAGCCTACCCCAGTATTCTTGCCTGGAAAATCCCGTGGACGGCAGAGCCTGGTGGGCTACCGTCCAAGGGGTCGCAAAGAGTAGGACACACCTGAGCGACTTCACTTTCTCCACCATGATCCGTCTGTCTTGGCTGGCCCTACAAGGCACAGCTCACAGTGTCATTGAGCTAGACAGGGCTATGGTCCATGTGATCAGTTTGCTGATGGTGCGGTCACAACAAAGTGTGGAAAATTCTTAAAGAGATGGCAGAAAGGAGCCGTGACCCCACAAGAGACTGAGCCAGACTTGCCTTTAGTGCCTGGGAGTCTCCGGCAGAGGCGTGGGTTGACAGTGGCCTGCCATGGGGTCAGGGGCACTGACAATAGTCCTGGCCGTGGCAGCTTGCTGTCGTTAAGTCTTTTTGAAGGAGGCTGCCATTATTTCCATTGCCCCTACCGCAGTTTGGCCTCAGGCCTCAGGGAATACAGCCCCACATATCAGCAGAAAATTAGATTAAAGATTTACTGAGCATAGCCTTGCCCACCAGAGTATGACCCAGTTTTACCCAGAACCAATCCCTTCCACCAGGAAGCTTTCACAAGCCTCTTAACCTCATCCATCAGAGGTAATACAGAATGAAAATCACAATCACAGATGAGATGGTGATGATGAACATTATGAGACCATGGGTAACTGCTTGTCACCAAGGCCTGGTGTATGGCAGAAAGTGAAGCATGAGCAGCCTATGGCCCACAGGGGTATCATCAAGGGGCCCCCAATGTGACTGAGTTCACAACACATCAACCATATACTCAGGCGGAGTTGGTCGACTTGGGTAAGCAGCTTTAGCAGAATCAAAAGGAACCCTTGGCAGAGTGGCTTTTGCGACTCTGGGACACACGGGTGGATGGTATCATTTGTTCCGGGGATGAAACAGAATGATAGGGCATCTATAACCCCTCACCCCTCACTGAGACAAAGACTGTAGACTATTTGAGACCGCAGGTCCCTGCTTGCTAGCAAGGCCAACTGTGCACCTGAGACTGGAAGAGCAGTTTGAATGCCCACAGCAAGAGGCATGGTGGTTCAGTTAGAAGATCATATGGCACCAAGGGTGTTCCTTCAGATGCCCTTTTCTGCTTTAAACAGGGCTCAAATCAATGTGCCCATCCAAAGAGCCCAAGCAGGGACTGGAGGTCCCCTGGAGAACTTGCAGTTCACTGGCCACTGGCTAATGCACAGAGAGTAGCAGCCCTGGCTGACACTGGTGCCACCGAACACAGCCTTATTTACGGCAAGCCGGGGCAGTTTCTGGTCCTAGTGCACACATTGATGGCTATGCTGCCACATGGTGCAGATTCAGAACAGCAGACTGTAAAGGCTGTGTCCTATGCCGTAGATCTAGAACAATGTACTGTAAAGGCTGTACAGATTTAGAAAAGTGTAATCATGAGGGTGGATTGTGAACACCACAAAAATCTCATCCTTGAAGGGGCTGGCCTGGTGTCTCTGAGGGTTTTGCAAGTACTGTGAGTTCCAGGCTGTATACCTGGGTGACAAGCGCTGTTTCTTGTTGTAGCCCCTACTACTGTTGCAAGATATAAGTGCAAGAGTCAGTACTCTGCACCACGGGAATATTGCAGAAGATAGCCTGTGCATAGACTATGATGTGAGAGACCCTGAAGAGGTGAAAGAAAGAGCAAATTCGCCAAGACTGTGGTGGTCAGACTCTCTCGTGACCCCCAGGGCCTCTCACTCCTGCCCTGTGTTTTGTAAATACACAGTTATGTAACAGCTGAGATCATTTATAGCGCCGCACATGCACGTCATGATGTACCTACTTGGCCACGGCCACTTCTGTACTGTAAACATACATAAGCTCCACCTAAAAAGCCCTTGAGGCTGCATTATGGCTACATTATGTCCATGCTATGGTGCCTTATGGTGCATTACAGCTGTGTCCACTGGGTCAACCATGAGAGGAGAGAATACAGCATGCTACCGCTTCTATGCCAGTCAAGAGAGGGAAAACATGTCTGCAGTTGCTCCTCGAAACTGCAGCTTCCCCGCTTGCACCCTGCCTACCCTGGGCTCAGCACACAGTGAGATACATCAGCTATGAGGTGGCTCACTAGTGGGTGAGGCGCCCGCACATGCCTGGCAGTTTAGTCTCTGTGGTGGGAGACAGGTCCCTTGATCTAGTGAGTCTCCTAAGGATTTGCCCTACAGACTGGCCTTCAAACACAGGAAACAGTGTCCACACAAGACCATTTACTGCATTGATGAACAGCACAAAAGCTGAAGAAGTGACTGAAGGACACATGTTAGCACAGAAGATGCAGAAACGGCCTCTCCTGGGAAGGGGCCTTGGGGCCTGAAGGCAGGAGAAGTCGTCTGCATCCTGTGACATTTTATGCATGTGAAGCTTGGAGCCCATGCACATGCTACTCAGTTCAAAGACTGATCATTTAAGAGACACCAAAACCCATAAGCCAATGCTGAGCTCCCCTCAGACACTCAGAGCCGCGCCCAGGCCCCTCCAGGCATACCACCGACCCACTAGGGTGACCCTCCTGTCCCTGGAGAGCTGGCCTGGGCGCCAAGGGACCTGCCGTCTGAGTCCGAGCAGACCCAGGGGAGAAGAGGTACTCACAGTGATGACATCCAGAATGCTGAGGAGACTGTGGACGCTGTCTCCAGCCAGAACCTCTTTGACCGTCATCTCAGTGCCGACCTGCACTTGGGAAGCAGAAGAGCGTCACCCACGGTGGGGTGCCAGGCTGGCCAGGCAGACAAGCGCCCACCACTGGCTGTGTGGGGCAGAGACTTTCTCCTTCTGTTCTGCCCCAAGAACAGAAGAATGAGGGTGACTAAGAGGAACAAGGAGGCTCAGCCTAGCCTTCAGCCTGTGTCCTGCTGGCACCGGGAGGACCTGCCTGAGAGAGCTGGTGGGTCTGACTAAGATGGTGTGGGAGCCAAACGCAGTCATTCTCAGTATGAACGGCAGCATTTGACATGTTTTTCCTCCACTGGATTAAAGAAGAAAGGAAACCATGCAATGCTGGTGGTTTAGGAGAGGACTTCATCTCAGGGTGACCCAGAAAAATCCCTTTGAACCTGTTCAAACCTGGCACAGGTCACAGTCCAGGAGCCCTCCCATCCAGGCCAAAGGCTCTGGCCCTCATGAGGCCTGCCAGGCAGATGACATGGAGGGCCCCCCAGAGGAGACTAGATGAAAGCATGTCCTTTCTGATTATCCCACCAGGTCACTCACAGACAAAGCTACACACAAGACCTGTACCCCAACAACACTGTGGTCTAGAAGCCGGAAGGACATGCAGGAGGCATCCTGGGTCAGGTCCACCCAGGGCCCAGCAGATGGGAAGTTCACGTGGCCAGAGATGGGGGCAACTTCATGCAGTCCAGGGTTCACTGAGTGTCTACAGTGGGAAACCTGGGTCACCTACCACCAAGCAAATAAACCAAGTACCCAGGAGGCGTGGTTTGGAGATCGCCCCCGTCACCAGGCAACTGCGATTTAAGCACATAATTCAACAGAGGCAGGCAGCAATGAGTTATCTTCCAGCTAAATTAAAACCTTGATTATTTTCTCACAGTTAAAATTATTTCCTGAAACCTGAAAATAAGACAAGCATGCGACTGGTCATTATAGACCAGTACCCACCCACTGAGGGGTCCTAAAGCAGTGGGTGACGTGAGCCACCACGCAGCCCGTTTCACGGAAGCTGACAGGCCGCGTCAAGGGTGGTCCAATGTGTCTCTTCCTCCAAAGAACTCAAATTTGAGATTTTGCACTCTGAAGGCCCTCAGCTTGGCCCACCGCATTTCTCTCTGGGGTCCTCTGGCCCACAAAGCCAGCCTCACCACCCAGTGGGGAAGGCATGAAGGAATTTGCATAAGACAGCTGTGCAGAATGGAGCTAGAGGGGCCTTCGGTGTGCCCAGAGACACTCCTGAGAATAACCCAGATGCTCCACTGGGTTTTGCACTGGAAAACTACAAAAGGACAGAGGCAACTATAGGAAACTACCAGAAGGACACAGGGCAGCAGCTCGGCTTGCAGCATGAAGCCAGAAGGTGTGGCGGCCCAGCTGCACTACAAACAGGTACAGAGGCTTCACGAGCACCTCCCAGGGAGCATATGAAGCAGCAGCTTCTCACAGCATGTAACCGAAAGCCAGCTGCAAAGTGTGCCACTCAGGGCTGCGCTGCTCCACCCTGCACACCTCAAAGCTCTGCCGGCACCCCGGCGGTCACTCAGGAATGCTTAGCAGAAAGGTAGGGGGACGACTCCATCATACAAACTTTTCACTCCTAGCAGTGGAGTGTTTAGCGACCTGTACAAATGAACCAACAGTTCTATTCAATGACAACTACTATAGGACCTGACACCTCAGAATACGCAAAAAATTTCTGGTGAACTCAGGACTGGCAAAATCCCAAAAGGTGGGCCAAGGAGTGGACGCTTCTCATGTGGGCCAGCTGGAGGTCTTACCTCTTTGACTGGACCACCTAAAGGACCTGGCTTTGGTATGCAAGCTGGCCTTTAATTTACAGTCAACTGTATGTATGTTGCTGGAGAAATACAGTATGAGTCTCCTATCTACATAAAATGAAAGAAGTCTGCACTAACTTTTCAATGGAAAACTTGAGAAATGTTCGAGAGGGCAGACCACTGAGTGCCAACACAACAGCGCCCCCACCCTGCCTGAGGGCTCGCACCGAGTCCTGGACGCGGACCTCCAGGCGCCCGTCCTGCACCACGTAGATGCTGTTGTCCAGCTCCCCCGGCCGGAAGATGTACTCCCCTTCCAGAAGCTGCACAAAGACCATGTGTTTGCAAAGTTCCAGGAACAGCGGCTTCTCAAAGTGACCCAGGACCCTACAAAAAACAGAACACATGGGACACCTTCAGGAAGGAGGGGAGGGGCACAGGCCACTGTCCCTGCTGGCCGGACCACCAGGAGAGCTTTCAGGGGCTGCAGAGCCTGCAGCCCTAGCACCAGGTCGCCAGCAGGACAGGAGCCTGAGGTTCAGGAATCCCCATCAGCGGCTGTCCCAGGAGCTCAGCGAACCCTCAGGCCGTGACTGTGTGTTTGAGCCAGGTCTGTCACCAAGGGCAGTTAGTGCAGTGCTGGAAAGAGGAGCTGGGGCTTCCAGGGAGAGACGGGGAGCCAGGCTTTCAATCTCCCATCTGGCTTACTTCCCACACTTGCTCTGCATCGTCCTGAAGAAAGAAACTCTGAAAAGCAGACACACATAGGAAAGAACCACGAGGAGGCTCTGCTCGCCACCAGGAGGGCAGTGACAGCAAGAGGAAAGAAGCTTTGCCAACTGATAAAAGAAACGGTCACACATAGAGGTCCAGGGGGCTCATTCGGGCTGCTACATGTGTGAACACCCACTTTATGCTCACTCGACAGAAAATCCTATTTGTGGCTGATCAAACACACACTGTCCGTCTGCTTTAATGACTAAAGGGCACACTCACTGGTGCTGAAGCTGAAGCTCCAACACTTTGGCCACCTGATGCGAAGAACTGACTCACTGGAAAAGACCTTGATGCTGGGAAAGACCGAAGGCAAGAGAAAAAGGGGACGACAGAGGATGAGAGGGCTGGATGGCATCACTGACTCGATGGACATGGGTTTGAGCAGGCTCCGGGAGTTGGTGATGGACAGGTGTGCTGCAGTCCATGGGGTCACAGAGGTGGACGTGACTGAGCAACTGATCTGAACTGAACACCTACCAGAAGTAAAGAATGCCCACGTTACAGATGAGGGCTCAGTGCAGCCCATCCTGCGACATCGATCCTGGCGCTCCTTCCACGATAAGACTCCCTTCCCAGGTGCCAATGCCATACTGATCAGCCATGGTACATGCTGATCTGGGTTTGATTTCTTTCTGACACCCTGAAGGAATGTATCCCTGACTAGCTCAACATTCTCCATTCTGACAAGATATAAGACTGTGCTGAAAAACCACGCGTCTCTGGGGAAGGTCCTCGAGTTGTCTGAGAGGCTGTCTTCCGGGTTACGGTCCTCAGTCTGGCTCAAAGAGAACTCTTTTCTACTCCTGCTATAAACTGTTTACTGATCTTTTTTGTGAACACAACCATCAGTGGCCATGGGGAAAGGACCCCTCGGAGGCCAGGCAAGCGCACAGAAAGCCCCTGGGTCCACCTCTCTCTTACCGGACATTTTTCAGCATGTACAGAACTTCTGATGGCAGGTGAGAATTCTTCACATCAAACTCTGTGAGGTCAGCCTCCAGCAGGGAGGGCGGGGGCTCCTTTGGCTGCAAGGTAGGGTATTCCTTCTTGAACCGCAGGATCCTACAAAGCAAAGAGGCACACACTTGGAGCAGAGGCCCAAAGGGGTTCAAGAGCAGATAGCAAGGAACTTTCCTGGTGGTCACTGGCTGCAACGCAGGGGACGCAGGTTGGACCCTGGCTGGGGAACTAAGACCCCACATGCACAGAGCGACAGAGCCTGAGTGCCACCGCTGAGACCTGGTGCAGCCAAAGCGGCTACTCAGTTAAACAATCTAAAAATTAAGAAACAGAGCGAGAGCTGCGGGCTGTGAGCCCCACAGCAGGGAAGCCACAGACACCCACTGGGGAGGGCAGCCGGGACCTGACTGGTCTGAAGGGCCATCCTAGTACCTCTTGGCCAAAGACAGCACCTTGGTCCTCTTCCTCACCCGCTGCCGGGGGGCTGCTGTGTTCCCCACAAGAGTGTTGGGAAGTGCGGTCACCTGAAGAATGAAAGAGGGCGGCTAGGTCTGGACCCTGAGGCCTGTCGGATCCAGTTCCCAGTCTCAGGGTTGCTCCCAGCCCTCAGGACGTGGCCCCTGCGGGCCTGACACCAGCATTCCTGCCCGGCCCCACCTGCTCGCCCAGCTGGGAACCTCCTTGGCGCTGCTGACAGTGAGGACACACGGCCACGTCCCCAGACAGCCCACGCTCTGAGAGCTCCGACGTCCTCGGCCCTACGTCCCCTCTCCTGGAAGGCCAGCGCGGTCCTCCTCACACTCGTCACGCTAGTACACACAACCCCAGCGCCTGCACACCCTCCCGGCCTGGACAGCTCATTGTCCCCCTCACAGTCCAGGCCCACTGGACCGCCCCAAACAGCGGTGCTGCTTGTTGCAAAGGGCCTGGCCCCTACCCAGGCGTCAGCCGGCCCCGGGGGCGGCTCCCAGGCTGCGAGGCCCCTTGCCGGCTGCGGTCGTCGTGGTCACCATGACTCCCCCTCGCCCCAGGGGGTTCTGGCCCCACTGGCCCACGCTCTGGTCTTCCTTAAACCAAATCCAGCTTGCCACCACAGTCCTCAGTGGGGTCACCTGCGGACGGCCCCAGATGCAACCACACTCGAGTGCCTCAGGACCTGCCCGCGGGTCATGCCGTGTGGCCCCACATGAGACGGCGGCACAGCGTCCCCACACGCCAGGACTGCCCCCGCCAGACACGGCAGCCCGAGCCAACCTCCCTCTCACAGCACTGGACCCTGATGAGGAGAGAGCCACCCAGGGACACCCACGTGACTCCTCATCTGACAGTTCAAGTTCTTCTACAAAGAATACAAACTGACTGTGTATCTACAGAAGAGTAACCAACAAAACACTTTTAAATATCAGCAAATGAAAAAATAAATAAATAAAAAAAATATATATCAGCAAATGTTTCAAGCATGCCTTTCAGACACAGTAAGCCTCTGGGAGTCTGCCAAGCCCTTTGTCCTCAGTGGCTGGGAGGGTGTGGGGCCCACCAGCAAAGGCTGCTCGGTCGTCCCCAGGGTGGGTCGTGACACTGCCAAGTGAGGCCTGGGAGTCTCCACCTCGAAGGGCCCGGCCCCAGGTCAAGGGAGGCCCACCAATCTGCCCGGGAGCCAGGACCCTCCGCCTTATGCACTCCAGGGATGCTCCTGGGCTCCTGGGCGGGGCTTCTGCCCTCCTTCCTGGCTCATTTTCTCTCTAGGTGCTGTGGCTGCCCCAGACCTTCCCCAAGCCCCAGGGCCCCTGCGCGGTCCCAGGCACAGGCTAAGCAGACCCCCTGAGGGAGGAGGCAGGCCCGCAGCATGAGTGTTACCTTCCTCATGATCTTCCTGCCGTAGAACATCACCTTGTCTCTCTTCCGGAAACTGTACTGAGGACTGGGCTGCACCTGTCCTGCAAGGGGTGCCAAGGGGCTGCCTGAGCACAGCTGGGCCAGCCGCGTGTGCACGCTGAGCTTGTCCTGCCCACCGTGCGTCACACAGCATCTTGTTCTTGGGCTGTGAGACACCCAAGCAGAAGAAGCGGGACTTCATCTCCTCTTGGAAACGAGAGCCAAGAGAGCTCAGGACACAGCTAAATTCCATGGATCCCACAAGCTGTTGACAGGCCAGCAGTTTTCAGCAAAAACCACTACGCCCTTGAGGGCTATTTGCGGAAGCTTAAAACACAGGGAAAGTCACCCGAACCCACCACCCTCTCAAGCCCTCTTCTCCCTCCCGCACTGTGGCTACAGCATCAAGCAAGACACTCACGGAATTGGCTAACCCTTAGGTACACAAAAAAGACGGTGGTGCCAATGAGGACCAGGGCCAGGAGAATTCCAATCACAATCCCCAGCAGCTGGGCAAGGTCATAGAGCACCCATCAGCAAGGCACCATGACCCCCCAACCCCAAACACAGGCTGGACACAAAGGGCCCCAGGTGGCCAAGGGTGAAGGGGGCCACTGACTCTGGGGCCCGCCCATCACCCGGGAGCAGTGAGGTGGTTACCATGGTGGACTGGGAATGCTGCTCCATCAGCTGCAGACCCCAGGCCCATAGGGTGGCCAGAGAGAAGCCCACCTAGGGGAGAAGCCTGCAGTCAGGAAGGGCCAGGATGGGCACAGTCCCGGATTCTCAGGGAGCAAAAGCAGAGCTGTGGGTCAGGGAAGAAGTCGGCAGCCCTGGAGACCTCCCAGATGAAGTGGCCTTTCAGGGGGCAGAGGGCCCGAGTCCACCTGCTCTGGAGAAGGGCTGCCCCCCGACAGGATGGCCGGGCAGGGCCGGCAGCTGCACTGCATCGACAACAGACGCTCCGGGCATCTGAGCCTTCCATTCTCAGCTTCCTTGTTCCTCAGGATGCAAGTCCAGAGGAGCAAACCTGGCTGGCCGGGGGCGTGCCAAGGCCACCTCTTCAGCACCCTCTCATCACAATCAGGACCACATGCGGCTGGCCCAAGGGCGGACACAGGCCCACACAACAGCAGTGCTGAGAAACCCTAACGAGCCAACTTGATTTTGAGAACATTAAACCCAGCACATTGCAGCAAAGGGCTCCTGCGGCGGGGAGTTAAGGAGCTTCAAAAGCCCAGGACTCAGGGAGAGAGACAGGAAGGTAAGAAAAAACAGTGAGCGTGGAATGGTGAGTGGGCAGATGGCTAGGACCTCCTATACAGGGGATGCTGCAGGTTCCCCGCAAAGACAAGAAACCAGTCAAACAAGTAACTACACTCCACTCCTCCTGGTACTCACACATCCTTCCAAGCAGTCAGGAACAGGATGGACTGAGGGAGGGGGCGGTGTGTGTGTGTGTGAATTCTGTCAAGCTTTTACACAAATGCCAAGGACTAAAGCAGTTTGCCTGATCCTTCAGAGCCAAGATCACACACAGTACTGATGCCAGAAAACCCGAGGAAATCAATGCACTCAGAAAAGCATTTCAAAAGCAGAATGTTACATCAAGACAGAATAAGGAAGTGATCCAAAGACTCAACCCTCTGAACTTGGCTCAGAAAGCAGAGGAAGCAATGGGAGCTTCTGCCTCAGAGTGAGGTGCCCAGGCCCTCCTGGCCCAGGCTGTGTGCTTGGCTAGAGACCACCTCCACCGGGTGGCAGACAAGCACCCTCCTCTAAGTGTGTCCGCTGAGCTCAGCCACCCCTAGAGGGGTGGGGAGGGAGGAGCCAGGGGAACGGTCCCAGACCTATTCATACAGGTTCTAGTGGTTGGCATTTCCGCCTTTTCAGCTTTTCACTGCTGTTTTAATGCATCTAATTTTCTGGTTTAGGAATAAAAGCCTTTGTGATGTGGCTACAGATGATCCACGGGAAAAAGGCCCTACTTCAAAGCAAGCAGGCTTCCTAAAGGGAAGCAGGAACTGACAGTGTGACCTTGAGGATCAGGAGGGAGGGGTTCAGTCCTGACAAGGGAAGAGAGGCCTGCACGCCACTCCCACAGGCAGCCGACTTCAAGGAGCTGCTGCAGGGCAGCTTCCTCCCCGTCCAGAAGCGGCCACACTGGGGATTTTCAGGCTGATTCCTCCCTGGACTCCTCAGGTTCTGTACCTCTGGGGCAGTGTCCTCTTCTCGCTCCATGGCTGAAGAGGAAACAAAAGAAGAAAGACTGGCTCCAAGGAGCGCACAGGGCACCACCTCAGGCTCAGGTGGAAAGCAGCGCCTCCCAGCCCTTCCCTGGGTTCCTGTCCATGTGAAGCTACATGTCTACTAACAGGAAAACTGAGGAATCACTGTGCTCTCCATGAAGAAAATGCTTTTCACAAGCAAAGAGAGCCACTTGTCTTTGTAAACAACCCTGGTGTGGCTGCCCAAGGGACCGAGAACTGCAGCCAACCCCGGGCTCCCCTCCCAGTCAGTCAGAGACAAGTGTGGGCAGCTGGGCAAAGGCCTGGTGCAGCCAGGAGTTCCAGGACCATGGCGAGGGGGCTGAGGCTGGGTAGGGGTAGGGGTGTGTGGCCACCGCAGGCTGTGCTCCAGACCCTCCCTAGCCGGCTGGGCACAGGATTTCCCACCCAGCATGGTGGAGCCCTGGAGGTAGGTGTGCTGGTCCGGGCTGTGGTGAGCTTGAGGAGCAACCCTGTGCACCTGACCTGTCTGCCACGAGGAGGAGCCACGTCCAGGGCCTTCGCCCTGCAGCTCCCAGGTCTCTTGGAAGGGCCATAGCAAGGGGGGGTTGTCTCTTCCAAAACCCCACCCAGACAAGTTCCGGAGCAAAAGGTAGGTGCAGAGTCACCTGCCTTTGCTCACTGGCCCGTGCCCTGTGGGAGACTTTCTCCTCAGACGTCTTCTCGAGGACCGGCAGCGCCTTGACCCCAGCTCTACCGCCCAGCCCTGACCAGTCCGACCTCCCGCTGCCCACCAGGCTCAAGGGGGACAAAGCTCAAGCCCCCAGCACCTGCCACACGACGGAAGCGTCTTCCGCTGCTCCACTTGCTCCGCGTGGGGCCAGAGGGAAGACGATCGAGGCCTGGAGAACTGGGGGAGCCGGGGGCAGTGGGGCTGAGGGCATGGAGGTTAGGGAGGGCGTGGTTCAGGGCCTTGAGAAGTAGGGCGAAAGTGGGAGGGCAGGGGTTCAGGGGCCGTCCGGCTGAAGGCACTCAGGTTGGGGGCGTCTGGTGTAGGGGTGCCGGGTTGAGGAGCACCTGGGTTGGGGCATCGGGTTTAGAGGCGTTGAGCTGAGGGGCGTCGGGGCTGCGGGCGTCGAGCTAAGCGGGTCGAGATGACGGACGTCGGGCTGGAAGCGGTCGGGCTGGGGGAGGCGGCGGCTACCCCTCCTCGCAGACTCGGACCCTAGGCCGGCCACCTCGCGGCGCTAGACGGCGGCTCACCGGCAGCGCGCTCCCGCCCCGCCTCCCGGAGCCCCGCCTCCCCGGAGCCCCGCCCCGCCGGCCGCGCTCCCGACCTCCACCTCGCGTCGCCCGGCGCCGCCTCGAAGCCCCGCCCCGCCGGCCGCGCTCCCGACCTCCACCTCGCGTCGCCCGGCGCCGCCTCGAAGCCCCGCCCCGACGGCCGCGCTCCCGACCTCCACCTCGCGTCGCCCGGCGCCGCCTCGAAGCTCCGCCCCCGACGGCAGCGCTCCAGGCGTCCCGCCCGGACGCGGGATCTCCCCGGGCATTGGCCGGGCTACCGCCGGTCCCGCCCCCTCCCAGGGCCGAGGCTGCACATTCGACACGGCGCAGCCAATCGGAGCCTCTCTTCCTGCGGCGCGGGGACCTCTGGGGCCGGAAGCTGCCGAGGGCGCCGGAAGCGCCGCGTGGCGGGGTCGGTGTCCGGGGCGGCGGGAACGGGCCGCGGCTGTGGTGGCTGTGCGCAGGCCTGGCCATGGGCCTCCTGAGCGGGGCGGCTCGCGCCCTGGTGCGGGGCGCCGACCGCATGAGCAAGTGGACCAGCAAGCGGGGCCCGCGCACCTTCTGCAAGAGCCGCGGCGCCAAGGGCGTCGGCTTCCACGGTCGCGGAGGCAGGTTTGTGCTGGTCCAGGAGATGGTCCCGGAGCTGGTGGTGCCCGAGCTGGCCGGCTTCAAGCTCAAGCCCTACGTGAACTACCGCGCCCCGGAGGGCGCAGACGTGCCCCTGACGGCCAAGCAGCTCTTTCTGGAGACGGCGGCGCCGGCTATCGAGAAGGACTTCAAGGCCGGGACTTTCGACCCCGAGCGCCTGGAACGGTACGGCTTTGAGCCCACGCAGGAAGGCAAGCTCTTCCAGCTGTACCCCAAGAACTTCCCGCGCTAGGAGTGGTCGGCGGCCGCGCCGGATGTGCCAGCGACCGAGGACTTGGACCCTCCACGCCCAGCCTGGTTCCGGGGTGGCGGGTGGAGAGGCGGTACCCTCGTTTCGCTCCTATTAAAGAGCTTGGCTACCGTCCCGTGTTGTTTTGGGCATCTGGTCACTGTAAATGAAGCACGCCACGTGTGAGGCTAAAGCGTAGAGACCTAGGCGACGTCCTCAGGTTCCAGCGAAACCAGAACCCCTACCAAGGGCGCTAGGCAAGAACACGTGGCTCAGCTTGCAGGAGGGAGATACTTCACAAGGCAGGTCCAGCCACGTGACAGCACTGGGTAATTCACCCTGAGTTCACCCCAGGGAACAACCAATGAGCACATCTATGGGTCCCAAAGCAGTTTATTTTGGGGAAACTCCCCGCTGTGGGGCAAACCCAAAGATAAGGCCACACGGGAAGCTGCTGCCAAACTACTATTTCCCTAATCTACACTCTTTCTTCTTTATGTTCTGTGTCAGTGCATAATTCCTCAGATCCTAATTCTGTTTAGTTGGTCCTTAAGTGAAATATCCTAAAATAAACTCTGGAGGAGGGTTCAACAGTAATTCATTCTGACCTGTGCTGACAGTTGTATCAGGAAGTAAAGGATAGAAGCTTGTTTCTGATTCAGAACACCTACCCATCCTATTAGTGGATGCTGAGGAGTTGACAGATGCCACAGTGGCCCGTAGTTCTACATCTGTTCCTCCAGAGAGAGGAGGAACTCACCTATGGGAGTCAGCAGTCGCAAGCCCAAGGCTTCCTGGAGTTAAGCTGTGTCCAGGTTTAACTGAAGCCACAGTGAGGAAGCGTGACTAATCCACCATAGGACTTAACATATTTCAAGTTCATGGTATGCTAACGCAATAATCTTTTTTAATGTTCATATAAAACTACTGGTATAACACAAAAACAAGCTACTTTGGTATTATAAAGTAGCTTTAAAAAATTTAGTTAATGTAGGAGGGAGGGGGGTTCTGGAGAGGGAGCATATGTAAACCCATGGCGGTTTCATGTCATTGTATGGCAAAACCAACACAATAAAAATAAATAAAACATTAGAATCTAGGATTCTCAAAAAAAAATTTAGTTAATGTAAATAATTGTTTATATAAGTATGAAGAACTGAAAATCAAAACACAGGAAACAAGTTTGAGAGCTAGAAACCAAGCCCCTCCTCCACCCTACCCCTGCTGCCATAGAGCCATTTTAAAGGGCCTAGCGGATAAGGTTGACCTGAGAGGCCAACAGCTTTTCTATCTACTGAGAAAATTCTACAGATGCACTGAGCCCCATACAGAAAACTTCATGTAACCAAAATATCAGTGAGACAGTCTGGGGACACTTAATTCTCAAAAAAGATAAAAATGTTCTCTAGGTTTTATTGGTGGAAATTGTCTTTTACTATGTCAAACCAAACAAGGTCTTCCCAGCTCAGATGTTCTCCCACTTCCAGAGGTGAAGAACATGATTATAAAAAGAGCAAGTGGTCAGAAGGTTGATGTCAAAGTCTGCTGCCTCCAGATCCTGGTTGCCGTCACAGATCTTAACCCCTGAAGTAGGCAGCTGGACATCCTTGTCCTCTGCAGATGGCTGCAGAGGAGGCTCTAGCTTGCTGCTGTTCTGGTGCATGGTGCCACCCACTCCCTCACTGTCCACTAAACGCTCTGAAGAGGGTGCTGGAGATGGGTCTGCAACCTTCAGGGTAGGGCCGGGGTCTGCTGTTCTGGCTTCTGGGTCACTGCCAGGGAAGGATGGCTGGGTCTTTGGCAGACGGCAGAAGTAGAGCCAGGACCAGTCGATTCCATACACCAGCGAGTTGGGCAAGGGGTGGGACAGAGAGACTGCTTCCTGTTCTTCCTCTGGAGCAAAACGAGAGAACACAGGCAACTTAGCCAGGCAGAGTTGATCTCGTCACCCACCCCTGACAGACCCTGCCCACCCTCAAAGAGCATCTTCCAAGAGCAACCACGGTGTGTTCCGCAGAGGATCACTGAGACGCAGACAAGCAGAGAGGAGCAGACCTCCATCCTGCAGCGGACATGCTCTGTGCGCCTGGCGGAGGGGGCGTCCTGCCCCACAGAGCTCCGGTCCAGGGTGCCTAAGGACCCAGAGCGAGCCAGACAGGGGGAATGGGGTGTATCAGAAATGAAGGGGACGAGCACATGTGAAGCACACCACAAGGAGAGCTTGGTGTGCGTGAGAAACCACGCAGGCGTGGACATGGCGAACTGTCATCTGGGACTCGCAACACGTCAGAAGTGTCCGGCACACAGAGCTCCATTAGAGTCTGGATTTGAACTGGGAAAGGAGTCACTCACTGCCTAGGCAGTTGTCCTTGTGGTGAGTTGCTATGGCAACCCTGAAGATGAAGGGCAAGACTGGAAAATGTCAGGCCTCATTCTGGACAGAATATTGCTGAGAAAGGATGAGAAGTGACAACTGACCAGAAAAAGAAACGATGAGGCCCCTGGTGGTCTGTGGTAAAGAGTCCGCCTGCCAACGCAGAGAGGCGGGGTCAGTCCTGACCTGGGGGACCCCACGGCCGGGGATCAACTAAGCCTGTGCATCACAACTACTGGGCCCGCGTGCCCTGGAGCCTGTGCGCCGCAGAAAGAGAAGCCCCTACAATGAGAAACCCCTACACAGCAACCAGAGAGGAGCCCCTGCTCTCTGCAGCTAGAGAAAGCCTGCACTGTAACGAAGACCTAGCACAGCCAAAAATAAATACATAAAACATTAAAAAAATAAAAATGACGCGATGTCACCAAACCTGAGGTGGTCAAGGGTCCAGGTCAAGCCGAGGCTGGCAAACGCAGCTGCAGAAAACTTGTGGCCAGTGAGCTGGGGGTGTGAAAACTGTCACCAGCTGGAAGGCCCAGTGGCCGGCCAGTCAGTCTTCAGTCGACTGGACATCACAGCCATGTCCCCCGTGTAGGGATCGATGCCACAGCACTCAGAATCACGCTCAGACTCTGAGCCAGGACCAGAATGAGCAGTGAAGTGGAGGCCAGAGCTGGCATCAGGAGACAGACCAAGGACACAACCAGCACTCCAGAGACCCCCTCCCTGAGCCAGGGCTTCACCGGGCAGAGGCGGCTCTGGAGAGAAGCCTGATGCTAAGCTCTCACGGACAGCAGAGAGGCACCTGGCACCACCGCAGAAGGGAGTTCCAAGGAGACCGCCTGCCCCTCGGTGTGGACATCTACGGGCCTGGGAGGCAAGGTCGCTGGGACAGTAAAGGCCCAGGATACTCTCACATCCAGCAACCACGGGCAGCATCCACTCGTGGTCCAGGTGGACACAGCAACCCTCCGGCCACACGGCAACACCACACGGTAACGCAGCATGCTTGCTGTGCAGGGGCACTCCAGCAAGAGCTGAACAAGCACGCTGGGCAGCAAGTGGTCGAAACGTCCCATGAAGGAGAAAGAGAATAAGCAACCCCAATCACAGCACAATGACGTCGATAACGCGATAATGCAAGAAGAGTGTTTCCACCCAGGAGTTTTAAAACCTTCTACAAAACCACACTTGGATAAAAAGGGGAAGAGAAACTTGAGTCACAGAATTCCTTCATAAAGATGAAAGTGGAATCACCGCATATCAGAACGTGAAACTACGCTTAAGTCAAAGAAGAATTCAGACATGAAAATACTTAATACAGAGCAAAGTAACAAACATAAGTAAACTGTAGTCCCAACTCAAAATGCTAGAAAAAGAACTAAGGAGGCAGAAGGAGAGGAACAACAAAGGTAAGAGGTCGACGAGGTGGAGAACAGCAACAACAACGATAATGAAAGTCAAACCCTACTTAAAAGAAATAAAATACACCCACTACTGGTCTAATTAAGGAAGAGGGACATAAGTACTTGTATAGTTGTATAACTATACAAAGTAAAACATGATAAAGGGGGAATAACTATTAGGAAATTTTGACCCCAGCAGAGACATAAAGCATAAACAAAAGCAACTTTCACAGAAAAATATAGAGAAAGTTAACAGAATCATCATTCAAAAATAAATCAGGCCCAGATAGTCTTATAGGAGAATTTTCACTGCATCTTGAATATAAAGATAACCCACATGACATATAAATTATCCAAGAGATTATAAAATGAAAAAAATTTTTCACATTTTTTGTTTTGATTTTCACATGAACCAAACATAATGCTGATAAACAGCACAAAAGAAAATCTGTGTCATCCATGAACATTATCGACGACCCCAGATAAGGAATGCGCCAGAATGCAGCAGTACACTGAAAACGACAACGTGTCTTCCAAAGACAGACGGCCAAAGGCACTTGAAGAGACGGCGACCCTGTCAGCCGTCAGAGACGCGGGCGAGAATCAGCGAGGCGGAGCCTGAGAGCTGTCGAGATGGCCACCATCCGAAAGACCACGAATGCCCAGGGTGAGGGCGGCTGGAGAGGCGAGCTCTCCCCCACTGTCGGCAGAGACGGGCACGGCGCAGACCCTGAGCACTGGTGGGGGCTCCCCAGAGACCGCACACAGACCCGCTGGCCTCACGGCCCAGCGGGTCTGCTCCTGGGGACGCGCCCAGAGAGCGAGGAGAACCCAAGGCGCAGGCACCCGGAGCTCACACGTGTGCATCTGCGAGCACACACTCAGTCGTGCCCGACTCTGAGACCCCATGGACGGTAGCCCACCAGGCTCCTCTGTCCATGGAGCTTTCCGGGCAAGCACACTGGAGTGAGTGACCACTTCCTCCCCCAGGGCATCTTCCCGAACCAGGTATGGAAGCCACGTCACGTGTGTCTCCTGCGTTGCCAGGTGTCTACCACAGCATCTTTACCACTGTGCCCCCTGGGAAGCTCTTGATGTTCATACAGACAAGGCAGAGATTTGCTCAGTCACATCCAACTCCTGCGAGCCCACAAACTGTAGCCTGCCAGGCTCCTCTGTCCATAGAATTTTCCAGGCAAGAATATTGGAGTGGCTTGCCATTCCTTTCTTCAGAGGACTCTTCCCAACCCAGGGACTCCGCATTGCAGGCAGATTCTTTACCATCTGAGCCACCAAGGAAGCCCTCTAATGTTCATAGCAGCATTATCTACAGTCGCAAAGAGTCAGACATGACTAAGCTGCTAAGCACAGCACAGAGAACAAACCAGGGGTTACCAGTGAGGAGGGAAGGCAGGAGGGGCAATACAGAGATAGGGGATTAAAAGATACAACAGTGTGTGTGTCTGCTCAGCCGCTCATTGTGTCCAACTCTCTGTGACCCTATGGACTGTAGCCCACCAGGCTCCTCTGTGCAGGGGAATTTCACAGGCAAGCATACTGGACTGGGTTGCCATTACCCACTCCAGGGGATCTTCCCGACCCAGGGATCGTACCCATGTCTCTTTTGTCCTCTGCATTGGCAGGCAGATTCTTTACCAATATGCCATCTGGGAACGCAAGTTACAAACTACACTATCATATATAAAATAAGTAAGCTGCAAGGGTGTGTTGTACAGGGACTCCCTGGCGGCCCAGGGGTTAGGACCCTGTGCTTCCACTGCAGGGGCTGTAGGTTCGATCCCTAGCAGGGGACTACGTTCCTGCATGACGTGTAACAGAACCCACCCCAGAAAAGGGTATATTCAAAATACATATGTTTGAGATACATATACTCAATATATACATGTGAAATACTGGGTTGGAGGAAGCACAAGCTGGAATCTAGATTGCCAAGAGACGTATCAATAACATCAGATATGCAGATGACACCACCCTCATGGCAGAAAGCAAAGAGGAACTAAACAGCCTCTTGATGAAAGTGACGGAGGAGAGTAAAATGGCTGACTTAAAACTCAACACTCAAAAAACTAAGATCATGGCATCTGGTCCCATCACTTTATGGCAAATAGATGGGGAAACAGTGGAAACAGTGACAGACTTTATTTTCTTGGGCTCCAAAATCACTGCAGTTGGCAAATGCAGCCATGAAATTACAAGATGCTTGCGCCTTGGAAGAAAAGCTATGACAAACCTAGACAGCGTATTAAAAACCAGAGACATTATTTTGCTAACAAAGGTCTGTATAGTAAAAGCTATGGTTTTTCCAGTAGTCATGTATGGATGTGAGAGTTGGACCATAAAGAAAGCTAAGAGCCAAGAACTGATGCTTTTGAACGGTGGTGTTGGAGAAGACTCTTCAGAGTCCCTTGGACTGCAAGGAGATCTAACCAGTCCATTCTAAAAGGAATCAGTGCTGAATATTCATTGGAAGAAGTAATGCTGAAGCTGAAACTCCAATCCTTTGGCCACCTACTGGGAAGAATCAACTCACTGCAAAAGACCCTGATGCTGGGAAAGATGGAGGGCAGGAGAAGGGGACGACAGAGGAGGAGAGGGTTGGACAGCATCACCGACTCAACAGACATGAGTTTGAGTAAGCTCCGGGAGTTGATGATGGACAGGGAAGCCTGGCATGCTACAGTCCATGGAGTTGCAGAGTCAGACACGACTGAGCAACTGAACTGAACTGTACAGCACAGGGAATAGAGCCAAAATTTTACAGTAACTATAAACAGAGTATAACCCTTAAAAATTGTGAATCACTATACTATATACCTGAAACATAATACTGTAAGTTAGTTCAGTTCAGTTCAGTTGCCCAGTCGTGTCCGACTGTGCGACCCCACAGACGGCAGCCCACCAGGCTCCCCCGTCGCTGGGATTCTCCAGGCAGGAACCCTGGAGTGGGTTGCCATTTCCTTCTCCAGTGCAGGAAAGTGAAAAGTGAAAGTGAAGTTGCTCAGTCGTGTCCAACCCTCAGTGACTCCCTGGACTACAGCCCCCCAGGCTCCACCACGCATGGGATTCTCCAGGCAAGAGTACGGAGTGGGTCGCCAGTGCCTTCTCCAATACTGTAAGTTAACTATACCTCAATAAAAGAAAAATTTAAATTAAAAAAAACTTTGACAACTGAACCAAAGCAAAACCATAACCAAGTGTGATTTATTCTAGGAATACATATTCCACATTAGAAAATCCATAAACAAAATTTACTATATAAATATATCCAAGGAGAAAAATAATACAGTTCAACAGATAGTATAAAAGCATTTGACAAAAAATATCAACAATTTCTGATTTAAAAAAAAATACTCAAGAAAACAAATTGATGAATACTAAGGACAGGTGGCTCAGATGTCGAGTCTGCCTGCAATGTAGGAGACCCAGGTTGGGTCCCTGTGCTGGGAAGAGCCCCTGGAGACTGGAATGGCTATCCACGCCTGTATCCTTGCCTGGAGAATCCCATGAACAGAGGAGCCTGGCAGACTACAGCCCATGGGGCTGCAAAGATTCAGACACGACTGAGTGACTGACACTTTCACTTTTTTAAAGGACACATTTTGGTCCTTATATATCATTAAACTACATGAGAACTAGCAGGGCCCCTCTTCAAGGTCAAGAATAAGGCAAGATGTCCTCCACTGTTTTAAAATTGTACTGGAGACACCAGTAAATGAACTTAAGTGAGAAAATAACTAAAGGCATCCAATTTGAAAAATAAAGAATAAAACTCTTACCTTTTGCATGGTAATATTTACTTGCAACCCAAGGAGTCAATAACAAAACTAATGGAAATACATGTTTATAATTGGAAGAATATGAAACTACCAACAAAAAACCCAACAACTTTCAAACAGATGATCATTTAGTTAGAAGATATAATGAAGAGAATGCCCATCTACAAAAGCAACAGAAACGTGAGGTTACTGAGGGATGCAGTAACAAGAAATGTACACACAGAAGAAAAGCGAATCCTTGTGGACTGGCTCAGAACTGGGAAAGCAGCACACCAAGGCTGTGTATCATTTCCCTGCTTATTTAACTTATATGCAGAGTACGTCGTGTGAAATGCTGGACTGCATGGATCACAAGCTGGAATCTAGACTGCTGGGAGGCATATCAACAGTCCCAGGTATGCACACGACACCACCGTAAAGGCAGAAAGTGAAGAGGACTTAAGAGCCTCTAGATGAAGGTGAGAGAGTTGAGTGAAAATGCTGGCTTAAAACTCAGCACTCAAAACACTGAGATCATGACACCCAGAGCCATCACTTCATGGCTAATAGATGGCGAAACAATGGAAACCGCGAAAGATTTTATTTTCTTGGACTCCAAAATAGTTGCTGATGGTGACTGTAGCCATGAAATTAAAAGACACTTGCTCCTTAGAAGACAAGCTACGACCAACCTAAACAGTGTACTAAAAGGAAGAGACATCACTTTGCCAACAAAGGTCCATATAATCAAAGCTATTGTTCTTCTAGTAGTCATGTATGGATATGAAAGTTGGATCATGAAGAAAGCTGAGCGCCAAAAACTTGATGCTCTTGAACTGTGGTGCTGGAGAAGACTCTTGAGAGCCCCGTGGACCGCAGGGAGATCCAGCCAGCCCACCCTAAAGGAGACCAGCCCTGGGTGCTGACTGGAAGCACTGCTGCTGAAGCTGAAGCTCCCATACTGTGGCCCCCTGATGCCAAGAGCTGCCTCACTGGAAAAGACCCCGATGCTGGGAAGGACGGAGGGCAGGAGGAGAAGGGGGAGACAGAGGGTGGGATGGCTGGATGGCATCACCGACTCAATGGACACGGGTTTGAGCAGGCTCCGGGAGTCTGGCGGACTGCAGTCCATGGGATCACAGAGAATCAGACATGACTTAGTGAGTGAACAACTACAAAAAGATAAAAGAACAGATTTGCACAGATGGAAAGGTATCCCTTTTCTTGAATAAGATCCCAGATGATAATCAAGTCAGTTGGAAAGTTAATTTGTATTAACGCAATCCCTATTAAAAAAAAAAAAACAGTAAGCATTTTTTTCTGGGACAAGCTAAGTTAACACTCAAGTTCAAACATAAGAACAGTCAGAAGTCCTTGGGAAAGACCTAGAGAAGGCAGTAAGCCCACTCTAACAAACGCACTAAATGTTTCCATAGTTAAAGAGCAGGTGTGAACACATCAAGACAGCCAAGGGGGCAGAAGAGAAAACAAAAAATGCAGGGTCCAAACGGGAAGCGCCTGCGCACAAGAGCTGGTGTCTCCAGTCAGCGGGGGCAGGGGTGGGGGGAAGCCCAAGAGGATGGGCTTCCAGGAACAGTGTCGGGACAGTTCCACACACCACACAGGAGAACTCGGATCAAAATTTTAATTGTAAAAACATGACGTCCAACAAGTGTAAGAAAACACTGATGAATTCCTTTAGAACCTGGCTGTCTTTTTCACTAAGATTCAAAAATCTAGACTCAATGAAAAAACCTATAAATTTGATTACACTTTAAAAAAAACCCAACTTTTGTATGGCAGGAAAAACACTAAAGGCAAAATAGGTAAGAAACAGAAATTACTTCCAACATAGAAACAGAAATTACTTCCAACATAAACCAAAGATCAAGGGCTGATGCCACTAATACAATGGGCTAATACACAGGAACTCTTTAAACCAAGGGAGAAAAACACCGGAAGCCAGAGAGAAAATCCAGCAAACGACAATTCTGAAGGATGTTGGATCAGCCATTCAGCAAGTGAAAACATACTCAGCCTCACCCCCACTTAGGGACGTGCCGAGTCCACCTGCTGCGAGGTGGCGCTTCACACCCTTCAGACCTGAAATCCCAGAGCCGGCGACACTTCTACTGGCGAGGCTGTGGGGAGCAGGGCCCCATCCATGGCTGGAGGTGCTGAGGTCAGACAGACACCGCTCTGCGGACCCTGCAACCCATCTAGGCAGCAGCCCAAAGATGTGCCTCCAACAAGCAGAAACACAAACGCAAAGCAACATGTATGGAGCGTCGTTTGTAATTATAAGCTGTCAGAAAAAACCAAGTATATAGAAAACTGGAAGAAAAAACTAGAGCACACTCACTAAGTGGAGTGCTATAGAACTTAAAAAGAAAAAAAAAGATCTCTATGAACCAATAAGGACTGATTTCCAAGATGTGCTTTAAAAGTGAAGTAAACAAAACATCAATTTATATAGAATATCTTTTGTGTACCAAAGGAGAAGTATGGATATATAAACATACATGGTAATTTTTGTAAAAAGGCACAGACTTGTAACAAAACCCTAATGGATGGGCTGCCATCAAGAGGTAAGTGGCAGCAATGTGAGAAAAGGACCGGTGTCTCTCTGCTGCTGTCCAGTTGCTCAGTCGTGTCTGACTCTGTGACCCCATGGACTGCAGCACCCCAGGCTTCCGGGTCCTTCACTACCTCCCGGAGTCTGAGCATGCCTTTTAACACATTCTTTTTTCTTTTTTGGGCTGCACCTTGGCACGCAGGAGCTTTGCTCCCCGATCGGGGACTGAACCTATGCCTCCTGCAGTGGAAGCTGGAGTTTTAACTACGGGACCACCAGGGAAGTTCCTAACGTAATTTTCATTTCTAGAACACTGTTAATGTTTTTATACATTCAAAATAAAAATTAAATCAATGAGGATGGATAAAAACATCCTTTAAAAAAAGAAACGAACCTAACTGTATTGCAAATATAATTGCCAAACAGAAGGAAAAAACAGCTCTAATCCCAGTAAATTCTGAACACAGTACACGACTAAATCAAACTAGTGAAACAAACAGAATGACAAGAGCGTTGGGACCCACGGAAACATGTGGCTTTGCTTGTGATGGGGCACCAAGAGCATTCCACGGGCGCGGGCAAGTGAGCCAAGGTCTGCTGGGAGCTGGGGAGAACCGAGCAAGGCAGCAGAGGGAACCCGCGGTGCTGGAGTGAGTCGGAAGGGTCGGCACGGACTCATGTTCTGACACACACGTGTGTGCACACAGATCCACACACAGGCACACAAGCACGAGCGTGTGTGTGCATACATACGTGTGCACACACGTGCGTGCCAGTGTGCACACGCACACACACACGTGTACAGACACGCACTACTAAGAGAATCCAGGACTTCCCAGAAAAACGGCTTGTCCACAGTGTGGGAGAGGGAGAACCCAAAATGAATGCAGAGCAACCAGAAAGAGAGTCGTCACCTTAACCACACGACCAAGATCAACCTCAGCAATAAGGTGACACAGTGGCATCACACGGCTCCCGACCCCCTCCCCCAGAGGGCAGAGGGTCCCTCCCAGGAGCCCCGACGCCAGTGCGTAACCTACAGGATATACGCTACAGACCCCAGCCGCGGTGGACTGGCAGCAAACAGCACCCGAGAGGCAGCATGAGAGCCTCCCCAGGATCAGACGGAGGCTTTAAAAGAAGCGTTGTTAGAGGTGAACAGGGACTTACCGCAACGAGAGAAGTCAACACGTCGGGAACACAACCAAGACCACGTATGTGCACCCCTGATGAGCCCCCAAGTCTCTGAGACAAGAACTGACAGAAATGAGGCAGGACACAGACGTGAATCAGCAACAGCTGAAGCAACCGTGGTGCAGCTGAAACAAGACACCGACTCCCCACGTTCGGTGATGAGCGACCAGACAGACAGATAAGAATGGGCAGCGGGCCCTCGCCCAATGGGGACAGAGCGCAACTAGGCCACCAGAAAACTAGGATCAGTGATCGAGACTCAGGGTGCCTCGGGAATGTGGGAATTAAACAGCACACTCCAAGGTGACCAATGAGTCAATGAAGAAATCCCAATACTTTTCGAGACAGATGGAAATAAAAATACAACAGACCAAACTCACGGGACACAGGGAAAGCAACGTTTAAAAGGCAACCTATCACTGTAAATCCTACACTGAGAGAGAGAAAAGAGGGCACAGGGCAAACGGCAGCCGCGGCAGGAGAGCCGAGGGCTCAGACCCCGGGAGGAGGCCACTGTGGGCGGGACGGTCGGGACGGCGCTGGGCGTGCGCGGCCGCCTGCTCGTAAGAAGGAAGGGACAAGATCCCGGGGGGGTGAGGGGCAAGAGCGGGGCGGGGTTCAAGGAAAGAAAACGTGAGGGGCCCCTGGGGAGAGGAAGGCCAAGTCCGCCTGACCGTCGGGGCCCTGCTGGGTTCTGCCTAGAGCAGGAGGAAGAACCAGGGGAGGAGCTGAAGCGTGTCTGGAGCGCAAGCCGCCAAGCCAGAACCGTCCGTGGCCACCGCGCAGGCCCCAGTGGGGTGGAGGTCGCTGGGAGCAGAGGCACCCAGATAACGGAGAAGGCCAGGCGAGGACCGCGGTTAGAGGGCAGCGGCTGAAGCTGAGGCTCTGGACTCAGCCTCACGACAAGGCCGGGTGCCCGGCACGCGTCAGGGGGAGGAGCCTGGGGGACAGGGGGCGGAAACGGCGCCCCCGGCCGCCCGGCCGGCTCACCTGCTGCCGCCTGGTAGTTGATGACCGTGAAGCCTCCGTGCATGCAGGCTGCCAGGAGCAGGTCTTGGTGGAATGGGTGCCACTTCAGCCTCCACACCCCGCCGTGCACGGGCACATCCGCCAGCGGCCGCCGCAGGCTCCGTGTGTCCCAGAGGAGAACACGCTCGTCGTAGCTGAAACCACGCGTCATGAGCAGTGTGCGGGAACGGGGGACCCCTCCCAGGAGACCCGGACGTGCCCCTCCAGAACGCAGCCCCTCCGTGAGCCGACACTCTGGTTCGAAGAGCAGGCCAGTCAGATGCCACAGCGGCCAGGAGGGGGGACAGCGCCACGGCCCTGGACTCACCTTCCCGTGGCCAAGACGTTCTCACGGTGGGGGCTGCTCTGGATGCTGCACACGCCCATGGAGTGTCTGCGGGGGACGGGGGGCTGAGCAGGCGCCCACAGCTCCCAGACAGAAGCCCGGGGAGGACTCACGGGGCCCCACGAGGACTCACCCACGGCTGGTGAAGGCGGCAATGCCGGGCATCCTGGTGTCCCAGCCCTTCAGGAGGCCGTCGTCCCCACCTGCAGGGAAACAGAGACTGTGCTCACCGGCCAGCAGGCGTGCTGAGGGCGGGCGTCGGCCGTGGCTCGGGCGCAGTCCTGTCTGTGAGGGTTTCCCACTCGGGCCTTTGCCCAGGTTTCAGGCTGCCACAGGCACGAGAGCCCCAGAGGCAGCCACCTGTGCTGCCACCGTGTCCCCACACGCCGCAGGCAAGAAGGGACAGAGGCCACACCCGCAGAAGGGCAGACAGGAGTCACAGTGCAGAGCGACTTCCGGCTCCTGCCACCTGGAGCCAGCGCGGCTGCATCCGCGCGGTCGGAACAGACGTGTCTGCAGGAGGCTCTGCAGACGTCTGCAACTGATGCTTTTCTGTGTTTTAAAGAGAAGGGTCCCTTGTAACCTTGCAGTAAAAAGGTTTGTTTTGAGGAAATAAGCAACAGAAACAAGAGGGGAGCCGGTGCCCTGATGCACAGACAGTCTTTGAAGAAAAGCGACACGGAGAGAAAGGATCATGGTGTCCTGAAGACAGACAGGCAGAGAGGACGGGAAGGAGCAAACCAGCCATATAACCAGGCGCGCTGAACGCGCCACCCGTCCACCATCGACCACCCACCACCCGCCATCACCCACCAGCACTTCACGGGCACACCAGACAGGATGGGAATGAACGTGACCTATGACCTTGGACCAGCAGAAGCCACCCACTCAGGCACCGAGCTGCGCGTGAGCCTCAAATACAAGCTGCCGTTCCGTGGCAGACCCCAGAGAACTGGCTGTGGGTTCTTCACACACTGGGCTCCCTTCTCCCAGCTCCACGTGCTCCACCAGGCGCTCCTACTGACCAACCTTCGCGCAGCGGTCTCCCACCTTCCCCCCTCCCCACTGCCCCCACCTCGCCCCGCCCCTGCGTGCAGTTCTTCAGCCTACACCCTCCCCACCTGCAGTCCACACTGAACACAGCAGCTAAGGTTGTTGTTCACTCACTCAGTCATGTCCAACTCTCTGCGACCCCATGGACCACAGCAGGCCAGGCTCCTCTGTCCTCCACTATCCCCTAGAGTTTGCTCAGATTTATGCCCAGTCAGTGATGCTGTGTAACCATCTCATCCTCTGCCGCCCCCTCCTCCTTTTGCTTTCAGTCTTTCCCAGGATCAAGGTCTTCTCCAATGAGTCAGTTCTTTGCACCAGGTGGCCAAAGTATTGGAGAGTTTCAGCGTCAACATCAGTCCTTCCAATGAACATTCAGGACTGATCTCCTTTAGGATGGACTGGTCAGATCTCCTTGCTGTCCAGGGGACTCTCAAGGGACTCTCAAGAGTCTTCAACAACCACAGTTCAAAAGCACCAAATTTTTGGTGCTCAGCCTTCTTCATGGTCCACCTCTCACATGCATACATGACCACTGGAAAAACCACAGCTCTGACTACACGGACCTTTGTTGGCAGAGGGACATCTCTGCTTTTCAATACGCTGTCTAGGTCGATCCTAGCTTTCCTTCCAAGGAGCAGGTGCCTTAACTTCACAGCTGCAGCCACTGTCCTCAGTGACTCTGAAGCCCAAGAAAATAAAGTCTGTCACTGCTTCCACTGTTTTTCCCCATCTATTTGCCTGGAAGTGATGGGCCCAGATGCCAAGATCTTTGCTTTTTATGCTGAGTTTTAAGCCAGCTTTTCCACTCTTCTCTTTCAGATTCATCAACAGCGTCTTTAGATCCTTTTCATTTTCTTTCATGAGAATAACAGTGACCCTCTTAAATTTTAAAACGTAAGTCAGAAAACACCCCTCTGTTCAGCGCCCCACGATGGCTCCGTTCCACGCTGAGCAGATGCCGACGCGCTCCCGGCGGCCTCAGCCCGGCGCCCGGCCTCCGCGACCCTCGCCTCCGGTTCCACACTCACTGCTCGAGACACACAAGGCTCCGCAGCACGACGGTCTGTGCCGCCCAGGCGCCCGCTGCCCTTGCCTGTCCGACCTTCCTCCTTCCAAAGTGCGTTCGCCACCAAGCATGGTATACTCGGCATTCCTTGTCTGTCTCCGCCAAGCGCTGGAAGCTCAGTGAGAGCAAGGACTTTGTCTTCCTCAGAGACATCTCCCAAGCCCCTGGGACAGTGCTCGGTGGTATGTGGTAGGTGCTCGACAGACGCTTGTTGGATGAATGAATTGATCCTGAATTGTTTAAACATTGTCTCACTCCACTGTAGCTTGAATTAGCTAAGCCTCAAAGTAGAAGAATTAATCCATGCAGGAGAACTCAAGAAATCAAGTCTTTATGGTTCTCCCTGAGTCTGTTCAAGGGTGCAACAGCAAAAACTCCAGAAAAGATCCCCTTTCAGGGGAAAATAAGCATTAAACACAAAATCATAAGTGGTCTGAGGACTCCCTGACCAACCAGTGGTTAAGAATCTGCCTTGCAATACAGGGGATGCAAGTTTGACCCCTGGTTGGGGAATTAAGATCCCATGTACCTTCTGATGTGACAAAAAAGTTAATAAATAGGATGAGGAAAGGATGCCATGAGACCATGGCGAGGGACCGAACCTGTACAGTGTTTCTAAAGACAAGGTTTCAAGCTGGGCCCTGCCAAAAAGGTAGAATCAACCTGTGAAAAATTAAACTAAGATTAAAGAAAACACAGAACAGTTGAGGAAAGAAGACGGACAGCGAGGAAGAATCCCTCAGAATAGGGCTGGCCAGGTGGGCACAGACCCACCACCCAAGACCCGGGGCCCCGCAGGGTGCTTGGGTGGGAGCTGCAGAAGGCTCAGGACTGAGCGAGGGAGGAGCTCGCATGTTCTAACACCTGCTCTATCTTCGAACGGGAGGCTGGGCAGGAAAGGTCGAGCACCAACGCAGGCCACTGCTCGGGGCTCTGCCGTGACCACAGGGTGGGACCGTGGTCCTGACAAGTGGGAGGAGACTAAGAGAGATACAGCCGATTCGGAGAAATCCTCTGAATTGGCAGGGCCACGTGGGAGCACAGGCGTGGCCGGAGCCCCACGGAGGGAAGCGCTGGCGAGCACCCCAGCATGAGCACCCCAGCATGAGCGTGGAGAGCAGGCAAGACAACGCAGCCAGCGCTCAGAAGAAAGGTCTGGTCCCGCCAGCAAAGCGCAGTGTCTCTGGAGTCAGGAGAGAGATGCCACAGAGCGGAGCGGAGCGAGAAGAGGATGCGGGCGGGCCCAGTGGGCGCACTGGTGCAGGGACGAGCCCAGAGCAGAGGGCACGTGGCTGGAGGGAGAAGCGGGGCCCAGACCGCAGCCTCGACGCCCGGGAGGGACGCGGAGGACGACCAGGCAGGCTCGTGGACCTGCCCCCTGGGCTGGGCAGCGTGCGGTCCTTCAGCACGAGGTTCCGGGTCCAACCACCAGCGCCCAGACAGATGAGGCCTCTGCGGGTTCTGCAGCCCTCCCACAGAGCCCTGTGCCCTCTGTGGCCACATCACCACCCTGTCCACACACGCCACTGCTCTCCACAAACAGCCGGAGGCATCGCCCCCTTGGCCCGTGTCTCCTCTGCTCCCTCCTGCCCCTCACCCTCAGCAAGTCTTCAAGGGGGCGCTCAGCCAAAGATACCAACCTGAGTACACGACTTCCGTCTGCCAGTAATTGAAAGCAGCAACCCAGGCCTCAAACTGATGGGCCTGCCACGTGTGCACAGCCTGCAATCCTGGCCCTGCGTCGCTGATCTTCAGGAGGTGAAGCTGCCCTTTGGAGTCGCTGCTCATGATTTTCAAAGGCTGGTCGCTGGCCCTAGGCACAGGGAATGAATGGAGAATCTGGCTGAAACCGATTCACTGCCCCAAACGCCTCATCTCTTGTCGTTCCCAACCAGGGACACTTTATGCCCCCAAGACATAGCAAAGAGAGGCGTTCCGGGCACTGGTATGTGAACAGGCCTCCTAAGAGGCTTGCCTGGGCAGAAAGTGAAGCTGCCATGAGCTTGTCAAAATAAACTAGGATCGGCTTCCCCCAGTAAAAACACGCGCCCTTTCCTTTCAAGATGAGGACTGGCGGTGACACTCCCAGGCGCGGGAGGCACAGTCACGGTCAGCACAGGCTGGCTTTCCTTCTCTCTCTCTCTCTCACGAAATAGCCAAGACTCAGGCCCACGACCGCTGGTCCTCACCTTCCAGCTTTCCCAGTGGACCAGTCCAAGGACAAGGCCAGACACTGCTTTTCCAGGGCCAAGCGGGAACAGGGCTGTAGCGTCCAAGTGTCCTGAAGAGAAAGAAGCCATTACAGGGAAACGAGTGGCTCCAGCGCCCCGAGGACACCACTGTCTACTCCAGCAAACAAGTGTCTGCAGGCACCCCTGCAGAGCAGAGCCCAAAGACTCTGCAAAACCAGCTCCTGCCCTCCAAGAGCCCTCATCGCTGAAGGACCTGCCCACACACGAGACCTCAGGGGAAGAGGTCTTCCTGCTGCCCAAGCCCTCCTGGAGATAGCACAGCACCCGGGCAACCTCTTGGAAGCACTGCTGCTGTGGGTTCCCATTGCCCAGGGCCTCCAGGGACAAGACAAAGGGAACTTTCTCTGACTCGCTTCCGCAGGACACAGCGGGCCATGGAAAAGCCGTCTCCCTTGGCCTGACTCTATGGGCAGCTCCCGGCAGCTGCAGTCTCTCCTGGGTTCTCCTGCTCCTGCCTCCAGTGCTGGTTCTGAGCCCAGTCCCCCTCAGCTATTCCTGCCATCTTTCCTGAGACAGGGCCACTGCTCTCTGCAGGTCTGAAGCAAGGCCGTCCTTACAAGCACTCAGCGCTGTGGACCCGAGGCCAGCTGGACCTGCCCCAAGGCCCACCTGCACTCCCCTCGCCCGCCGAGTCATGACATGGTCAGGGCTATTTCTCTCACCTGTTCCAGTCCCCCAACATGTGGACATTTTACACATGCATGGCATGGGGTCACTGTCAGATGCCGGGGGGATGACCCAGAGGAATCATCACTAAGTCACTCAGCCATGTCTGACTCTTTGTGACCCTGTGGAGTATAGTCTGCCAGGTTCCTGTCCATGGAATTGTCCAGGCAAGAAAACTGAAGTGGGTAGCCATGCCCTTCTCCAGGGGATCTTCCTGACCCAGGGATCGAACCCACATCTCCTGAATTGCAGGTGGATTCATTACCCACTGAGACCTTTGGGGAAGCCCAGAGGAATCCTATGCTCTCTTAATTATCAATGATAAACACCACTCCCACCCAGGAAACCCTGCTCTTCCTGCCCCAGCACCGTCAGCCCAAGAATGCTGGTCCAGGCTCTCCTCACAGGGTGTTCAGGTTAAAAGACCTGCCTGTCGCTTCAGCCCCTCTGCTGGTGACACAAAAGGCGTCTTCCTCTTGGAGTTAGATGTAGAACTCATGAACTTAGATTGTGTGCCCCCTTAGAGCATTCCATGACAAAGTTTACCACTAAACAGACCATCCTAGAAAAACGGTCGTTGGGCACAGCCTCCGTCCATGTTCCCTGCACCCCCGCACCAAGCCTGGCCCAGTCACCGACCTCAGATGGCACCAAGCGGAGAAGCTCTATGGACCCAGAAGCATCTGCCACGCCCAAGAGGGGACGGCCGGCCACTGGAACATGGCACCTAGGAGAGAATGCACATGCCAGTCAGAGCACGGGGTGTGCCTGAGGCCAGGAGAGCAGCAGGCACCCCTGGACCCACTGTTACAGATTTCAGCCCCAAAACCAGGATGGAGCCTACAGTTCTGTTCCTACAAGATCCTCCAGTTTATGAAGCAGAAAACCAGCACTGCTTCCCAGACAGACCAAAGGCACCTGTACAGCTTAGAAACTGAAAAAGGAAATGAGCCCCAAGTTTACAGCAGCCTCCACGTGTGGGAAAGACACGACAGGAAAGAAATGACCACCAAGTTCATTCAAATACCTCCCTGTCTTGTTGAACGCTGCCAAGCATCAGGCTCCTCTGACTAAACGATCAGGTTTTCATGACAAATTCCAACCAATGGGGACTGTTACCAAACGTGTACCATTTCATGTCCAGGATAGCAGAAGTATCTCTTCTTTGGACCTCAACCAGGGGGCAAGGAGAGCTGTCCTCATTGTAACTATACAGGTAGAGACGACCCAAACGAATCGGAGGCTCGTCAACATCCAGTTCACTCTACAAAAAAATGCAGATGTGGTCTCTGAATACCTTAACAGACACTGAGGAACTCAAAGGATGGGGAAAGGGACAGGGAAAGAAGAGGCTTGCCAAGACTCAGGAACTCTGATTTTCCGAGCTGCAGAAACGTCTTTTCTCTGGCGTGTGATTAACGAGTAGGTGGATTAGGACAGGATGCTCCTTCTAAAGGGGCCAACAGAAAGGAGCAGTTTGCCTGCCTAGGACGGTCCCAGTGCCAGCTTTCCCTCTTAAAAGTGCTTAGGCTTGGATCCGCGTAAGTGGATGCCTTCAAGGCATTAGGCAGAGCTCCTGTGGCATCCCCTTTTCTCTTTGCTCTAACTTCACCCATAGCCTGGGCCACGCTGGCAAACAGACGACATCCCGCTTTCAGGACGCCGTTTGTAACCTACGTCCCGGCCGGCGCCGCCGAGGTGTCTCCGTCCCAGCCTCAGCGCTGCGGACCAGAGAGGACTCGACGCAGGCGGTCGGCCCGGCCTCTCGGGAGCCTCTCCTCGCCCTCCTCGCGAGGCGCCGAGCCGGGGACCCCGCCTCCCGGGGCCGCAGGCCCGCGCACCTGGCTCTGCGGGCCGGCGGGCCGCCGCCAGGGCTCGCGCAGCTGGTAGGCGCCGCACGCCAGCAGGCGCCTGCAGCCCGCCAGCGGGCACCACTCCACCGAGTCCGCGGTGCGCTCCGTGTCCACCGCCTGCAGCAGCCGGACGCGGCCGGCGGCGGCCATGGCCGAGCGCGGGGCCCCGCCGCCGACGGGCCGCCGGCCGGGCGCGCGGACTTCCGCCGTCGCCGCCGCGCGCCCCGGGAGCGGCTTCCGGCCCCTCGACGCCCCGCCAGGCCGCGCCCGCGCCCCCTGCTGGCCG
>ML660779.1:12235736-12257508 GCA_007570785.1 Antilocapra americana
GGGGAGGGGCGAGGGGCGGGACCGGGGAGGGGGCAGGGGCGGGACCGGGGAGGGGGCAGGGGCGGGAACGGGGGGCGGAAACGGGGCGGGGCGGGGAAATGGGCGGGACCGGGGAGGGGAGGGGGGGACCTGGGAGGGGGGCGGGGCGGGAACGGGGAGGGGAAGGGGCGGCAACGGGGAGGAGAAGGGGCGGCAACGGGGAGGAGAAGGGGCTGGAGGTTCCTACAGGTGCTGGGGCCGCTCAGTCTCTGTGATCTGCTGCTGTGCGACAACCCCCACCCCAACCACGCTTCACAGCTTCCAACCTCCTCAGCTTATTTTACACAGCTGTGTGACTGACAGAGGATCCTGTGTTCCGCACGGTGTCAGCAGGTCCCTCCTTCATTTGGAGTCAGCTGATACTTCACCTGGCGCGCATTTCTCTTCCATGTGACCTGTCCTGGGTGGGGTGTCCTGTTATTTAGCCAGGAGAGCTGGACCACTCACCGCGTGGAGGCTCAGCTCTACGTGACAGGTCCTGTTGGACCTCTGCTTGAATCTCTTCTGCTAGTATCCCGCTGGCCAAAGCAAGTCCTGCCGACAAGCCTGGAATCCGTGTGGGAGGGGTGCGCACAGCATGAGTTCTGGAAAGCACAGCTTATGCGGGGTCCGGGGTGGGGGGCACCAGTGGAACAACCTGCCCGCACCCATCCACACGTCCACACTCTGGCCCCTAATGATTCGAGTTCCTGCTGCATGAAGACCCCAGAACCACACTTTACTACTGCCCTTGGCTTATGACGTGCAGCAAACCCAGAGGCAAGTTATCTGCCCCTGCAAGACCCACGTTCCATGGGGAAGCACAGGAAAAGTGAATACACCTGGTTCAAAAAGGAAAAGGGGGCATACCCCCTGTAGCCATGGGCACACAGCAGGGCTGAAATGCAGCAGATGCTGTCACTTAAGACGCTGCTCCTTTAAGGGCTCCTCGGCTCCAGCGAGTGATCCCTCCCCCTGCCTCTTCTGGGGTAGGCTTCTCCCTCTGCCTCTGGGCCCTGCCCCTCAGTCATCCTCTCTTTTCCTTGGGGAAATGTTTGCAGCCTGATTAGCTTCCTCAGCTGTAGAGCCCAAGTGAATAGAAGGTAACACCCAAGTTCTCCCACCCCCAGGTCACCACCCTAGACACGACCAATCACAGTGTGCCAAAGATATACCTATCAGGGGCTAGCACTCATAAAGCCCTTGACCTCCCCTCCTGTCCTGACCAATCACAGAGCACCAAGATACACAGCCGCCTTCTTTCCTGGAGAAAGTTGAGGGCCCAGAAGCCTTTTTTATGTTGAACTTTGTCCATTTTAGTTCAAGCAGATACAACCGCTAAAAAAACCCTGCAGATTTTCTAGGTATCAAATTACAACACATTTTATTAAACAAAAGCCACCCTGCAAACATCTTTGAGAGAGTCCTCTCTGCTGCGAAGGTCAAGGTCGAGCCGTGTGCTCAAGACCTCAAGACACTTGGAAGCCCTTCTGTGCAGTTCAGAGCGTCTGTGAGGGCCCCTCCCCTGGGGATCTTTCAGCAGTTTTAACAAAGGGTCATATACCACGCCCTTGGATTTCTTCTAACCATGAAGTTGTGTTTTGCTGGCAGTGCCCTGGATTTAGTCTTCCCCACGATGCCATTTCTTGCTGTCTGGAAAGACTGGGATTGAGAAATATTTTTATTTTCTGATTGTAAGACCTGACTTGAAATACTTCCTCCAGCTTCTGGTGGGACACGGAACCTTACCTGTTTAGTTCATTTGTCTTTTCTTTATTTTACTTTATCGTAAATGACTGAAAGAAACCAGTTGGCCCCTTAAGCTCTCAGACACTTGTTCTGTCTTCCCTATCACCACAGCCAGTGGTCTTCCACTTTCCCACCGATCCTGACCCAGCCCTGCCCTTCCCGGTCCTTCACCAAAGACGGATGTCCTCACTGCCTGCCAGGTTCGCCTGCTGCCTGCTCCAAAGAGCCACACTTCAGAATTTTGTGATTAGCAGCATCTGACTTCCAGATATGTGCTGCTGCATCATAAACAACTCCAAAACTCAGGCCTAAAACAGCTGTTGGTTTTCTAAAGACTACGTGGTGAAACTGGGTTCAGCTGGTTGACTCTCCTGCTGATGGCTGGTGTGCCAGTTTGTCTCAAACTGTCACCAGCAATTCAATTCTTTCCCTCCAATACCAATCCTGTGATTTGGTGGTGGGGGCTGTGACTCACAGCTTGCTGAATCTTACTTCCCCTCCCTCTTCTGACTGTTCTGACACACATAAACTGGTAGAAAGTTCTGGGACTTCAGAGGCCAGGCCTGAGAACTGGCAGCTTCATCTTCCTCGCTCTCAGGGGCCTGCCCACAGGTAATCAGTCTCACTACCTGCAAATCATCATTCTGTGCCGAACCCGAAGCAAATCATATGGGGAGGCCTCAGGGAAGGGGAACCTGACCAGCCCCCTGCCATCCCAGCCAGACGCCTCAAGGTGTCAGATGCCAGCAAAAAGGACGTCTAGGGCATCCTAACTTGGACAGATACCACACAAAGTAGAAGAGCCTCTTGGCTGAAGGCAACCTAGTTCTCAGTTCAGTCGCTCAGTTGTGTCCGACTGTTTGGGACCCCATGGACTGTAGCACACCAGGCTTACCTGTCCATCACCAATTCCTGGAGTTTACTCAGACTTACATCCATCAAGTCAGTAATGCCATCCAACCATCTCATCCTCTGTCAACTCCTTCTCCTCCCTTGTTCAATCTTTCTCAGCATCAGGGTCTTTTCCAAGAAGTCAGTTCTTTGCATCAGGTGGCCAAAGTTTTGGAATTTTGGCTTCAGCATCAGTCCTTCCAATGAATATTCAGGACTGATTTCCTTTGGGATGAACTGGTTGGATCTCCTTGCAGTCCAAAGGACTCTCAAGAGTCTTCTCCAGCACCACAGTTCAAAAGTCTTTGGCGCTCAGCTTTATAGTCCAATTCTCACATCCATACATGACTACTGGAAAAACCATAGCCTAGACTAGACAGACCTTTGTTGGCAAAGTAATGTCTCTGCTTTTTAATATGCTGTCTAGGTTAGTCATAGCTTTTCTTCCAAGGAGCAAGTATCTTTTAATTTCATGGCTGCAGTCACCATCTGCAGTGATTTTGGAGCCCCAAAATGAAGTCTGTCAGTGTTTCCATTGTTTTCCCATCTACTTGCCATGAAGTGATGGGACAAGATGCCATGATCTTCCTTTTATTGAGTGTTAAGTTTTAAACCAGCTTTTTCACTCTCCTCTTTCACTTTCATCAAGAGGCTCTTTAGTTCTTTTTCGCTTTCTGCCTTGAGGGTGGGTCATCTGGGTATCTGAGGTTATTGATATTTCTTGTGACAATAGTGGGTCCAGCTTATACTTCATCCAGCCTGGTCTTTTGCATGATGTACTCTGCAGATAAGTTAAACAGGTGAAGTGAAAGTCGTTAACAGAGTGACAGTGTACAGCCTTGATGTACTCCTTTCCCAATTTGGAACCAGTATGTTGTTCCATGTCCAGTTCTAACTGTTGCCTCTTGACCTGCATAGATTTCTCTGGAGGCAGGCAAGGTGGTCTGGTATTCCCATCTTTTTCAGAATTTTCCACAGTTTGTTGTGATCCACACAGTCAAAGAGTTTGGCATAGTCAATAAAGCAGAAGTAGATGATTTTCTGCAACTCTCTTGCTTTTTCGGTGATCCACCAGATGTTGGCAATTTGATCTCTGGTTCCTCTGCCTTTTCTAAATCCAGCTTGAACATCTGGGTGTTCATGGTTTATGTACTGTTGAAGCCTGGCTTAGAGAATTTTGAGCATTACTTTGCTAGTGTGTGAGATGAGTGCAATTGTGCAGTAGTCTGAACTTTCTTTGACATTGCCTTTCTTTGGGATTGAAATGAAAACCAATTTGAAATAGGTCAACTGCAATTCCATCATGTCTGCTAGCTTTGTTCATAGTGAGGCTTCCTAAGGCCCACTTACTTGGCATTCCAGGATGTCTCGCTTTAGGTGAGTGATCACACCATCGTGATTATCTGGGTCATGAAGGTCTTTTTTGTACAGTTCTTTTGTGTATTCTCGTCACTTCTTCTTAATATCTTCTGCTTCTGTTAGGTCCATACCTACCGTTTCTGTTCTTTACTGTGCCCATCTTTGCATGAAATGATCCCTTGGTAGCTCTAATTTTCTTGTAGAGATCTTTAGTCTTTCCCATTCTATTGTTTTCCTCTGTTTCTTTGCACTGATCGCTGAGGAAGGCTTTCTTATCTCTCCTTGCTCTTCTTTGGAACTCTGATGGGCATATATTTCCTTTTCTCCTTCGCCGTTTGCGTCTCTTCTTTTCTCAGCTGTTTGTAAGGCTTTGTCAGACAACCATTTTGCCTTTTTGCTTTTCTATTTCTCAGGGATGGTCTTGATCACTGCACACTGCACAATGTCAGGAACCTCTGTCCATAGTATTTCAAGCACTCTGTCTATCAGATCTAGTCCCCTAAATCTAGTTCTCACTTCCACTGTATAATCGTAAGAATTTGATTTAGGTCATACTTGAATGGTCTAGTGGTTTTCTCTACTTTTTTCAGTTTAAGCCTGAATTTGGCAATAAGGAGTTCATGATCTGAGCCATAGTCAGCTCCTGGTCTTGTTTTTGCTGACTGTATAGAGCTTCTCCATCTTTGGCTGCAAAGAGTATAGTAAAGTTGCTCAGTCGTGTCCGACTCTGCGATCCCATGGACTGTAGCCCACCAGGCTCCTCCATCAACGGAATTTTCCAGGTGAGAGTACTGGAGTGGGCTACCATTTCCTTCTCCAGGGGATCTTCCCAATCCAGGGATCGAACCCAGGTCTCCCACATTGCAGGCAGATGCTTTACTGTCTGAGCAAAGGGCTTCCTTGTTAGCTCAGCTCGTAGAGAATCCGCCTGCAATGTGAAAGACCTGGGTTCGACCCCTGGGTTGGGAGGATCCCCTGGAGAAGAGAAAGGCTATCCACTCCAGTATTCTGGCCTGGGGAATTCCATGAACTATATAATCCACAAGTTGCAAAAAGTCAGACACGACTGAGTGACTTTCACTCAGTCACTCAGTAGTGACTTAAAGCAAAGAGTATAATCAGTCTGATTTCAGTATTGACCATCTGGTGATGTCCATGTGTAGAGTCTTCTCTTATTTTGTTGGAAGATGGTGTTTGCTATGACCAGTGCCTTCTTTTCACAAAACTCCATTGGTGTTTATCCTGCTTCATTCTGTACTACAAGGCCAAACTTGCCTGTTACTCCAGGTATCTCTTGACTTTCTACTTTTGCATTCCAGTCTCCTATGATGAAGAGGACCTCTTTTTCAGGTGTTAGTTCTAGAAGGTCTTGTAAGTCTTCATAGAAACATTCAACTTCGGTTTCTACAGCATTACTGGTTGGGGCATAGACCTGAATTATCATGATATTGAATGGTTTGCCTTGGAAATGAACAGAGATCATTCAGTCATTTTTGAGATTGCACCCAAGTACTGCATTTCAGACTCTTTCATTGACTATGAGGGCTACTCCTTTTCTTCTAAGGAGTCTTGCTCACAGTAGTAGATATAATGGTCATCTGAATTAAATTCACCCATTCCAGTCCTTTTTACTTCACTGATTCCTAAAATTTAGATGTTCAGTCTTACCATCTCTGGTTTGTCCACTTCCAATTTACCTTGGTTCATGGACCTAACATTCCAGGTTCCTGTGCAATATTGCTCTTTACAGCATCGGACTTTATTTCCATCACCAGTCACATCCACAACTGGGTGTTGTTTTTGCTTTGGCTCCTTCTCTTCATTCTTTCTGGAGTTATTTCTCCACTGATCTCCAGAAGCGTATTGGGCACCTACCAACCTGGGGAGTTCCTTTTTCAGTGTTATATATTTTTGCCTTTTCATACTGCTCATGGGGTTCTCAAGGCAGAATACTGAAGTGGTTTGCCATTCCCTTCTCCAGTGGACCACATTTTGTCAGACCTCTCCACCATGACCTGTCTCTCTTGGGTGGTCCTACATGGCATGGCTCATAGTTTCATTGAGTTAGACAAAGCTGTGATCCATGTGATCAGTTCGATTAGTTTTTTGTGATTGTGGTTTTCATTCTGTTTGCCCTCTGACAGAGAAAGATAAGAGGCTTAGGGTTAAGGTAAGGTAGGTTCCTGTTAGGAGAGACTGACTCAGGGGAAACCTGGTCTTGTTCTGATGGGCAGGGCCTGCTCAGTAAACCTTTAATCCAATTTTCTGTTGATGGGCAGGGCTGTGTTTCCCCCCTGTTGTTTGACCCTAGACCAAACTATGGCAGAGTTAAGGTGAACCCTTAAGGTGAACCCTTAAGATGGCAGAGTAGAAGGAGGTGTGCGTGTCTTCTCCTGCAAGAATCCCACAATTAAAACTCAGTGCTGAACAGCCAGTTCTAACTGTTGAAGCAGCAGTTGGAACTGGACATGGAACAACAGACTGGTTCCAAATCAGGAAAGGAGTACTTCAAGGTTGTATATTGTCACCCTGCTTATTTAACTTATATGCAGAATACATTATGAGAAACGCTGGGCTGGAGGAAGCACAAGCTCAAGTCAAGATTGCCAGGCAAAATAGCAATAACCTCAGATATGCAGATGACACCACCCTTAAGGCAGAAAATGAAGAACTAAAGAGCTTCTTGATGAATGTGAAAGAGGAGAGTGAAAAAGCTGGCTTAAAACTCAACATTCAGAAAACTAAGATCATGGCATCTGGTCCATAACTTCATGGCAAATAGATGGGGAAACAGTGGAAACAGTGACAGACTTCCTTTTTTTGTACTCCAGAATCACTGCATATGGTGACTGCAGCCATGAAATCAAAAGACACTTACTCCTTGGATGAAATTTTATGACCAACCTAGATAGCATATTAAAAAGCAGAGACATTACTTTGCCAACAAATGTCTGTCTAGTCAAGGCTGTGGTTTTTCTAGTAATCATGTATGGATGTGAGGGTTGGACTATAAAGAAAACTAAGTGTAGAAGAATTGATGCTTTTGTTTGTTTGTTTGTTTTTCTTATAAATCAACCTAATATTTATAAGAGCTGCTCTGGGAAGTTAACACAGTTTGTTTACAATGAAGAGTTATCTAACTCTGAACATACTGTACATGGCAATTAGAAATTGTCATGGTAAGAAAAAAAACCACAGCCCACTTTCCGCAACCAACACAAAACAGCCAGAAACAGTAAGGAAAATGTAGGGACAAAGGTGGGGTTAGTTTTAATTATAAAAGAAAAAAAAATAGTAACTCTTCAGGAATCTGAACATAGAAAGGGAATATTTCACACTCAGAGAACAGACGCCAAGATACAAAATTACAACTGTTTGGACTCCAGACTTGTCCCATCTCCTCCAGAGCAGAGATGGGGGAGGAGACAGCTGAAGCAAACAAGCAAGAATTGATGCTTTTGAACTGTGGTGTTGGAGAAGACTCTTGAGTCCCTTGGACTGCAAGGAGATCCAACCAGTTTATCCTAAGGACAATCAGTCCTGAATATTCATTGGAAGGACTGATGTTGAAGCTGAAACTCCAACACTTTGGCCACCTGATGCAAAGAACTGACTCCTTGGAAAAGAACCTGATGCTGGCAAAGATTGAAGGCAGGAGAGGAAGGGCACGACAGAGGATGAGATGGTTGGTTGGCATTACAGACTCAATGGACATCAGTTTGAGTAAACTCTGGGTGTTGGTGATGTGCAGGGAGGCCTGGCATGTTGCAGTCCATGGGGTTTCACAGAGTTGGACACGACTGAGTAACTGAACTGAAGTGCTGAACAACCATCAGCAGGAGAATGTTGGATCTCATCAAATAAAGATACTCCACATCCATGGGCAAAGGAGAAGCCCCAGGAAGACGATAGGAGGGGTGAAATCTCACTTAGAATCAAGCCTCATACCTGCCAGAGATGCTCGGAGGGCTCAAACAAAACCTTCTGTGCACCAGGATGCAGAGACCCCACAGAGACTGCGCCAGCACTGTGTCTGAGCATCTCCTGCAGAGGTACAGGTCAGCAGTTGCCTGCCGCAGGTGCAGGGGCTCTGGTGCAGGAGACCCGGGTCACAAAGCCTGTGGCATAAGCCTCTTGGAGGAGGTTGCCATTAACCCCACAATAGAGCCACCGAGCATGTGACCCACAAACTGCAGAACAATTATACCAAAGAAATTCTCATACTGTTAAGAAGGTTCTGGGATCCACAACAGATTTCCCAACCTGGGAATCTGGCAAAGGGACTCAGAACCCTCAGGGAATTTGACTTTGGAGGCCAGTGGGATTTGATTACAGAACTTACACAGGACTGGGGAAGCAGACTCTCGCAGGGCACAGACAAAACCTTGTGTGCACCAGGACCCTGCAGAAAGCAGCAGCGACCCCACAAGAGACTGAGCCAGACCTGCCCGGGCGTGTCCGGGAGCCTCCAGTGGAGGTGCGGGTGTGCGGTGGCCTGCCGCAGGCTCCGGGGCACTGCGTGCAGCAGTGCAGGCACGGGACCTTCTGAAGGAGGTCACCACTAGTTTTCAGAGTAAGTAATAAATTGAGGTGGTTCCTTAGACGGCTGAGACCGCCAGGGTCCCTCACGCAGCCTCAGTCAGGGTGTGTGAGTGGGGTGGGAAGCCCAACCCTCACGTCCTGGTTTGCCCCACCCCAGGGGATCGCAGTAGCCAGTTACTGTCCTGTGCAGCTCAGCACTCACAGGGAGGGACCGCAAAACCTGAGCCCTGCTTAGAGCCTGAAAGCGGCACCGCATCTCTCTCTCTGGCAGTTCAAGCAAGTCAAGGGACCAGGCCCCTTCAACAAGAGGGGATGGAATCCACCTGCTGACAGGAGCAACAGTGAGAGTGCAAAGGGGTGAGAGAAGTTGTTGGGAGTCTGTTCAGACGAAAGTTAAGCTGCAGGAGAGGCTGCTGGGAAAGGCGCTCCGAGGACAGGGTCGGGGGGAGGGGGTGAGCATTGCATTGATCATGTGGTTTATTTTCTGTATCCTTGACGCTTTGACATCTTGAGGGCCTTGCTGGCTGGGGAGAGACTGCCCCTCCCAGGCTGGCTAATTCCTGGAGACAGTAAACAACTCACCTGCCAACACAGCTTTCACATGCAAACGAACCGGTCCAGAGCCCACACCCCAACCACCTCCTTTAATTGCACAGCAGGCCAATCACTCAGGACAACCAATACACCACTGAAATTATTCAAACTACCCAGTCCTCAGCTTGTGGAAACTTGCCCACCTACCTCCTGCCCACTGAAAACACGGGCAAGGCTCTGGCCAAGCTCTCTCGCCCCTCCTTCTGCTCACAGCTGACACCGGTGCTTCCCCAAGTGGCCCTGATTTGTGCGGCTTGCCCCTCCTGGGAACTGTAAGCTTTGAACTCTTCTTTCGAGGCAGTTGGCTCTGTGTCTGTCACCTTACCATAGCTGATCACAACATATCCTAGGCTCATGTTCAGATATAGGCCAGGAGGTGAAAAGTGGAGGGAAGCCTGTGCGGATTCTGAAGTCAGAATTCCAGCACCAGTGGTGGTGGAGAGAGAATGAAAGGGAGTGAGTCAGGCACTGAAATCACGAAAGCATAAGGGGAGGTGGGCCTCAGTTCTGAAGGTAACAGTAACAGTGCTGGGGGGGATGAATTATTACTCTGAGAAAATGAGAGTTAAAGCTGGAAACTAGTATGGTGAAGGGGGAAATGGTCCGGAGGGAGTCATAGAGAGTCAGGAGTTTACCCTACTTGGAGGCCCAGAGGTAGAGGCATTGTTTGAAAATAAACATTTATACTTTAGCTCTACCAGGAGAAGCCTGGGTTCCATGAGAGCAAGAGGAAAGGAATGTTTAGAGAAATGGGATGTCAGGGTGGTGATGGTGGACATGAGGACACAGCACCAGAGGTTCTGGAGGGGGAGGGTCAGAGTAAGGAGCATGCAGAGCCCTGCTGGGGGCCAACTGCGGAAAATAAATGTGACCTAGGATAAAGGCCCCGTTTCTGCTTCCATCTCTGCAGCAGCCAGCACACCCTCTCTCCCTGTTTCCTCAAACACTTCGTTTTTGATTTCTGCCATGGATATTTAGCATGGCTTCCTCACCATCCCAAACTCCTTGTTCAGAGATTCCCCTATTTGCATGCCCCTGACAGCAAAGTGTCAGACCAGTCAATCAGAGGCTCCCTCTTGCCTCATCAGAGTCCCAGGTGGGCCAGGTGGGCCCGGAGCCTGCCAAGATGCCTGGTCTCAGGATCTCCCTGGCCCCCGGGGGCCCCTCAGCCTGTAAGACTAAGGCCCTTGTTTTTCGCTGGAAGCCTAGATTAGGTTTCTGTGGCTTTCACCCCCGATTTTGATGTCATCAGTCCTGAATAGAGTCACCAGGTACAAGCAAGTCTTTGACAAATCTTTCTTCCTTCGTGTCCCCGAGACTCATGCCTTAAAGTGCCCGTTCACTCGGGTGCCCAACGGGAGCCTCTGCCTCTGCCGGTCATGACTTTCTTCCAAAAGAGCTTGAACCGAGGCCGCTGTCTCCATCAAAAAATGCCACCCATTCGCCCACCTGTTCTGGACAAACACCTGGCATCATCCTGACGCCCTCCTCCCAGCAACCCTGTATTTACCCAGCCAGGAGGCGCCCAGCACCGGCTTCTCTGTCCTCACCCCCCTCACCACGCCCCCTCCTCGCGGCCGGCCAAGCGCCCACCGCCCAGGACCCGAGCCCAGCCTGGAGAGCGGAGCCTGGGATGGGGTCGGCCCGGGCCTCCCCTTGACAGGTGGGGCGACGGGGGCGCAGGTGCGCTCGGCGGGCCGGGGGGCGGGGAGTGGGGAGAGGCCGGGGGTGGGCGGGGGCCTGGCCGGCCGAACCAGGCGCGGCTGGGGCAGGGCCGGAGCGCGCGGGGCTTTGGGGAGCCCGGGGGGAGGGGTGGGGCTAAGGGACAGGAACGACCGGGGCGGGGCCTGGCAGGCTGGGGGCGGGGCGCGAACGTGGGCGTGGCGACGAGGGGGGGTTCGGGGGGGGGGGGGCCGGGGCGCGGGCGGGGGGGGGGCGGAGGAGGCTCGGCGCGGCCGCCGGGCAGGGCCGCGGTATGGGGCGGGTGCAGCTCTTCGAGGTCCGCCTGAACCACGGCCGCGTTGTCTACAGCCCGGGGGAGCCGCTGGTGGGGGCCGTGCGCGTGCGCCTGGCGGCGCCGCTGCCCTTCCGAGGTGGGCGCGGGGGCCGGGGAGGGCCGCACCTGCGGAAGGCGGGCGGGCGGCGCCCCGGCGCGGCCGAGCGGGCGCGGGGCCCGGGACCTGCGAGGCCGGGGGCGCCCGTCCGGCCGCGGGGAGGGCTGCGGGGCCGCCGGGCGGGCGGCGGGCCGCGGGGTGGGAGGCCGGCGCCGGGTGGGGCGGAGCAGGGAAGCCAGGGTGGCCCGGTCCTTCCGCATCTGCCCTTCCTGTCCTTCCGCCAAGGGGCGGCCAGACTCCGGGCCGGGGCTTCAAGCCCATCTGGTTTGCCGAAGGCCGCTCTGACCTGGACCCGCGACGCCTCTGACCTGACCTTCCCTGTCGGGTCTCTGACCCACTGCGCCCCGCACCTGCTGGGCCCTTCCCGCGAGCCCGGCCCGCGCTCGCTCTCTCCCCCATACACTCAGGCCGCCCCCCCGAGTGTGCGGGTTCTCCGCCGGGCCGCGGGGCAGTGCCCACACCCAGCCAGGCCCTGAGAGCTGAGAGGGTCTTGCTGATCCCCGTGCGCCGCAGGCCCCCGGCCCAGGGAGCATCTGGGACCCGAACCTGAGCCCTCCGATCCGGTCTCTCTGCTAGCGCAGACATCTGGGACTTTGAGACCCGGGATCGGGTTGCTGCGGCGGCCCTTGCTAGGGCTCCCTGACGGCGCCGGTCTGGTCTGCTGCCTGAGGTGTGGACGGGGCCCTGTGGGGGGCCTCACACCAGGGCAGTGGACGGGACGCAGCCAGGGGCGGGGCCTCTTTCCTCAGCCCAGAGCTGAGTGTGAGGCTGTGTGGTGTGTCCATCCTGGGGCAGCTCGGGCTGATTGGCCAAAACTACAGCTGCAGGGGCTTCCTTTTGGACCTCTAGGCTCGGGCGTGGGGTTGACCGTTCAGCACGTGGGGTGCCCCTGAGGACAGAGAGCCGCTGTCCTCCTTTCTGGGCAGCTACTGCCTCATCCTGGACAGGTGGGACCCCCCCTCCCCATAACCTGTGGCCTCTTTAATGTCTCCACACTTGGAGTTGGGGTTGGGTTGGTTGGGTAGGTGTGGTTGGCAGGGGCTCCACGGCTGCTGCATCTTTTGTCTGGGGCACAAGCTGGTGGTGAGAGGTGAGTGCAGCTGGCAGGGCACAGAAAGGAGGGGCAAGCCTGTGGCCTGAGGACAGACAGACCCTATGAGACCCCACCCGGAGCTCTCCACCTGGCCCGCTGACCTGTCATCCTCTGTAGCTGGGGTCCAGGGCGACCACAGTGGAGGGTGGCCCGAGCTGTGCACGACCGCCTGGGTTGGGCAGAGCCTCCCAGCCTCCACGTGGTGGGTTGGCTGTGGGTAAACGGACAGCTGGGTTGCCACAGGCTGAGGGAGACCCTGCTGATAGTCCTGACTGTAAGGGTGCTCCCAGAGTCCTGGGACAGGGAGGAGCGGGTGGCCCGGGCCAGAGCGGGTGTCATTGAGGCTGTCCCCCAGGGGTAGAGGGGATGCCCTCTGGCTGGGCCTAGGGGTGAGAGAGGACAGACTGGGTTTTTTTATTTTGAGTTTTTGTATTTGTGGCATGCTGGGTCTTCACTGCTGCCCCGCTTTGCTCTACCTGTGGCGAGCAGGGACTGCTCTCTAGCTGCAGGGCTCGGCTTCTCCGGCGGCGGCTTCTCTTGTTGAGGAGTGCAAGTTTTGGGGAGCACGGCTTGGTAGCTGCACCTCCTGGCCTCTGGAGCGCAGGCTCGGCAGTCGTGCTTAGTTGCTCTGAGGCGTGTGGGGCCTTCCTGGATCGGGCGTCGAACCTGTGTCTCCTGCACCTGCAGGCGAGTTCTTCACCAAATGAAGCACCAGGGAAGCCCCCATGGTTTTTTTTTAAACTTTCATTCAAAAATGCTTGTTGAGCGCCTGCATCCATAGGAGTAGGATCCTTAGAATTTCCATCCTAAAAGAAATCATCCTAAAGGAAATCAGTCCTGAATATTCACTGGAAGGACTGATGTTGAAGCTGAAGCTCCAGTTCTTTGACCACCTGATGCGAAGAGCTGACTCACTGGAAAAGACCCTGATGCTGGGAAAGATTGAGGGCAGGAGGAGAAGGGGACGACAGAGGATGAGATGGTTGGATGGCATCACAGACTCAATGGACACGAGTTTGAGTAAACTCCGGGAGTTGGTGATGGACTGGGAAGCCTGGCGTGCTGCCGTCCATGGGGTCGAAAAGAGTCGGACACGACTGAGCGACTGAACTGAACTGAACTGAGCTCCTGCAACCAGCCAGTGATGCAACAGGGAGGTCCCCAGCAGGACATGGAGGGTGGGAGGCAGCAGGCCTCTAAGCCCTTGACTGAAGAGAGTCAGTGATGCAGCCTGGGAGCTGATGTGGAAGACAGCTGGGGAAGGAGGTACTTTCCTGGAGCCTGGGTCCAGCCCAATCGGAGGGTCAGGCCAGGGTCAGGCAGGGCTGCCCTTTGTTCTGCTCTCGACAAGGGAGGGGGATGCCTGGATGACAGCAGCAGCCAGCCCCTGGCTCTGGCGACTCACTGGGCTCTCACCCTGGGCCAGAGGTCTTTCCCACTTCCCAAGGACCAACTCACTAGTCCTCGAGTCCCAGCAACACTGGGAGGTGGGCGTCGTCACTCCTCTTGTGTTACAGATTTGGAAACAGGACAGAGGGAAGCGGCTCTCCGGCCAGAGCTGCAGTGAGAGGATTCAGTGGAAGCTGGGCCACCCAGGTCTATGGGAGCTGGCGGAGGCGGGGAAACGCAGAGATCTTCATGATCAGACTGCAGGTGGTGCCTAGGAGGAGGGCTGCTGGACAGGTGAGCGTGCTGGCTCAAAAAGTTCCAGAAGTCACTCTGGCACAGGATCCACGAGACGGTTCTCCTTGGAAGACGGAGGAGACCTGCAGTTCCCTCTGCATCTCCACTGCTCCCCTGCGGAGGAGAGCATGCATAGGGATGGACTGTCTGACTCCAGGCTGGTGACGGCTCACGCAGGCAGGGTCCCTGAAGGGGTCTCAGCCTGTTTGCAGAGGAGGCCGTGGCACGATCATTGGGAAGGTTAAACAGTTCAGGGCCGCCTGGGATAACCAAGGGTTGGTCTGTTTTTCTGGGGCCAGGTGTTGCCAGGGCTTATTCACCTTAATGCTGGAGCCGAGTTCTGACCGAGCGCGTGCCTGGCTTAGCCGCCCTGCTGTTGGACCTGTAGGCTGTGTCTAGATGGTTTGCTGTTCCGAGGAGTGTTGCTGGAGGCTCCTGAGTAAACGGGGTGGGATTCTAAGGGGAACTGCTGGACCCCTGGAGCCTGTGTGTAGAATTCCCACAGATCTGTTGGCTTTGTCTCCAGGCCCCTGTGTCAGCCGACAGTCTGACTGCCATAAGCAAAGGTCTACCTTTGTATTAATACCTGCTTGTAACACGTCAAACAACATTTGCCAACCTGATGGGTTAAAATGGTAAGTTTCCTTGAATTCTAGTGAGGTTAGACAGCTATTCTTTATCTGCTGCTATGTGGCAGCACCCTAAGTAACAAATCACCCCGAAACTAAGTGGTTTAAAGCATCCATTTTGCTCTAACTCATGCTGCTGTGAGTCAGGACTTTGGGCAGGAGCCTGCAGGGTGGCTCTTCAGCTCCGTGCCCATCTACTGGGTCACCTGGCAGTGCCCGCTGGCACCTGGTCAGCCGAGGGACCGCTGCACTTCCTCCAGTATGTTCTGTTCCCAGCATTCCCAGGGCAGCTCGATTGGGGGGCACGCCCTCTCCCTGGGGAGCTTCCATCGGTGTAGTGTCTGGACTCCGCTAGGGTGTCTTCCAGTCCGCCTTCCCCTTTTCTGTCTGTCCCCACGGTGTCTCCCGGGCTGTGCTGGGCTGTAGGAGTGCGGCTGGTGTTCGGACTTCCGGTGGGGGAACAGTTCCGGGTCTGGCCCTCGGCGGGGATGGCGGGTGGTGCAGAGATGAGGAATTAGGGCCGAGAGCCTGGTGGTGACACTGGGCTGGCATGGAGGCTGAGGGCAGTCACTGGCAGTGCTGATGGGGCAGAGGGGGAGCCAGGGGTTTGTGGAGGGCAGCCCAGCACACTGTGGGTGACCCGCAGAAGGCCTGTCCCCTGTCAGCAAGGTGGGGCCCGCCTGGGGAGTCAGGGACAGAGCTGGCGCTGCTGCCTCCCCCACCCCCGCCACTGGAGACACCGAGAGACACTGCCTTCTGCCTGGTGGCTTCATCAGGAAGGTATCAGATTCCGAGTCGCCTTCCTTCACTAATCCGTCAGGTCAGGGGAGGAAGGGTGGCTGGCAGGCAGGCTAAATCTTTGGTCTTGACTCAGCTTGCAGGGAGAGGAAGGAAAGGAGGGAGCCACAGAGTTACTTCACTGAGTCCCCACACCCCGGCCTGTGGGCGTCCAGCTGTGGTGTCCCCTCCGGTGACCAGCCTCGGCTGGGGCCAGTCCAGCCACGGCCTTCCAACTGCAATAGTGGCCTCTGAACTGAGCAGTTCGAGTTGCTGAGCACGGCCTGGACAGCGACAGTGACCTGCTGCCTGGTTCCTGTCTGCGGGCTTCCCCTGGGAGCAGGGGAAAGGCCCAGCCACCTCAGTGCAGAAATCAGCGCTCCTGGGCAGTTCTGGCCTGGAAGCCAAGGTGTCCCCACTCTCTGGTGTGCCAGACTGCTGGTCTCCTATTTTCTTAGGCGGGTCTGACCACATTCCTGCTGCATGAGGGCTAATAGGTAACTTCCTGGTGCCTGGAGGGGTGCTTCCCAGCCTGACTGACAGGCCTGTCAGGCCGCTGGAAGGTGGGGTTGAAGGTCAGCTGCCCCACCCGCCTCTGTTCACCAGCGGTTTCCTAAGCTTCCCCTGTTGGGAAGGGGGTTTTCTGGGGTCTTGTGCGGAGTCAAGGGGCTGGGGTTTGCCCAGGGGTCATCTGGGTGGCCGTCGGGGCCTTCCCAGGTGGAGCTCTGCGCCTCAGCACCCTGGCTCGGTGGGAGCACCTCGGGATGTGGGAGAGGCAGGTGGTGTCCTCTGGAGGGCAGTTGGCCGTGCACTGGCCTGCCTGGAGCCTAGCTAGGTGATGCCGGGTCCCATCAGTCCTGCCTGAATGCCTGTTCTGGGGCTGGGGGGCGGGGGGCAAAGCCAGCACTTGTCTGGGACTCACAGGGTCCCCGCCTTGCAGCCATCCGCGTGACCTGCACAGGGTCCTGCAGGGTCTCCAACAAGGCCCACGACTCGGCCTGGGTGGTGGAGGAGAGCTACTTCAACAGTGCTCTGTCTCTGGCCGACAAGGGTGAGTCTGGGAACCCACCTTCACCTCCTCCCACTGAGACTGGGGTCTGTCTGTCCCCCTACTCCCCCACCTGCCTCTGGCCTCCCCGTGCTGGCCCACCTTCTCCCAGGGTTTCTCTCTGGCAGGAACAGGGCACTGCCTGCTGGGGGCTGGGGGCTGAAGGGGGCCAGTTCCTCCCGGGTTTGGGTGTGTGCAGTGGGAGCTTGTTGGCTGAAGGGCCTGCTTCTGCCCTGGGCCCTGTGATGGTGCCTTGTCCCCTCTCCCCACCTCTCTCATGTCCTCAGGGAGCCTGCCTGCTGGAGAGCACAGCTTCCCTTTCCAGTTCCTGCTTCCTGGTGAGAGCCTGACCCGGCCTGACGATGGCAGTTGGTGAGGGCGGGTGGGAGGTGGGGGACAGTGGGACCTTAGTCCCTGCTCTCTTTCCAGCCACGGCTCCCACGTCCTTTGAGGGCCCTTTTGGGAAGATTGTACACCAGGTACGGGCCACCATCGACACACCACGTTTTTCTAAGGATCACCAGTGCAGCCGCGTGTTCTACATCTTAAGCCCCCTGAACCTGAACAGCATCCCAGACATTGAGGTGAGCCTGGGCAGTGGCCCCTCGGGTGGCTCCCACCCTTGTCTGATGCCCTGTCCCCAGCATAGGTGAGGTGGCCTGTGGAAGCAGCGGCCTCAGTTCTGAGCTGACCCTGGGAATCCTGCCTGCCCACACCCACCAAACCCTTTCCCTGCTCTCCTCCCAAGCAACCCAATGTGGCCTCCACCACCAAGAAGTTCTCCTACAAGCTGGTGAAGACGGGCAGTGTGGTCCTCACGGCTAGCACCGACCTCCGAGGCTACGTGGTAGGGCAGGTGCTGCGGCTGCAGGCGGACATTGAGAACCAGTCAGGCAAGGACACCAGCCCGGTGGTGGCCAGTTTGCTGCAGGTCAGCATCCCAGTGGCTCCTGGAGCCCATCCCCAAGGGGCAGAGGAGGGGCGGGAGGCTGGCCTGCCCAGGCTCACAGGCTGGCCCTTCCCCAGAAAGTGTCCTACAAGGCCAAGCGCTGGATTTACGACGTGCGGACCATCGCCGAGGTGGAGGGGGCCGGCATCAAGGCCTGGCGACGGGCTCAGTGGCAGGAGCAGATCCTGGTGCCCGCCCTGCCCCAGTCCGCCCTGCCAGGCTGCAGCCTCATCCACGTGGACTACTACCTGCAGGTGGGAGGGGTCAGGGTGGGGTGGGAGGAGGGGCTGCAGCCTGGCTCCTCACTGTGCAACCTCCCTAGGTCTCTCTGAAACAGCCGGAAGCTGTCGTGACACTCCCGGTCTTCATCGGCAACATCGCTGTGAACCACGTCCCACTGAGCCCCCGGCCAGGCCCAGGCCTGGTGGTGCCTTCCGCGCCACCGCAGGAGGAGGCGGAGGCTGTGGCCAGCGGCCCCTGCTTCTTCTCGGATCCTGTCTCTCTCTCCACCAAGAGCCACTCCCAACAGCAGCAGCCACCTGCAGCCTTTGGCTCTGTGCCTGGTGCCCCGGAACCCCGTCCTCAGGATGGCAGCCCCGCCTTGCCCCCTCTGCCCCCTCCCTTGTGCATCTCCACAGGTGCCACCGTGCCCTACTTTGCAGAGGGTTCTGGAGGTCCAGTGCCAACCTCTAGCACCCTGATCCTCCCCCCGGAGTACAGCTCGTGGGGCTACCCCTATGGTGAGTGGGGGCCTGGGGCCTGGCTGGGAGGGAGTGCCATGGGCCCTGTGCAGACCTGGCTGTCTCCCTGCAGAGGCCCCGCCGTCCTATGAGCAGAGCTGTGGTGGTGTGGACCCTGGCTTGACCCCGGGGAGCTGACCCTATGCCACCTCCTCTGGATGGGCGGACCTCTGCCCTGGGACTGGGCTCCCAGGACCTCGTGCCTTCACTCCTGGCCTGGCCCGGCCCACTCAGGACCCGCCGCTGCCTGCTCTTCCCGCGGCCTCTACCTCCGGACCAGCCTCTGCCCCGGCCAGCCTCCTCAGCTCCCCAGCAGTCAGCCTCTCCCAGGGGGTTGGGGCCTAGAGAGACGCGGTGTAAATAAAGTGCTTCATTTGTAGAGCTGGGCACAGTGGCCTGTTGCGGCCCTCCTCTGTGGGGCCTGTGTTCCCCTCCAGTAGCGGGTATTGGGCTTCCCAGGTAGCGCTAGTGGTAAAGAACCACCTGCCAATGCAGGAGATGCAAGAGACCATGGGTTTGCTCCCTTGGCTGGGAAGATACCTTAGAGGAGGGCATGGCAACGCATTCCAGTATTCTTGCCGGGCGATTCCCATTGACAGAGGCCTGGTGGGCTAGTCTGTAGGGTCATGAAGAGTTGGCTGGCCCGGACCTGGGGGTATGCCCAGCCCCTCCCACTGGGCACGCCCCTCTCATGCCACGCCCCCGCTGGGCACGCCCACCTGCCTATCCATGCAGGACACGCCCCTCTCGTCACCACGCCCCTCCCTCTGGGCACGCCCACCCGCCTTTCCTTACAGGACTTGCCCCTCCTCTGCCCCGTCCCCGCCCTCCGTGCCCCTCCTTTCCTGTCTGGGTCCCGTAAGCTTCCGGGCGTCTCAGTCCGGATGGCGGCTGTTGCTCGCTTTCGGCCAAGCAGCAGTGGCGATTAACAGGAGCTGGGACTGGCGTTTGGCTTTAGGTTCTGCTTTAGGATGTGACTTCGGAGGCAGCTTACATGTCTGGAGCCTCAGCGTTAACTTAAAGTGGCCTTGTGATAAGGTAAAAAAGGCCACCTCTGTTGCATTTTGTTAGCACCAATCACTCCAGGCAATGCAGTTCAGACCCTGTGAGCCCGAGGAAATCCAGTCCGGGTGAGGCTTCCCCAAGTCTCTTGCCCTTACCCTTGCCCTCAAAATCTGTCCCTGTTGGCACCGCGGCCAGGTCTAGTTAGGAGGGGTTCAGCTTCTCGACTCCCATCCATGTGTGAACACGATTACAAGCCCCCTCCCGAGGTCTGCAAAGGACTGTCTAGGACGCAAGGAACCCAGGAACAAATAAAAAGCCAGAGTTTTCCAAAGGGGCATTTTTGCCGAGTTCTAGAGTGGCTGTAAAAGTCCTGCAGGGCCAGGATCCTGGTGTGCTTTGGGAGACCCTGAAGGTGGTGTTATGACTCAAGGTTCAAATTCCCCCTCTGTCATATGGTGAAGGAATCGCTTTGGCTAGGTGTGTCAGTTAACTTTATGATAAGCTTATGGGACTACGAGGGGACAAGTCGAGTGCCCCCGCCCCCGCCCCCTCTGCAACATGACAAGTTTATTTCTTGCACATTTAATAGTCCGGAGATGGCATAGCTGTCATTCTCAAGTTGAGGGTGACACCCTTGGGTTTAGGCTGGCAGTTCTATCACCCAGGTTACCAGGCTTGCACCGCCCACTTTCTGGGGGACAGTAGTATCACTTTTGCAAATCCCATTGGCCACCCTATCTGGAAATGTGCAGGCAGGCGTGTACCCTAAAACTTGACCTTATTATTTGTGGGACGAGATGAATATTGGAGAAAAGCACAAAGCATGCTTCAAGCAGGATAACCTGTGAAACATCTACTAGAAGCTGTAGCCTCACAGTTGAGACTGCCGGTTTCAAATCCCATCTCTGCTTCTTGACAGTGGTATAACCTGGAAGGCACCCCCACACCCCCTTTTATTTTGCTCACTGACAAGACCGTGGATAAAAATGACGCCTACCTCTCAGGATTGACCTGATGGTCACAGGGACAACACATAATGCGTCATCAGTGAGCAGGGATAATACCAGCGAAGGGTGGGCTGGGCTGACCGTGCAAAATGGGAGCACTGCCTACTTCTGACATTCATTTAGGGTCGATATTTGCCTAGTAAAAGACTTTTTTCCACATCTTAACTCTTTTATTCTTTCAACAAATATTTGTCTCCTGCATGCCAAACATTGTTCTAGGTACTAGGGCACACAAAACAAAAACCCCTGACCTTTTGGACTTGAATTCTAGTGGGGAAGACAGACAATACGGCAATGGAATGCTATGGAGTAAAATAAGACAAGGAAGTTTTGGGGTGCAACAGTATCTTTAAGTAGGGGCACGGACACACTTCTCTGAAGAGGCGCATTTTAGACCCGAGGATTGTCGAGAAGTGAGCCACAGATACCTGAGAAAAAGCCTCTCAGAGAAGGCCAGGCTAGGGCCCAAGGCGGGGTGGAGACAGAGATGGTTCCCGAGGGGCAGGCGTAGGTGGAGGCTAGCTTGGCTGTGCAGGCCAGAGGACAACTCCTGAGCCTCCTCTCCTGAGGCTCCAGACAGAGCCTGGGGTTCGCGGCCTGTCAGAAGTTGACTTACGTTGCCCCCCACTCCCTAAACCTGGGAAGGCTTCCTTGGTACTTAGGGTCGTCCACTGCCGCCTCTGCAGCTGTGGGCACTCTCAATGTTAGATTTTCAAGAGATTGAACCCTCACAGCCCTGAGGCCCAGACTCAGATTATCTTATGACTTGGGACCTCTTCAGTTCCTGTCGTGAAGACGGGCCAGAGAATCGCAATTTCAGTCTACGCTTCTCTCAACTTTCAGGGGACGAAAGAAACAGGTGGAGCCACGCGGAGTGAGTGGCCCAGGCCAGTCTGTGAGGTGCTGTCCAGTGAAGGCTGCTTGGGTGCGGAGGAAAGGTTTCACCCTGTGAAACTGGGTGGCCTGCAGGAAGGCTGGGGTGATCCGAGAGGCTACCCAGGTGGGGCCGCCTCCAAACTGGAGCATCCCACTCCCCTTGTCCAAGCCAGGCATTTTCCTTAGCCAGAGCGCCCTCCAAAGGCACAATCCCCCCACCCCCCCACAACTGGAGACTACCCATTCCTGCCCAAAGCGCAGCCGTCTGCGGGGCATGCTCCTGAATCAGAGCATCCTGCCCCCAGTCCGGAAACGCCCCGGGCCGCGCGCCCCGGGGCCAGAGCATTCACACTGAGACGCCTCGCACAGGGCAGCACCGCCGACGGGGAAGGCCCTCCGCAGGCGGCTTCACCGCTCCCGCTCGGGGCCGCCTTCTCAGTCAGGACAGCCGCGCGCCACCGCCGGAGCACCCCCGGCCCGCAGCCGGACCCTTCGCCCCGACCGCACGCAGCCGCAACGGGGGCACCCGGGGCACCCGGGGCACCCCGCCCACCCGGGCACGACGCCCCGCGCGGGCACCGCCCTAGGACGCAAGCCGCGGCCCGCCTTCTACGGAGGCCGGCGGAGGCGACGTGCGTCCGGGGTGAGAGGTCAGGGGTCCTCCCGCAGCCCGGCCGGCCGCCGGAGCGCCCACGCAG
>ML660779.1:12262508-12301898 GCA_007570785.1 Antilocapra americana
GTGCGGGCGGCGGGCGGACGCGGGGGAGGGCCGGCGCCGGCGCGCCGCGACCCCGGGCCTCGGGCCGCGACCGGCGCCCGCGGGCGGGGCGAGGACAAAAGGGAAAGTGGGGCGAGCCCGCCAAGTTGGCGGCGCGGGGCCGAGCCGCCCGGCGCCGCTCGTCGCGCTGACCTCTCACTTTGTTCCCGGGAGGGCGGCCGGGTCCTGCAGGAAAAGTTGGCGGCGCCGCGCGCTTCCCCGGACCTAGCCGCCGGCCCGCGGCTGGCGGGGCGCGGCCGCGCGACTGCGCTCCGTCCCCAGGCCGACGCTCCCGCGCGCTTCGCTGTGAAAAGTTGCCCTCCCTTTGTTGGCGGCCCTGGCCTCCCCCGCGCTCGCTCTCGAGCAGAGTTTCCCTGGCTCGTGGCCGCGGGGAACGCGAACTCTTGTGAGAGGGGCCCCTGGCTGCCCGCGGAAGGGAGACGCCGGCGGGAGGCGGTGCCCCCGGGAAGGCAGGCGCGGCGCTCTCCGGGCTGCCGCGAGGGGCCGGTTTGGAAGAAAGTGATGGCCTAGCAGTTTTTCTGTGAAATTACTCCAGGTTTTCTGTGTAGTACTAACTGCGGGGACTTCTGAAGACCAGAAAGCCAAGGCGTGTGGTGTAAGGCCCCGTTACAGTACGCTGGTGTGTGGGACCGGTACTCTTATCCGGGTAATGCACAGTCTTTAACGTTCCTTCATCTCGCTCTTGCGTGTTTTGGGGGTGTGGATGTAAGTAAACTGAGAACGTGCCAGAAAGTTCTTGAGTTCAACGTGAAGAGTGTTAGCACCTGCAACACTCAAGGAGTGTGTTAGGTGGAGCAAAACGGCAAAGGTGAATTAGATAACCGTCAGTCACTTGTAGAAGAGAAGATGAGCGGTGATCACGACCCTGCTTATTGGGCATCTTCTGGGTCCCAGGCACTGCAGGCCCTTAGGTAAGTCCCCTCTTTCACCTTTCTCTGCGCTGTGCAGCGGGTGCTGCCGTTTCCTGCCTAACTGACGTGGGAAACGCGATTGGGGAGCGATTGGGTGACTCGGCCTAGCCAGTTATCGGGTTAGCAGTTTTTTGGTGTCTGGCACACAGTAGGTTTTTAATTAATAATCGGTGAACGCGTTGCCCCAGAGGACACTGACCCCACAGGCAGCCTGACTGGAGGGCTTGCCCGAGCCAGTGGCAGTGACAGCCTGTTTCCCAAGCCCTTGCCTGTGTCCAGCCCTGCCTTAGCTGCGTGACTTCCCTCGTTAAAGTCTGACAGCCCCGTTTGCACAGGAGGGAACAGGCACAGTGAGGCCCCAGGTTACAGAACTTGTGCAGAAGGTGGATGCAGAGCCCCTTGAGCTGTATCTGTGGGGGTCACTTGAAGCTGATGAAAGCTCAGGGCTTTGGTGGGTGATCCTCAATGTTTATTATGGAGGTGCACGTTATGGGGGGGAAGGACTCCTGGACAGTGGCTAGGCGTGGGGTCAAGTGTTGCCACCAAATCAGGGAAATGGTTGCTGTGTCAGGGTTCTCTAATGGCCAGATTAGAGAACCACGTTGGATGTTTGAAGTTTACCTGGCCACATACTTACTTTTTCTTCTTTCCTTGACCTAGAAAACGGGCACCACTCTTTCACACTGAAGAGAGGTCCCCTGTTTTGTGGAGTTTGAAATGCGCTTTTGGAATGCGTCTTCGGTTTTGTGAATTCCTGAGTGGGGTCTCCTTCGGTTTAGTGTATGTTCAGGGTCACCTCAGGCTTTTGACCCAGCAAGATGCTACCTTTCAACAGGAGGGCCTTCCCAGGAAAGTTCTCTGCATTTCTAGCAGGGTGGCTACTGTGTGTCTCTTCTTTTGTGTTGACACGCACATGCGCCCGGTTGGAAGTCAGGTAGTGCCTGAAGCTGGTAAGACTGCCCCTTGACTCTCCTTAGCGTCTGCCTTATGGGGCTTCCCTGGTGACTCCGGAATTCTGGCCTTGACTGAGCGACTTTCACTTTCACTTTGTGTTACTAAGCAATACGCTTGTGTCGTTTTATCTTTAGTCACCAATTAGGGGTTATCTGTTGGCTCCCACTAAGGTTTCAGTTTTCTTGTACTTTCTCTTTCGGTAACGCACAGTTGTGGTTAAATCCGTGTCAGGATCTGTTCAGATCTGTTCAGGTCTGTTCAGATCGTTATTGTGCCTTGCTGAGCTGGACGGTAGACCACACACAATTCGATTTCTTTCCTTGTAGAGACATTTTTATTTCTATGGAATTAATAATCGTTTTAGTTTTCATCTGCCCGATTCCCTTTGAATCGCGGAATAATGTTCCCGCACCTTTCATTCTGTACAGTGCTCCTGAATTTTATTTTTACCCCCAGCCTCGTCAGCTCACCAGCCGGTGCCACGATGCTCCTCAGGCTCCCCAGCCCAGATGAGGGCCTTGTTTTCTGGGCCTGCACCCTGCCACCTTGGGGGTTCTGCCCGCTTTCTTGCCTTCCTTGCTCACTTTTTGGGGTGATGGTAAGCAGCCTTCAGTAGCTTCCCAGCAGTTTGCTGGGACCAAGACTTGGGACTTGCATGTCTGAAAACGTTTTCATTCTCCTGTCACACTTAAAGAATAAGTTTGGCTAGGCTTGGCGTTTCGGTATCTTAGAGTCTTTGTTGTTGCTATTGAGAACTCTTTGTTTGATTCTTTTTTTTTTTTTTTGGCTGCACTGTATGGCTTGTGGGATTTTAGTGCCCCAACCTGGAATTGAACCGGCCCCCCATAGTGAGAGCGTGGAGCCCTAACTGCCGGGCTGCTGGTGCGCACCGGCCTGGTCACGGATCGTTCGTCAGCGTGTCTCCACATCAGACTTCTGGGGTCTTTGCGTCCTTCATTTTCCTAATGTTCATGAAATGCCTTCGTTGTGCCTTTTCATTTATCCTGCAGGATACTAAGTAGCCCTGGAATCTGGGGATTGAGGTCCTTAAATTTATAGGGAGTTTTGTATTATGTGTTTGAGGTGGTTCTCTACCAGCTTCTCTTTTTCCAGTTTCTTTGAATGTTGGACTTACTGTACTTAATATTCTAATTTTTAAAATATTTTCGTCATATCTTGATCTTTTTGTCTTTTTGAGAGTATTTTTGGTAATTTTCTAATTAGTTAAAAGTTTTAAACTTCTTTCACATTACCGTGTTCTTTACTGTTTTTGTTCCTTTTTAAATGCCTCCTGTTCTTGTTTTATGTATACAGCATCTTTGCTTATCTCTTAATTTCAGTTTTTATAGTTAAAATTTTGAAAACTAAAAAAATTTCTGTTTCCTGCACATTTTCTGTTTCCCACGCATCCCTCTTTGCTGTTGTATCTTTTGGTCTCTTTCTTTGATGCTGCAAACTGTTCTTCCAGTGTCTGGTTCTCCTTGGCTGTTTATTCATCCTTATGAATAAAATTCTAAACATGGAAAGCTGAGTGTGCTGGGGGGCTTGTTTCCTTGTTGCTTTCACTGGAGGGTGATGACCAACGTTTTTTGTTGGCTCTTCTCCAGACGTTACTGTCCTCTGGTTTAGTTTCCTCAGAGAGGGAGCCTTCTGTCTGCCTGGTTGGATGGATGTTGGAGCCAAGTTAAGGGGCAGGGAGGCAGGGAGGGGCTTTCCTTGGCCTAATCCCCCTGCTTTCCCTGAGGTGTCCACTGCTGCCTCTCTTTGCGCCACTCTCCCCAAGGCACTCTCCCTGGTGCCTTGTAGCTGTGCAGAAGCGCTTGTCTGAGTGTGCCAGAGGGGCTGGGGACCTTGATTGGGGCTTTGCGCCACGTCCCTCTTCAGACCCTTTCCACAGTTCCGCCAGTCGGCCTGCTCCTCAGCAGGGACCCCCTTCCTCTGCTCTGTGGAGCGATTCACGTGCCTTTCGCCGCCATCTTCCCAGTTGTGTTTGTGTAGTGGTTCCAAGTGTCTCCTAGGTGGGGCGTGCGTTTCTTTTTCCTGTTCTTGTCTTTGGCTGATCTTTGATAAGAGGGGTGAAGGGTCTGTTCTGCATCCAGCAATCAGATATATTTACAGTAAATCTTGAGAAGTTTGACCCATACAAACAGCACAGCTACCCTGAGGAAAGGGCTGCCTGTCTCAGATCTTCCTGTGTAGGTTGTGGTTCTGGATCATCAGAGAGGTTGGCAAGGGCATACCTCAGTATGGGGCGTAGTACCTCACTGCATCCCTACGGCACCTGGCAACATGCCCCAGCTCTGAGGCCCAGAAGGACATCTGTGGGGGCTTAGCTGTTGGAGAGCCCGTACTGCTCAGTGCTGCGTTAGGGCCAGAGCCCCACTTCCTGCCTTTGCTTCCCATTGTGTTACAAAACTGGTTTGCGTATTTGGCCACATTTTAATTGAGTTTGTCTTAGAATAATTTAGCTTATGGGAACCATATTTTGGGCTCTCCTCTTTAGGAACTTTATGTTCTCTGCCGTTCGTTGGACTTTCCGTGTGTGATGGATGCTGTTGTCTTTGTGAGTGGGCGGTTTGGTTCCAGTTGACCTTGCTCCCCAGCAGACCACACGGGGAGTGGTGTGTGGAACCTGGCTGTTCAGGCTTCACAGGTGTGCTGCAGAGGGCGTCAGTTCCAGAGCTGCCCACTTACTGTCCCACTTCACCTAACTTCTGGTATTTTCATTTATTAAAACAGAAACAAAAAACTTTTCAGCGGTTTTGGATTTTAAAGAACAAAACTTGAAGTGGTTCTTTTAACTCTTCAAAGGTGGAATTTCCTGTAGAATTCACTTTGCCTCTAACATAACTGTCAGTTGATATTTTACTTTGGAACAGTTTTTGGACTGCTTTCTGCATCCCACTTTGAATAGATTTGTGAGTTCTGATCAGGGTGTGTTTTAAAGTGCTGTTTCCAAGGGCTCTGTAGGCAGTGTTGAGCCCCCTGTGTTAATGAGGTGCTAGTCTAGATACTGTGTAAGAGGATATGCAAGTTTATGAGGTTGGCGTCTGGTTTCACAAAATTTAAGAGTGTAATAGAGCAAATACCAAGCAGGAAATGAGATGGAATCGGTTGAGAGTAAACAAGAAAAGGCCTGGCTGCTGTGCTGATTGCTGCAGGCAGACATGTGATGGGAACATCTCCTTGAGGAAGATGAGTTTGCCTAAAGTCCTAAGGAGGTAAGATGTGAAATGGAAGGGCAAAGTTCGGTTGTACATATCAGAAGGAAAAAAAATTAGGCATTTTAACAAAGTTAGAAAAATACCACTGTAACGGCAGAAAGCGAAGAGGAACTAAAGAACCTCTTGATGAGGGTGAAGGAGGAGACTGAAAGAGCCGGCTTAAAACTAAATACTAAAAACACTTAAGATCACGGCATCCGGCCCCGTCACTTCATGGCAGATAGAAGGGGAAAAGGTGGAAGTAGTGACAGATTTCCTCTTCTTGCGCTCAGCATCACTGCGGACGGCGACTGCAGTCATGAAATCAGAAGACAATTGCTTCTTGGCTAGAGAGCTGTGACAAACCTAGACAGTGAGTTGAAAAGCTGAGACGTTACTCTGCCGACAAAGGTCGGTATAGTTAAGGCTGTGGCCTTCCCAGTGGTCACATATGGTGGTGAGTGCTGGACTGTAAAGAACGCAGAAGGGCAAATAATTGATGCCTTTGAACTGGGATGCTGGAGAAGACTCCTGAAAGTTCCTTGCACAGCAAGGAGATCAAACCAGTCCATCTTAAGGGAAGTCAGCCCCGAATACTCTTTGAAAGGACTGATGCTGAAGCTGAAGCTCCAATATTGTCGTCTGATGGAAACAGCCGACCCATTGGAAAAGTCCCTGATGCTGGGAAAGATGGAGGGCGGAAGAAGAAGAGGGCGTCAGAGGATGAGATGGCTGGATAGCACCACTGATGCAGTGGATGCGAACTCGGCCAGACTTCAGGAGATGGTGAGGGACAGCGAGGCCTGGCGTGCTGCCGCCCATAGGGTCACAAAAAGTCTGACATGACTGGGCGACTCAGCAACAGTAGCAACCACAAGAAGAGTTGAAACCAAGAAACATGAGACTGCCGCATCTTTGCCATCGGTTTATTTCTGAGCTGAGTGTGCAAGTTTGTGCCCCTGTTGGTGGTGGTCAGTAGGTGTGTGCTGTGTGCACTTTCCCGTCACAGATCACCTCATGCTTGTGTCTTAACGCTTTTAGTAGTCAGGTGGTGGTGGTTTTATAGACGCCCCAGCTTCCTCGGTGATGAGCTGGGTGGATCTGTAGCCTTTGTACATGGTGATATTACTGGTCAGAAGGGGCGAGCGGCGTGAGCTGGAGCTGGACAGGCTGGGGCTGGGTCATTGAGGGCCTTGTCACTGTGGTGACATGTTGGTGGTCTCCTGAGTGCTGTAGACATCAGCGGGGGATTATTTTAGGAATACACATTTTAAAAAGACGACCCTGGCTGCTGTGTGAAGAGTGGCTGGGTGAAAGCTGGAGGGGAGCAGGGGACCAGTGAGCACGCTTGGCCCTGTGGTGGTGGAGTCCAGGCGCATGTGTTTGACTTTGTTTTGAGTAGATGAGTTAGTTTCATGGTTCAGATTCCAGAAGTATGGAGTGAGACATCCCCCTCTCTTGTCCCCCAGGCACTTGGTTCTTCTCTTGGCAGGCCACCAGCATTGTAATTATTGTGTACGCAGACACAGTCGCAGGTAGATACCTTAGAACTTCCATTGTGGACCTTTTTCCGACTTACTCACATATAGACATCGTGGTCAGACACACCCCATGTTCCTGTCCCCTGAGTCAGCTGTTGTCTCCTCATGACCGCCACCCCAGTCCATCCTTAAGTATTTTTAAGCGGTTCTTAGATATACTTTCTATGTGACTATTTCAGTTAGTATAAGTATTTCTTTCAGTCAGTAAATATGTAGTCACTGTTTAGATTTCTTATTTCAAGTTAGGAAGAAAATGTGGTCTCTTCCTTGCTCTTGATAGGCATCTGTTAGTTCTCAGTACATTGATTTCCATGTCTCTATTTTACTTTTGCAGTTAAGTTTTGAAGAGATTGGTTTATCTGTCCCACAGTCTCCCATAATGTTAATTTTGCTGATCCCATTCTTGTGATGTTGTTTAACAACGTCCCTTTGTGCTCTGTGCTCCTGCCACTGATGCCTAAGGTCTGGAGCTGCGGCCTTCCGTATGATAGCCGCAGGTGAGACGTGTCGCTATGCTGGGAGCTGGCTGCAGGTGGAGGCTCCCGAGGCTCGGTGCGAGGGAGGGAAGCGTCACACGAATGCTTTAAGCTCATTGTCTGCATGTTGAAATGCATACTTTGGGTATGTTAGGTTAAATAGCATTTGTCACAAATTACTATCTGTGTTTCTGTTTCTTTTTTTTTCCGACCGTGGTGTGGCTTGTGGGCTCTTGTTCCCTGAGCAGGGACCGAACCTGGGCCCCCTGCATTAAGAGTGCAGGGTCGGAGTCACTGGACCAGCAGGGAAGTCCTGCAGGTTTGTCTTTTTAAGGAGTCAAGCAAAAATACGTTATTGCTAGTGCTGAGCTTTTTATCAGACATAGTGACTCTGGCTTGGTGGTAGCAGTCGCCGATATTCACTGCTGAGGATCATTAGCTCATTGCGTTGCGGAATGGCAGGCTGTGTTTATTAGCCGGAACACTTATACAGAGGAAGACTGTTCAGTGACCGTGAAGTACACTCACACGGGCAAGGAGGTGTAGGTTCTTGACACTGTTTGGACTGACACCCAGTAGCCTCCTGGTAAATGCTTGCCTAAGGAAGACCAGAGAGTTCTCTGTCCTGTGTTTTTTTTTTTTTTTGGTCCTGTGTAATTTGGCAGTTGTTTGCTAAGCAGGTTGTTGAGTGATTTCTCTCGGAGTGTAGGTCCTCTCTTCCCATCAGATTCCAAGGCTGGCGTTTAGACGTGGAGAGTCTTGGTTGTTTCCTCATCCTTGCTGTTTGCTTGTTTTATGAACTCGTTGAACACTAGGGGTGATACAAAGTGCCAGTTGTCATGTGGCTCAGTGAATGGTCAGGAGTTCCCCCACCTCTGGCTCAGCCTGTGCTTCTGTTTTCCTTCTTGTAGAAATGGTCTGCTTGAATCTGCTGTTATGGTTCCCTACTGTCTCATTGTTATCTTTATCAGATTCGGTAGCAACAAGCCATTTAACCAAAGCATGAAGACTTCTTTTGGAGATGGTATCAATGTATGACATACATACAGAAACATACACACTTTATGTGTCTGATGTCATGTATGTCCCTAGACCTTTGATCAAGCAGGGACATTACCAGAACCGTAGAAGTCCCCTTGGCCCCTGGCAGTCTGCCCTGTACTTGCCCAGAGGTCACTGTCGCCCTGACTTCTGACACTCTGGTGGACGTTGCGCAGGGTATGCTTGTGTCTGCCTTCTTTGGTCAGCACTGCGTCTCTCGGCTTCGTCTGTGTGTGGAGTCCTGGGGTCACTTGCTTTCCCATCACTGTGTGACATTCCAGTGTCCTCAGTCATGGGCCTTCTCAAGTGAGCCGTCTCCAATCTGGGTGTTGAGCTGAGGCGGTTGGACGCCTTTGAGCACAGGAGTCTCCCGTCTGGGTGTTGGGCTGAGGCGGTTGGACGCCTTTGAGCACTGGTGTCTCCTGTCTGGGTATTGGGCTGAGGTGGTTGGACGCCTTTGAGCACCGGTGTCTCCCATCTGGGTGTTGGGCTGAGGCGGTTGGTCGTCTTTGAGCACCGGTGTCTCCCGTCTGTGTGTTGGGCTGAGGCGGTTGGACGCCTTTAAGCGCCGGTGTCTCCCGTCTGGGTGTTGGGCTGAGGCGGTTGGTCGTCTTTGAGCACTGGTGCACGTTTCTGTGGAGTGTGGCTGGAAGTGGGGGTGTCGAGTCATGGAGGCGTGTACGTATCCGGGGGTCGTACCCAAGGACAGGTGTGAGGAAGCGCCAGTGGCCCTCAGTGAACACTTGATATTGTTTGTCTTTTTAGCCTTTCTGGTAGGTGTGTGGTGTGTCCAGTTGTGGTTTAATTTGCATTTCCCTGATGACTGTTGATGTTAAGCATTAGTATGCTTTTTTAAGAAAAATATTTATTTGTTTTATTTTTGGCTGTGCTGGTCTTTGTTGCTGTGCGTGGGCGCTCTCTCCAGTTGCAGAGCGCAGGGGCTTCTCTGGTTGTGGTGTGAGGGCTTCCTGGGGTAGCCGCTCTGCTGAGAAGCACGGGCTCTCGGGTGTGCAGGCTTCAGTGGTGTGGGCATGGGCTCAGCTTCTCCTCAGCACGTGGACCTTCCCGGACCCGGGATTGAACCCGTGTCCCCTCCTTTGGCAGGTAGTTTCTTAGCCACTGTACCACCAGGTGGTCCTTGTTTCGGTATGCTTTGTCATCATGTTGTTTAGACTCTTGGAATGTGCCTGTGTACATTTTTCCTGCTGGGGGTGCATTCTGCTCTTTCACGTGGTAATGGCAGTCCCTTGCAGGACGCACCGTGATTCCTGTGTGTCTGCAGACACTGTGTCTGTCTGCGTCTGCCAGTTGCTCCCGCTCTGGCAGTGACGACCAGCTCTGCTGTGGACGGTCTCGAGCAGGCGTCTGCGCGGGTGAGTGTGTTCGTCCTCTTGGGCGTCTGTCGAGGTGTAGAATCGCTGGGCATGGGCTGACTGGTTAGGAACCGCTCGCCCCTGTCACTTGGCAGCTGCAGCGTCCCCCTTCCTGTCAGCAGTGTGTGCGGTTCCCTGCTGCTCCCTGTGCTTGCAGTCACTTGCTGATGGTCTTTGATCGTGGCTGTCCCGTTGGATTTGGTGGGGTGTCTCCTAGTGCTGCTGATTTGGATTTCCTCATTTGCGTTGTCTTCCTTACAGAAATGTCTGCAGACATCCTTTGCCCATTCCAATTAGATTGTTTCTGTGGTGAGTTGTAAACATTTTCTATATATTGAAGATTATAGATACAAATCCCTTATCAGTGTATGATTAGGAAACATTTTCCTCCGTTTTGTAGGTATCTTTTCAGTTTCTTGTTAGTGTTCTTTTTGAACAAGTGTTTGTTTTGGGTGCGCTGGGTCTCTGTTGCAGCTCACGGGCTTTCCCAGGTGTGACCGGGGGCCTCTCTCTGGTGCGGCATGTGGACTTTCTTCGTGGTGGCAACTCTTGTTGTGGGGCACAGGCTGTGGGCATGTGGGCTCAGTAGTGTGACTCATGGCTTTAGTTCCTGGCATATGGAGTCTTCCAGGACCAGGGACCAAACCCATGTGTTCTGCATTGCCAGGCAGACTCCTAATGCTGGATCACCTTGGAAGTCCCTTGATAGGGTTCTTTGAAGAGCAAATGGTTTTGATTTTGATGAAGATCAACTTGTCTGTCTGCTTCTTTTGTTGTTTCTCTTTTTGGTGTCACATTTAAGAGTCCATTGCCAAGTCCATTGTTAAGAAGCTAGCACTGTGTTTCCCTCTGAGTTTTATGTTACAGTTTTAACTCTTATATTTTGGTCTGGGATCCATTCTGACTTGCATTTTGTGTATGGTGTGAGGTAGCGTGTCCAACCTTAGTCTGCCAGTGGAGGTGCTGTTGTCCTAGTGAAATCCTCCCCCAGGATTGTCTGGACACCTTTGCTGTAAATCGATGGACCACAGACGTCGGGACTCATTTCTGGACTCTGAGTTGTTGTCCGTTGGTTTGTACGTCTGTCCTTAGGTCAGTACCACATTGTCTCGAATACTGTACGTTGGAAGTGTGGGCCCAGCAGCTTTGTTCTTGCTCCTCTGGGTCCCTTAGAGTTCCATGTGAGTTTTAGGGTTAGCTTGTCCCCAGATGCAGAAAGCCTCCGTGACTTTTGTAGGGATTGCCGTGGTCTTGTGGTTCACGTTAGAGATGTTGCCGTCGTAGTAGTACTTAGTCTGATAGTCCATGGACACAGGGCGTCTTTCCATCTGTTTAGGTCTTTATCTTCTTTCAGTCTTTTGTTCCCCCTCAGTCAGGTTAGCTAAATTTATGTCAGTTTTGTTATCTCTTCAAAGAATCAGCTTTTGGTTTTGATGACAGTCTCTGATTTTCTTCTCTCGTTTTGTTTCTGGGGAGGTGGGCGGTTGCTTGCAGCATGTGGGACCCTAGCTCTCCAGCCAGGGACTGAAGCTATGTCCCGGACAGGGGAAGCTCGGGGTCCCGACCAGTGGACCGCCAGGGGACCCAGTCTGTTTTTCTAGTCTCTATTTTTAAATTTTCACTCTACCTTTGTTACTTCTGCTTCTTTTGGGTTAGTTTGCACTTTGTAGAACTGTCTTTGTGTATGTAAACTGTGAGGTGTAGGGATCGCGACTCATCATCTCCTGTGTGGCTAACCACCCTTTTCTCCTTGAACTTCAGGGTCGCTTTGGCAGAAAAGAGGACAAGCACAGATGTGAGGCTCTCGAAGACTCTCCCGTAGTAACTCCTTACTGCCTTCTGCCATGGTCACCTCTTCAGGCGCAGGCTGGGTCCCCCCATGTAACGGAATGCAGAGGCAGGGAAGGTGGATGTGCAGCTCACAGCCCAATCTGGATGATGTTGGGGGTGTTCGCCCGAGAAATTAGGCCCCGTGTCGGATGGAGATGGTGGGCTGTTTGCCGGGCAGCCAGCGGCCACCTCAGTGGCGCGCTGACCGCTGGCGCATGGCGCAGCTCCCTGTCATCCACTCCCTGCCCCGTGGGGAGTCCCCTCCTCTTGGGTTTGTGGTGACTGCACACATTGGGCACCTGGCTCAGAGCAGGCGTGTGGCCGATCACACGCCCTCCTCTGGTCTTCCTTTCCACACACGTCGCTTGCTTTTCTGCAGCGGGCAGGGCCCAGTGCTTGGGTTGAGGGGTGTTCTGGAGAAGAGACGGCTGTGGAAGAAGCATCCTGGCTTGAGGGTGTCCATAGGAGGGGCGGTAGGGCTGGGGCGAGGCTGTGGGGTGTGGAGATTTTCGCAGTGGGTGTCTGCTTGGTGGGCCCAGCGGACTGTGGGGCAGCTTAGCCTGTCTCAGGTGCCAACAGTGGCGGAATTGCTGTTTTCTGGACGTGAGTCTTGTGTGATCAGGTGGGTCCTGCCACTGGGCCTGCACGGGTCTACTTGGTCACGTGGATGCGCTTTGACCTTTTCAGAAGGCTTTAGTTGGGATGGAGCAGGGCACAGATTTTGGTAGTGTCCAGCATTGCTTTTCTAGTCTGCGTTATGAATTCAGCCTCTGCTGAGTCACTCCGTCGGATTTTCAGCTCCATCCAACGGCTCCGCCATCAGAGGGGGCCACCATCCCACCTTCTCCCCTTCACAGAGGGGTCTTGTCTGTGCTGCTTGCCAGGTGCTGTGGAGTCTGGTCAAAGGTCAGTAAACGGTGAGACCTCTTTGAAGGTCGGAGAAGCAGTTAGATTCCAGTCTCCCGCCCACACACCATCTTTGCTGCTGCCTGGGGTGGGGGGCGTGCAGCTGGTGCTGTGAGTGTGCGTCTGTCGCCGCACGTGCGGTGGGCCTGGGCCCCTCGGCGGGTGAGGGTCTGCACGCGCAGCGGCACCGGCCTTGCTGCGCCCGAGTCTGTCTCCTCATGTCTGGCTCCGTGTCTCGGCCTGCCAGCCGGGGGCTGCCTGAGCGCCATGCAGAGCGCTCCAGTCCTTCGTGCGGTCGGACACAGGCCTCTCCTTTACTCATATCTGCTATGCTTCTGGTTCTCTTGTGTCAGACCATGTACTTTTCCCCTGTAACATCTGTGTGGAGGGAATGGGTGGCTCCCGTCTCCTTGTCTCACTCCTTTCTGGGGTGGAGAAGTTTCTGCGGAGCACTCACGGTGAGAAGGTGGCCTGAGTCTCCGCACTCAAGGAGCCCGGCTGGCAGCGGACACGGCTGTGACTACAGAGTCATGGCGCCTCCTGCTTGCGCTTGGCCTCGGCTCTCTGTGGGGAGGCGGGACGATAGTGCCGCTGGGCCCTTGCAGCACCCTGGGCAGAGCCCCCGTCGGAGGTGCGGTCCATCCGTGGCCAGTCCGCTCTCCTGTCCCGGTCGGACGGCCGTGTGGACCGCCTCCCCGGTGTCAGGTCAGACCTCTCCCCCAAGTGTGCGTCCATTCCTCTAGGCTTTCTCGGTCATCACTCATTGCATTGGACTGAGGTTTGGGGCGGCCCTGCCTTCCTGGTTCAGACCCCTGGGTTGGTGTGGTGCTCCCTGTGGGCGCTGGCACCCAAGGGCGGAGCGGCACGGCCGGTGGTCTAGAGGGTCAGGGGGCAGGGAGCATGTCCAGGGCTGCTGGATGCAGGGGTGAGCAAGGACTTTGCTGGGAGGTGTCGTTTGGACAGGACCTGAAAGAATCCATGTTTGCTGGGCAGAGAGTCAGGGGTCTGAGAGCCTTGAGGGCCAGACCAGGACTGCATCCAGCCCCCAGTGGGGAGGCTCCCTGTCCCTGGAAGGGTGGTGGAGGCCGGGGCACCCGAGGGTCTCATGAAGTCCCTGTGCTCTGGAGCTGGGGACTCAGCAGGACAGCAGAGTGAGGGGAGAACACACCTGACCTCTCCCACTGCCCAGGGGAAGGCAGGGACCCTTCTGTCCCCCCCGAGGCTTCAGGGACTGGTCAGCAGAAGGGTGGACGGATGGAGGCAGGCTGGGCATTGTGGGCCAGGTCTGTCCTCTGGCCTCGTGTCTTAGGATGGAGTCTGAAGCTGTGGAATACTGCCTGTCTGGTGTGTGAACACACTGTGGATTTCACAGAGGACAGAAGCTCTGTTGGTAGCTTTGATGCCCTAAGGACTGCCTTGTTCTGATTTAACTTACGAGCAGTTAATCAGAGTGCAGACTCTTGGGTGCTCCAGTGGAGATAGAACTTTTTGGCGTGGATTTTAAGATCAAGGTCAGAACTTCTAGATCCTGACATCCAGGAACGAATGTGAGCTGTTGCGAACATGCTGAGGGAGTCGGCAGGCTGGCTGCCCTCGTGGGCTTGCGTGCGTTCTCCCCGGCGTGCTACTGCTGTGCTCTCGCTTCACGCTCTTTGCCACATCCAGGCTGTTAGCACTGTGCAGGCGGCGCTGCCATCTGCTCGCCCCAGCGTGGACGGCACGCGAGGAGCTTAGCACTTGTGGGCAGCGGGCCCTTGCCTGTAGCGGCAGATGTGAGCACCACCGTCCTGAAGGCCTTTGGTAGCCGGATGTTCTCTGGGGGGCCTTGGAGCACAGAGATGCGGGGAGGCCGGGTGAGGCCTCGTGCTCCGGGGGACGGGCAGTCCCTGGGGGGACTGGTAGGGGGTGCGGTGCAGCCAAGAGATGCTGGAGGCGGCTGGTGAGCGGTGGGGCTCAGGCGAGGGTGGGAACAGCTGAGGTGCTAAGAATAGGCCCGACTGCGTCTGAAAGAAGAGCAAGAAGGGAGGTGTGGAGGAGGTGAGCACCCGTGGGGGTACAGTTGTCACTGCTTGAGGTGGAGGGGCCAGGTGCCCCGTGGACTTTGAGAGGGGAGGGTTGGGTGGGGGCCGGTGGTGCACGGAGTCTGGCCTGCTGTGGAGGAAGGTTGTGGGGCCCAAGACCCTGGGACCAGCTGTGGAGCCGGGAAGCTAGCGGGGGGTCGGAGCAGCACGTGAAGATGGGCGGCTGGGCTATGGAGCGGCTGCGAGTGTGGATGGACACTCGGAGCGGGCCGTCACCCCGAGGCGTGCACTCCGGGCCCGCAGAGTGGTGGAGCCGGGGTGTGGCCTGCACCTGGCAGGTGCTGTCCTACCCCCTGCATGTTTGGGGACTTCCCCATGTGACGGGGGTGTTGGAGCCTCTTCTGCATGTGTGGGAAGGTGCTGTGCAGGGTGTCCCAAGGTCAAGAAAAAATTGCAGAGGGTACTTTGGAGATGCCAGTAGAAAGAATCATTCTCCACCCTGGTCCTGAAACACACAGAGAAGCTGAGTCACTAGGATGAAACTGAATCTGTGCCAGGGTGGAGCTCACGGAGCTGCTGCTGGGTGGGCTGGGAGTCCTGCTGACCCTGGTGCCAGCCCCCACCATGGGGTCAGGGTCCTCTGCGCTCTGGTTTTGAGAATCCAGAAGACGTTGTGTGTGAATAAGCTGGATGAATTGGGAGCAGTTGGGCAATGATGCGTGGTTATGATTTTAGACCACCCGTGTAAATGCCCTGTGGGAGTTTTTTCCTCATCCTCCCAGGGTACAGCCCAGCATGGCGCAAGGGCAGTCAAGGTGGCTGGTCCACGATGAGAAGCCCAGAGGGATTCTCGTCCTTATCCCAAGGGCGGTGGCGAGCTTCGGGAGGGGGTGGCGTGGTCAGGTGTGCCTGCTGGGAAGGTGTTCTGGCTGCTGTCTGCGGAGGGGCTTGTGGAGCGGCTGCGGCGGTGGGGGCTGCTGTCCTGGGGAGATGGGGAGGCCCCTCCCTGTGAGAGCTGATTCCGTGGGCGCCTGAGGTGGCTGAGGATGGTTCCTGGGCCCCAGGCCTGAGCTGGACACTGACTTCCACTTGAGCACCAGACTGGAGGGTGGTGCCAGTTGCTGAAGCAGGCACAGACAGGGCTGAGGTCAGCTCCAGACACGGTTCGTTTCAGAGGTTGGAAAGGTTGGGTAGTAAATGTTTTAGGCTTTGTGCACCACGAGGCAAAATCAGATAAGTTTGTAATTTTTTATTGACAAAAGTCAAAATACAGTATTGATGATGGACTGCTTTTTTCTTGTTCCTGGTGATACAGATCTGCCACCCAGAAGAGTGTGACCGTTTTGGGTGGATGTTTCACTTGCTTGGGTTTGGAGTTGGTTCCCTGTCATCAGGATTTGTTGGAAATGGTCATCTGCTGATGCTGGACTTGGTCAAAGATCAGTTTTCTCTTCCTCATCTTTGAAAATGTCTCCATGCTGATAGGTTTTGCCAAATGCCAGAATCAGTCCAGATACATGATTTTTTTGAGCTTACGGTATTATTCGTATACCATAAACTTCACATTTGTAAAGTGTACTGTTTAGTATTTTTTCCCTGCTTTTTGCAGCTATCACTGCTAATTCCAGAACATTTCTGTCACCCTGAAAAGAAACCCTGTACTCATTAGCTGTCACCCCTTGTCCCTCCCCACTGTCCCTGGCAGCCACTGCTCTGCTTTCTGTCCTGTGGGTTTGCCTGTGCCGGGTGTTTCATATAAATGGAATCACGTGAGCTTGCGTTTAGCCTCTCAGTCGTGTCCGACTCTGCGACCCCATGGACTGTAGCCCGCGAGGCTCCTCTGTCCCTGGGGATTCTTGAGGCAGGAACACTGGAGTGGGTTGCCATGCCTTCCTCTTGGGGATCTTCCCAAGCCAGGGATCAAACCCAGGTCTCTCACATTGCGGGAGGAGTCTTTACTGTCTGAGCTGTCAGGGAAGCCCACCAGTACTGGAATGGGTAGCCTGTCCCTTCTTCAGGGCGTCCTGCTGACCGAGGAATCAAACCAGGGTCTTGTGCACTGCAGGCAGACTCTCCGGCTACCTGAGCCCTGGGGAGTCACGAACGGGGTCATAAATGGAGGCATGTGGTGCTTGTCTTCTCTTGGCGCTGCGGGCCGCGCCGGCGCCATGCACGGTCGTGGTGGCCACGGCAGGCTGCGTCGTGTGGGTGCACACGCTGTCTCTCTTCTCCGGGAAGCGGGCTTCTGGTTTGATCCCACCTCTTGGCCGCTGTGCACATCTGAGTGCGAGTTTCTGTGCGGTGAACCCCCTCCTTGGGTCCTCCTCGGTGTGTGCCTGGTGCTGGAGCTGCTGGGCCAGACGGGGACCCGGTGTTTGCCTGTCTGACCACACTCCTCACGTTCCCACCACTGGTGGGTGAGTCCAGGTCGTCTACGTCCTTGCCTTCACATGCTGTGCCCACTTCTGATTTGGTTGTCTTTTAATTATGGAGTTGTTAAGAGATTTTATGTTTTCTGACCTAAGTCTCTTACTAGGTAATATGATTTACAAATTTTTTTTTTTCCATTCTATGGCTGTCTTTCACTTTCTCGGTGTCCTTGGAAGCACAAAAGTTTTTAATTTTGACAAGTCCAGTTAAAATCTTTGTTTCCTCTGGTTGCTTGAACTCTGGTGCCGTGTGAGCGCGCACTGTGCGTCACGCGGTCTGTCCCCTTCTGCAGGCTCCGAAACTCTCAGGTCTTTACTCTGAGCCGCTCTTGGTGTCATCCACCGCTGGTCATTGACAGCTCTTCTTGCCCCGTTGAATTGTTAAGGCATCCTTGTTGAGACTCAGTTGGCCATCAATGTGAGTTTATCTCTAGATTCTCAGATCTGTTTTGTATAGCTGTGTCTGTCCTGCAGGTACCACCTTGTCTTGACTTCTGTAGTCACGTAATAAGTGAAACAAATGGGGAAATGTAAGTCCTCTAACATAGTTCTTTTTCAGGATGTTTTCAGGCTTATCCAGACTCCTGCTTTCTTAGGAATTTTAGGAGTGGGTTGATAACCTGCAGAAGAGCCTTCTGGGATTGTGATGGGGATTGTCTTGACCGTGTAGATCGGTTTGGGGTGTGGCCCGTCTGAAGTCTTCCAGTCTGTGAATCCGGATGATGCTTCCATTTGTTTATGTCTTTAATTTCTTTTTTTTATAAAGAACAGTCTTACTTGTTTGGCTGTGCTGGGTGCTCGTTGCTACTGTGGCTTTGCTCCGGCTGCGGTGAGCAGTAGCTGCCCTGGCGTCGGCACGGACTTCTCGCTGCGGCTGGTGGCGTCTCCTGGTGCGGAGCGCGGGCTCCAGACCTCGGGCTCAGTGCTCGCTCTGAGGCGCGTGGGGTCTTCAGGACTGGGGAGGGGGCTCGCGTGCCCTTCGCCGGCAGGGGTTCCTAGCCACTGGGCCACAGGGCAGCTCCCCTCTTTGCATCTCCATCTCACTGCTGGAGTCCGCTCTCTTTCTTGGCTACTCTAGTCAGAGGTTTGAGTTAAGTTGAAGCTGTGAGGAAATAACTTTTGACTTTATTTGTTCCTGATTGCTTTTCTGTTCTCTATTTTATTTTCACTCTAGTCTCTATTTCTTTGCTTTTGCTTGCTTTGGGGTTTGTTTTCTTTTTTCTAGTTTCCTAAGGTGGAAGCTTAGGATCTTGGCATGAGTTCTTTTCTGATACAGGGGTTTAAAACTGTACCATTTCCCTCAAAGTGTTTCTTTCCTGTGTTATTGAGTTGACTTATGTTTCCTCAAAAGGTACGTTGAAGTCCTGACTTCCCCGTATCTCAGAACGTGAGCTTGTTTGGAAATAGGGTTGTAGCAAATGGATTCAGATGAGGTTGGACTTGAGTAGGGTGGGCCCAGGTATCAGTGTGACTGCTGTCAGCCTCAGGAGAGCATCTCGTGAGCACAGACCTGTGCAGAGTGAGGACCAGTGGAGGGTCCCTGGAGGAAGGCGACTGTCTGCCTGTCCCACAGGATCTCCAGCAGATAGGAGGCCAAGGACGCTGGGTGGCAGCTCCCCTGGAGTCATCGGAGCCGGTGTGGCCCAGCTGGCCTTCTGGCCTCCAGACCCGTGAGACAGTGAGTGTCTCGCGTTTTGACCAGCCTGGTCCATGGTGTTGAGCTATGGCAGCCCTAGAGAACAAGCAAGATGCTTCCTGTGAGCTTTGTGATGTGGTGTTTTCTTTTTTTGTAGCTCAAAATCTGTTCTGTTTTCTTTGACCTGTGGGTTATTTAGAAATGTAGGGTTTAATTTCTCAGTGTTTAGGTATTTCCTGGACTACCTTGTTTTCTTGATTTCTAGTTCCCTTATGGTCAGAGGACATACTTTAATATCAGTTTGTTTAAATTCACTTGATTCTTTTTAATGGCTCAGATTACGTTCTGTCCTTCCTCAGAACTGGGCCTGTACGTCCAGGTGGCTGTGCTGGTGTGTTGGGGGGGGTGCCCCCAGGCAGGGGGTGCCCCCACTCTCAAGTCTTCTTACCCTTCCTCCCCACCCTCTCTTTTTTTTTCAGTAATTCCGTCGGTTACTAACAGTAGGGTTTTGGAATCGCCAACTGTTCCTGCTGGTTTTCCTTTCCTTTCAGTCCGTCAGGTTTCGCGTCATATGTTTTGAGACTTTGTTGTTCAGTGCAGTAGCTCAGTCAGGTTTGACTCTCTGCAAATCCGTGGACCGCAGCATGCCAGGCCTCCCTGTCCACCACTGACTCCCAGAGCTCACTCAGTCTCAGGTCTAAGTCGGTGATGCCAGCCAACCATATCATCCTCTGTCATCGCCTTTTCCTCCTGCCCTTAATCTTTTCCAGCATCAGGGTCTTTTCAAATGATTCAGCTCTTCGCATGAGGTGGCCAAAGTATTGGAGTTTCAGCTTCAACATGAACCCTTCCAACGAACACCCAGGACTGATCTCCTTTAGGATGGACTGGTTGAATCTCCTTGCAGTCCAAGGGATTCTCAAGAGTCTTCACCAACACCTCAGTTCAAAAGCATCAGTTCTTCAGCACTCAGCTTTCTTTATAGTCCAACTCTCACATCCACACATGACTACTGGAAAAACTGTAGCCTTGACTAGACGGACCTTTGTTGGCAAAGTAATGTCTCTGCTTTTTAATATGCTGTTTAGGTTGATCATAACTTTCCTTCCAAGGAGTAAGCGCCTTTTAATTTCATGGCTGCAATCAACATCTGCAGTGATTTTGGAGCCCCCAAAAATAAAGCCTGTCACTGTTTCCCCATATATCTGCCATGAAGTGATGGGACCGGATGCCATGATCTTAGTTTTATGAATGTTGAGCTTTACGCCAACTTTTTCACTTTGCTCTTTCACTTTCATCAAGAGGCTCTTTAGTTGTTCTTTACTTTCTGCCATGAGGGTCATGTCGTCTGCATATCTGAGGTTGTTATTGATACTTCTCCCGGCAATCTTGATTCCAGCTTGTGCTTCCTCCAGCCCAGCGTTTCTCATGATGTACTCTGCATAGAAGTTAAATAAGCAGGGTGACAGACAATATAAAGCCTGACGTACTCCTTTCTCGATTTGGAACCAGTCTATTGTTCCATGTCCAGTTTTAACTGTTGCTTCCTGACCTGCACAGAGGTTTCTCAGGAGGCAGGACAGGTGGTCTGGTATCCCCGTCTCCTTCAGACTGTCCCACAATTGTGGCCCACACAGTCAGAGGCTTTGGCATAGTCACTGAAGCACACTGATCTGTCGGATCCGTCTCTGCTCTTGGAGGAATGTCTGGCCCACTCGGATTCACCATGGTCACTGAGAAGGCGGCATTTACACTGGTCTGGTATCCCCGTCTCCGTCAGAATGTTACTGAAGCATGCCCTCTGTCTGACCTGCTCGCACTCACCACAGTCATTGAGAAGGGTTAAGTCAGGTGGTCTGGTATCCCTATCTCTCTTGGTGGCGTGTCTGACCCGCTCAGTCTGACACCGTCTGTCTGACCCGCCTGCACTCACCACAGTCACTGAAGCACGCCGTCTGTCTGACCCGCTCTGTCTGCCGCCGTCCGTCCGTCTCTCTGCCGCCGTCCCTCTGTCTGACCCGCTCTGTCTGCTGCCGGCTGTCTATCTGCCGCCGTCTGATGCCATCCATCTCACGCTGTCCATCTGTCTGACGCCGTCCCTCTGTCTGACCTGCTGTGTCTGCTGCTGGCCGTCTATCTGACGTCGTCTGACGCCGTCCGTCTGTCTGACCTGCTCTGTCTGACGCCGTCTGTCTGACGCGGTCTGTCTGTTTGATACGCTCTGTCTGCTGCCGTCCCTCTGTCTGCTGCTGTCCCTCTGTCTGACCCACTCTGTCTGCCACCGGCCGGCCATCTGTCTGACGCTGTCCGTTTGCCTGACCCGCTCTGACTGCTGCCGTCCCTCTGACCCGCTCTGTCTGCCGCCGGCCGGCCGTCTGTCTGATGCCGTCCGTCTGACGCCGTCCGTCTGTCTGACGCTGTCTGTCTGACTGACCCGCTCTGTCTGCTGCCGTCCCTCTGTCTGACCCGCTCTGTCTGCCGCTGTCTGATGCCATCCGTCTGACGCTGTCCATCTGTCTGCCGCCGTCTGATGCCGTCCGTCTGTCTGGCACCGTCCCTCTGTCTGTCTGACCCGCCCGCGTTCCTCCCTGAGAAGGCGGGGTTTGCACTGTCAGTGTCTCACATCGTTTATTTGTCTTTTCCTCCATTAGTTTCTTTTTTTTGTTAGATATTTTCCAGCGTGCTATTTTAATTCCCTTCTTGTCTGACTGTAGTTATTACTCTTTATTTCCCTGAGGATTATTATTTAATATTTTAGCTGATAACAATCTACTTTGTATTATACTAGTGTTATTAAAATTGTATGTGACCAAAAGCTTGCTCCTGGGTATGACAGTTAGGGAGTTTGGGACCAACGTGTACACACTGCTGTGTTTAAATGGAGAACCAACCAGGGCCTGCTGCACAGCAGCTGGAGCTCAGCTCAGTACTGGGTAACAGCCTAATTGGGAAAAGAATTTGAAAAAGAAGAAACATGTGTGTGTATAACTGACTCACTTTGTTATACAATTGAAACTGATGATAATATTGTTAATCAGCTGTACTCCAGTCAAAAATAAGATACATAAAATATGTGCTCCCCTGGTGCCTCAGGTGGTAAAGATTGTGCCTGCAATGCAGAGCACCTGGGTTCGATCCCTGGTTTGGGAAGAACTCTGGAGAAGGGAATGCTACCCACTCCAGTATTCTGGCCTGGAGAATTCCATGGACTGCATCGTCCCTGGGGTCCAAAGAGTTGGACACGACTGAGCGACTTGAAAACTTCTATCCCTCGCCTCCAGCTCCGTTTCTCATGTCGTGGTCTTGTCGTCATCATACAGGTCACATCTTTGCGCGTGGTATTCCCATCTGCATAGACTGACTGTGGCTGCTCTGCGCAGCTGTCTTTTGAGAGTCACAGCTTATCCTCCAGCTCCGTTTCTCGTGCCGTGGTCTTGTCGTCATACAGGTCACATCTTTGCGCATGGTATCCCCATCTGCACAGACTGACAGTGGCTGCTCTGCGCAGCTGTCTTTTGAAAGTCACAGCTTAATGCACATGTACACACTGTCGTTGATGTTTACCCGTGTGGTCGCTTTTTCTGGTGTTCTTTGTTTCTTCCCTGTTTGTGTTACTGCCTAAGTCGTTCCGTTTAGTATGAAGGGATTCCTTAATATTTCATGTAGGTTGTGTCTGCTGGTGACAGAGTCTCTCTTGCTTATCTTGGCACGGTTTAGTTTGTTTCATTTATGAAGATACTTTGGTGTGAATAGAAGTCTTGGTTGACAGTCCTTTTTTTCTGATACTTTAGAAGTCACCTCACTGCTCTTTGGCCTCCCTGGTGTTCTTGAGAAACCCGCGGCCAGCCTTGTGGAGGTTCCTTGTGCGCGGCGTGCTGCTTCTGTCTTGCTGCGTTTGGGGCGCCCTGTCTTGGCTTTCAGCAGTTAGATTATCTGTCTAAGTGAGGATCCCTTTGAGTCTATCTCATTTTAGAGTTTGTCGAGCTTTTCAGAATTTTCTGACGTTTCAGATCATTGTTCTCCTTTGAGCTGTGACTTTTGTGGTGAGTGTTTTGTCTGTTGTGTGCATTGTCCTCTTTTACCCTGGCTCCTGTCTTTGCAAGATGCACACAGTGATTGTGGACTGGAGCATGGCATTCGGGTTTCCAGCCATGCGTCTCCAAGTGTTTACATGACGAATTCAGCTGGCGTGGTGATGGGGGCGGGGCGGGGGGGCTCTTGGCGAGGGGCGTTTGCCTGGTGCTGCTGGGCTCCGCCTGTGGCCTGAAGGCAGCCCTGGGTGTGTGTGGACATGGGCACCTGGCTGTGGGCTGCTGTGTGTGTGGATCCTGCATTTGAGTCTCACGTGGTCTTCACTGCATTTACGGACACAGAGCCACCCTTGGCTTTTAGGCTCCACAGAAACAGGCAGTGGGGCTGGGGTCTGCCCGCCTCTGATGGAGCCCCTCTGCTTCCAGGGCACCATGTCTTTTGTCAGAACACTCACTTTGTATTTTGATAAGTGGTTTGTTTATGCAAGCTTGCTTTATCATTGTTTCAGTGATGGGACTGCAAACTTTCCAAAGGTGAGTCTTTAGGTTTTCTTGGTTTCCCAATACCTTAACTTTACCTAGCACGAATTTAGGTGATTTTTGTTGTATAACAACATATAATAGGAGAAGGAGGTGGAACTGGCCTGTGGATGGATAGATTGAGTGACTTATCTATGTGTCTGTGAACTGGACCGCTGCGACCAGAGCTGATCCTGCAGGCCTCCCCACGCTCACAGGAGCCGTGTGCTCAGTTGCTCGCCCTTCGCTTGTCTGCTTCTGTAACAGGCGTCCTCTGCCTCCCGTGTGTCAGCTTCTGACTGAGCGTCGGGTGAGGACGGGCACGGTGCCTTCTCTCTCTCACGGTCCTTGTGTTCCAGTCTGAGACAGACTCATGGTTGCACAGCTTTATTAGCTCTGTTAGTTCTAATAGGTTACCGTTAACGAAGAGAGATGGGGTGGAGGCAGCCCCAGGGAGGCGCCTGCCCATCCGGGCCGGCTGGAGGAGGCTCCTGCTGCCTCCAGGTGGCAGGGGGAGCCCGGGGGGCGAGCTGGCTTCTGCACTTGGGCAGGCTGGGGTGGGGAGGTGGCTGCCTCCCCCTCCACAAGCCCCAGGCGATGTTGGGACCTCTGAAACTTGTCCACCGTGACCTAGCTGTCCTTTACATGTGAAGTAGACGTTGGGTTTCAGAGGCTTGTTGAGGCATTTTGTGCTTTTGCAGGGTACTATTTATTTATTTATTTATTTTTAATATTAGTTACATGTTGAACTGGTAACATTTTGGATGTGTACTGGATTAAATAACATTTATTTGAAGTAATTACTCCTCTTCACACTTTTTAACAGGGCTGCTGGAGAATTTAAAGTTATCCCTGTTGGTCGTACTGTGTTACTGTGGATAGTGTTGCCCTGGAAATCTTTTAAGTTTGTCTTGACTCTGGTCCATCTTGGAAAAGAATTCTGCAGCCTCTGGGAGAAAGACAGGTTAATTCTCCAGGGAGAGGGCCAGAGGAAGGGTTCAGAGTGGAAGGAGGGCCTATGCACCCCTGCAGGTGAGGGAGCCCAGTTTGGACAGGAGGTGGCAGCTGGGACACGGGCTGGTGCCACCTGGCCTGAGTTGGAACTCGAGAGCCTTGGGGCGTGTGTGGCTCTCCCGTCCATGTCTGCATCCCTGCCCAGTGCGTGTGCTGGGGATGGGGGCCTTCGGTCCTGCTTTTCTGACTCCAGCACAGAGGGGTTAGAACCATAGGCATCTCAGCTGCTTTTCAGCCTGAACGTCCATCATCCTGGCTTTGAGAACGAGGGTGTCTGTGCACACGTGCTTCGGCGTGTGGGGTCCTTAAGTCGTGTCTGACTCTGCAGACCCATGGATTGTAGCCCGCCAGGCTCCCCTGTCCTTCGCTGTTTCCCAGAGTTTGCTCAGATTCATGTCCATGGAGTTGGCGATGTGATCTAACCATCTTATCCTCTGTCACCCTCTTCTCCTTTTGCCTTCAATCTTTCCTAGCATCAGGGTTTTTTCCGATGAGTCGACTTCGTATCAATCAGGTGGCCAAAATATTGGAGCTTCAGCTTCAGCATCAGTCCTTCTGATGAATATTCAGAGTTGATCTCCTTTAGGACTGGCTGGTTTGTTCTCCCTGCAGTCCGAGGAACTCTCAAAAGTCTTCTTCAGCACCACAGTTCAGAAGCATTAATTCTTTGGTGCTCAGCCTTCTTCATGGTCCAACTCTCTTGACCTTTCTGTAAATGAAATCCCAGTTTCTTAGACTTCATTCCACCTTTGCTGTTTCCAGGAGCTCCCAGATCTGCCCTTTGAGCCTGTTCAAGCAGGACACCATTGACCTGGGTGTTGCCAACCCCCCCGGTTGGTCCTCAGCCTTCTTTACTGGCCTCTCAACAGCACTTGACATTCACATTCAAGAAGGAAGGAGTGATTATGTTCAGTTGCTCAGTCGTGTCCGATTCTTTACAACCCCTTGGACTGCAGCATGCCAGGCTTCCCTGTAGTTCACAATCTCCTGGAGTTTGCTCACTCAGACTCATGTCCATTGAGTCAGTGATGCCATCCAGCCATCTCATCCTCTTGTCCCCTTCTCCTGACTTCAGTCTTTCCCAGCATCAGGCTCTTTTCCAGTGAGTCAGCCCTTCACATCAGGTGGCCACAGTACTGGAGTTTGAGCTTCAGCGTCAGTCCTTCCAATGAATATTCAGGACTGATTTCCTTTAGGATGGACTGGTTTGCAGTCCAAGGGACTCTCTCAAGAGTCTTCTCCAACACCACAGTTCAAAAGCATCAGTTCTTCAGGGCTCCACCTTCTTTATGGTCCATCTCTCATCCATACGTGACTATTGGAAAAACCATAGCTTTGACTGTATGGGCCTTTGTCGGCAGTGTGATTTCTCTGCTTTTTAATATGCTGTCTAGGTTGGTCATAGCTTTTCTTCTGAGGAGCAGGCATCTAATTTCATGACTGCAGTCGCTGTCCACAGTGATTTTGGAGCCCAGGAAAATAAAGTCAGTCACTGTTTCCATTGTTTCCCCATCTATTTACCATGAAATGATGAGACTGGATGCCATGATCTTTGTTTTTTCAATGTTGAGCTTTAAGCCAGCTTTTTTTACTCTTCTCTTTCACTTTCATTAAAAGGCCCTTTAGTTCCTCTGTGCTTTCTGCCATTAGGGTGGTGTCATCTGCATATCTGAGGTTATTGGTATTTCTCCCAGCAATCTTGACTCCAGTGTGTGCTTCATCCAGCCTGGCATTTCATATGATGTACTTTGCATATAAGTTGAATAAGCAGGGTGACAGTGTACAACTTTGACGTACTCTTTTCCCAATTTGGAACCAGTCCATTGTTCCATGTCTGGTTCTAACTGTTGCTTCTTGACCTACATACAGGTTTTTAGTAATTGTGTACAGTACAGATAAACCCAAATTTAAATTTCTTATGAAATTTGGGATAAAAAACAAATGGAACTATACCAGTAGTTAACATGGATATTTGAGTTCTTTGGAATATGTTTTTTTTTTTTTTAATAATGAACACTTATTAGCTTTACAGTAAAAAAAAAAAATTAATAGAAAGATGACCCTGAGTTGAATAATGCTCTGTGGAAACAAAGCTGCCCCAAGAGAAGCATCAGGTCACCCTGCAGTGTGAGGGCCCAGGCCTCACCCCTCATCCCTAGCCAGGCCTCGCCAGCCGCTCTCCTTTGCTGGATCCTCAGCACCAGCCCCTGCTCAGTCGCCGTTCGTCCATGCAGGAGGCGCCGTCTGCACCCCGTGTAGTGAACGACACAGCAGAGGCCCAAGGCCCCACTACAGCTGGCAGGCCCACCGTCACCTGCCTTTCCCTCTCTTGCCCAGTCCTGAGCACAGCACACAGGTTCTGAGAGTAGCGGCGTGTAGGTGACGCGTGTGCAGGAGACGAGCATGCAGGAGATGAACTTGTAGAGGAGGCGAGTGTACAGATGAGTGTGCAGAAGAGTGCAAGAGATGAATGTGCAGAGGAGTGTTCAGATGAGTGTGCTGAGTGGACGAGTGTGCAGATGCACATGCAGGAGAGGAGCGTGCAGGTGAGTGTGCACAAGAGCAGAGGAGAGGAGCGTGCAGGAGATGAGCGTGGAGAGGAGGCAAGTGTGCAGGAGGTGAGCATGTAGAGGCGAGTGTATAGGAGGAGCGTGCAGGAGAGAGCGTGCAGGAGAGGAGTGTGTAGAAGAGGCGAGTGCAGGAGAGGCACGTGCAGGAGATGAGCGTGGAGAGGAGGCGGGTGTGCAGGAGGTGAACATGTAGAGGAGGTGAGTGTGCAGGAGAGGAGCGTGCAGACAAGTGTGCAGAAGAGCACAAGAGAGCGTGCAGGAGATGAGAGTGTAGAGGAGGTGAGTGTGCTGGAGGTGAGCAAGTAGAGGAGGCAAGTGTGCAGGAGGTGAGCACGTAGAGGAGGCGAGTGTGCAGGAGGTGAGCACATAGAGGAGGCGAGTGTGCAGGAGGTGAGCATGTAGAGGAGGCGAGTGGTCCTCTGTTAAGCCAGGAGGGCAACTTGTAAGCATGTAAAGCAACATTATTCTTGTCTCTACTTTTTTGTTTTGAAAAGTGGTAGACTTCCGTGGTGGCTCAGGTGGTAAAAGCATCTGCCTACAGTGTGCGAGATCCGGCTTCGATCCCTGGGGCGGGAAGATCCCCTGGAGAAGGAAATGGCAACCCACTCCAGTACTCTTGCCTGGAGAATCCCGTGGACGGAGGAGCCTGATAGGTTACAGTCCATGGGGTCGCAAGAGTTGGACACGACTGAGCCGCTTCACTTTATTTTCCATAAATATATTTTATGTTAACATGTGGGTTTATTGTTATTTTGAAAGAAAGTGGCGGACTGTCCCAGTTCTGATTTCTGCTGGAGGAGGGAGTGGCTGTAACCAGAGAGAGGAGAGACCCTCTGTGGCTGCTCCAAGCCTGTGTCAGCTGCCTGGGCCCAGCCGCTCAGAGTGCTGGGGGCGTGTTGGGACGGCAGTGACCTGGACCCGCAGAACCCGTTTCTCAGGGCTCTCATTCTGAGGGAGCAAGCTCCATGCGCTGAGCTGCGGGCTTCACAGCATCCACCTACTTGGGTTCACTATCTCCGCTGTGCGCAATCCTTTTGTCAGACGGGGATTTTGAAGGAAATGGAGCCGTGGATGTGTTGGTTTTTCCCATGTTATTTCTGTCCCATTATAGAGCAGTATTGTGGAAAGATTAGAAAACAAATCTCGAATCAGATCAGGGATGTAGTCTTCCGGGAGCCTCTGACTGGGAGGGAAAGGCAGTGCATCTCCCTGGTGCTCTGCGCGTAGGCTGCGCTTCCGCTCCTCGCCACCAGGTGGCGGCCCGCCCCGCCGAGCCGGGGCTGCGGCTGGACCTCACAGCCTTTCTGTGGGGGGGTCGGTGCTCAGCAGGGGCCGGCCCTCCTCCCGGGGAGCGCGGGGCTCTCCTGCCCGTCCGAGGCTCGACCCACCTCCGTCTGCGTGCCGGCGCCTGGCGGCCCTGCAGGGCCTCTGGGGCTGGACAGTGCCCCTCCCTGCCGGTGTCTCATGGGAGGTGCTGCAAGTCTGCGGAGGGGGGCTGGTGCTTCCTCCTCCTTGACGTGTAAATTCCATCCAGGCTTGTTTTCCCTCCTGTGTTCTGCAGGGAGTGTGGAGCACGGTTTTGGGAGCCCCGGCCCGGGAAGTGGTCAGTTACTGGACGCTTGTGCTGCCTGCTGTTTAGTGGATTGAAAACTTTCTTCTCATTAAAACACTTGAAGGCCCTTCCTGTCACGTTAGTATCCAGGAGAAACATGCACCGGTGAGAGGAGAGAAAAGGACCCCGTTCCCGGGACTCTGGTCATGCCGGTGGGAAGGAGCAGCTCTCGAGTGAGGCGGCACTGCCTGCCTGGTGCCCGCGAGAACCGTGGGGCCTGGGCCGACACGGGTCCCTGGTGATTTGTCCCAGCACCTGCAGGCAGTGCCGTCGGTCCAGCACGAGCCCTTCCTTGGTCTGTAAGAAGCAGTGGCCACAGAGGGGGCACCCGCTGGGAGAGTCCTGGCACGCCTGTCCTGGAGCAGAGGTGCAGGCCCCGGAGGCCGCAGAGCCGGGCTGGACAGGCTCTGTGTGCCGTCTCTTTATAGAGCCGGTTTAGGAAGCAGCTTCTGAGTGATTTCTGACACGAGGCAGGACTGCAGTCTTGACAGGCATACCCTCCCAGCCCCTCTGGCCCAGTCCTCTCAGAGCTCACCAGCCCCTCAGGTCCAGTCCCCTCACGGCTCACCAGCCCCTCACATTCCCTCATTGCACAAGCGTGTCCCCTCATTGCACAAGACAATACGCAGTAGTATCTCCTTGGCAGAGAGCCCAGAATGCTCCCTGCCCCCATTCCAGAGCATCTCCTTTTGTTCCTTTGTTTTTCTGTTTCATCTTACAGAGCAAGTGCAGGTCTATGTGGTGCTGTGGGCTCTCCTTCGTGTGGTCTTTTTGTGACCGCATGACTTATCTCTTGATGTCACAGGCCTGCATTTTGTAGTCCATCATCCCTTGAAATGTGTTCATCAAACAGTCTTACGACATGTCATGGAACACATATTCTGGGGCAGTGTTAGGCTGGGTGCTAGGGCTTATCTGGGTGAGTAAGTCCATTGCGTTTTCCGGGGTCTCCCTGTCCAGCGAGGTTGGCAGAGTTGTGGTTCCTTGTGGGGCTCAGTGCAGAGCTGGACCCTCGGGGTGAAAGCTGAGCGAAGGACTTGCAGCCCAAGACCAAGGCTCTGGCCTGGGAGCTCTGAGTAGCTTGATGCCATAGGTTGGCACCTGAGGGTGTTTGGCAGGCTGATTTGGACATGAAAATTGTTGCGCTGGATTAGGGGTCAGCAAATTTTTTCTGGCAAGGCCATCTGTGCGTGCTCCTTGTGGTTTCTGCTACATATGCTTTCTTATTTATATGACTTACACGCGCGAAAACCATTCTTAGCTGCTGGAAGCACACAGATGGGCTGGCCTAGAGTGGCCAGTGGCTGTCTGGGACCGTCTGTGCTGTTAGATGTGCACGTGAGCCCTGGACGGCGGGAGCACTGGGTGTCCAAGAAGATGTAGCAGGGTCACATGACTTGTGAACTGCAGAGTAGACGTGGAGGTTGGAGAGGGGCGAGGCTGGCGGGGGAGAGCACGGTCACGGTCACGGTCACGGTGTCAGAATGCGACTTGGGCGCAGAGTAGATGTAGAGGTCCGGAGGGGCGAGGCTGGCAGGAGAGAAGGAGCTAACAGACTGTTCCTGGCGCTGGTGACTTCAGGGGCTAAATGAGAAGGGGGCCATGCAGGCGTGCATGTTGGGGAGGCGGCGAGCTTGGAGACGGCACGCAGGAGTGAGGCTGGACCGAGGTTCCTGTTTTAAAAGGAATTCCTGTTTATTTGGCGGCATTGGGTCTTGGTTGCAGTCGCAGGCTCTCTGGCTGTGTCGCACGGGCATGGTTGCTCCGAGGTATGTGGGTGTCCAGCCTGGTCTCCTCCTGCGTCGGGTGTGACCATCCGTCCCTCCAGTGCGGCTGAGGCCCTTGGGGAGGAGCTGGCCGCAGAGGGACTGGGTGTGTGTGGACGGGGCCAGATGGCTCTCCGAAGCGGACACGGGCATGCAGACTCCAAGACAGTCTGAAGTTTGCGAGTCGGTGGGCTTGTAAGGATCGGGAGAGGCGGAGCAGTGGAGGGGGTGGCAGGGTGCCTGGGCCGGCCGTGGCTCGGGGCCAGGCCGTGGCAGGACCTCCCTTTGGATGGCTGGGTTTGGGGTGACTGTCTGGCTCGCAGCAGACTGCAGGTGTCTCTGTGATGCACTTGTGTGTGTGGAACGGTGAGACTGGCCGGTGTCCGTCAGGCACGTCCGTGTCCCCCGGTTTCAGGCATTCCTCAGTCTCTTGGGGCTGGCAGAGGGTGCAGGCAATCCCATGGTGCAGGGGGCGGGCAGCAGGGCCAGGTCCTGGGGGTGTCGCTGGACCCTGCAAGGCGGGCGCATGCGGTTCTGTTTCCATGTGGGTCTGTCCTGTTGCCCCTGGACTCCTGTGAAGAGCGAGTTTGCACCTCTTACAGACGTGGCCCGCATATCCTTGCTCTCCCTCCGTTAACTCACCACACGGCCCCGCATCTCCCTCACTTTCTGTGGCCCGGCAGGTCTTGGCAACGCACATTAGGGGTCATGAAATTTCCACTTCCGTACTCGGAGTGTGTGCTTTTTATTTTGGTGCAGTCATTTTAAACAGAACTGCATGTCATTTAGTGAGAGAAAGTGAAAGTGTTAGTCGGTCACTTGTGTCTAACTCTTTGTAACCCCGTGAACTGTAGCCCGCCAGGCCCTCTGTCCACGGGATTCTCCAGGTAAGCACACTGGAGTGGGTTGCCATTGCCATGCCCTCCTCCAGGGGTCTTCCCCACCTGGGGATCACACCTGGCGTCTGAGCCCTACCAGGATTCACAGTGATCCATATCATCTAGCCGTTTGAAGATCTCCCCGTAGTCTTGTCGGAGTCATTTCATGGCTGACTGGCACTTGCTGGTGGTTCTGCTCCCTCAGAGGCGTCGCCCAGGGAGGGGCCTGGGGAGGGGGAGCGGGAGCGGGAGCAGCCGGCTGTGGCTCTTTGCAGAGAGGCCAGCTGAGGGGAAGCCATGGGTGACAAGGAGCCCGTTTCAGAGTCACTGAAACGCATTGTGTGTGGCCACTTTGGGTATTAATTGTGTTTTCCAAATTTAGGAACTCTCCTTTTATTCTGTCAAGGGGAAAAACAGACAAAAGAGGGGAAAAAAAATATGTGAGTTGTTGAAAGGATTCTTTCTTTTCCCACTCTCTTGATAATTGGCTAGTGAAATTGATATGTGATAAATAGTTTAAAATTAGGGGGTGCGGGTGGGTGGGTAGTGCTCCACATCTTGGAAGTTTCTTGGATTAAAGAAGCGTCCAGCTTTGAAAACCCATCTGGTGCTCGAAGCCCAGCCGGCGTTGGTGCCTGCGTGGTTCTCAGGGAGGAGAAGCCCCCGCTGGGCTGGGCCCTGGCCAGAGACCTCGGGCTGGGCCTGTTCTTCGTTTATGTGAGGACACCTGGAGGCCTTAAAGTAGGACTTCATGAGTCCTTTGTTTTTTTGTCTGAATTATATTTTCTTCTGTGTTCTGTTCTCTAATGAAGAAATTATTTGATTAATATTTCTCTTTTTGTTTTAGGAGTATGATTTCATAGGGCAGAGAATATTGACTTTTGAAAATGTAAATCACCATCTCAGAATATCAGAAACCCGGGGTCCTTCTGCCTCTTGCTGATTGTCACAGACTTAGTGGAGGGTTACCAGGTTTGGGAAGTAAGGATGAAGGGTGCCCAGTTACGTTTGAAGCTCAGGTACACTTACGATGCTAAGGCATGACTTGTCATTCATCCAGCTTTCATAGCGCGGGAGTCCCCGGCTTGGGCAGCTGGTACTGCCTGCGGCCCCGGTGGCTGGACGTGCGCCTGGCCTTACACGTCAGGCACAGGGCTGGATTCTGCGTCACCTCCAGGGTTGCTAGTTTTCCCCTAGGGTTTGGTTTTTCCGGTAGTCGTGTATGGATGTGAGAGTTGGACCATAAAGAAAGCTGAGGGCCAAAGAATTGATGCTTTTGAACTGTGGTGTTGGAGAAGACTCTTGAGAGTCCCTTGGACTGCAGGGAGATCCAACCAGTCCATCCTAAAGGAGATCAGTCCTGGGTGTTCATTGGAAGGACTGATGTTGAAGCTGAAGCTCCCATACTTTGGCCACCTGATGAGAAGAACTGACTCATTTGAAAAGATCCTGGTGCTGGGAAAGATTGAAGGCGGGAGGAAAAGGGGCTGACAGAGGATGACATGGTTGGATGGCATCACTGACTCAGTGGACATGAGCTTGAGCAAACCCTGGGAGATGGTGAAGAACAAGGAGGCCTGATGTGCTGTGGGCCATGGGGTCGCAAAGAGTTGGACATGACTTGGCGACTGAAAATGATTGTGTATATCGAAATCTGCCCATTAGCATTTAAGTAAGAAACTTCACAGAGTTTTCTGTCTTTTCCTCCAGCCATACGAGTGCCTTACATGGGATGTGACACGGATGTTCCGAAGGGCAGAGTGTGGTCTCCGGGGAGAGGACGTCAGGCTGGGCGTGAAGCGGGCATGTGTGGGGTGGCCCTGTGCCCATCCGCCCTCCCTGAGGGCTGCGCTTCTGGGCAGGGTCTGTCCCCCTTCCTGGAGCCTTTCAGCCAGGTCTGCTAGGGGTCGTGTTGGAGGCCTGAAGAGGTTGACTGAGAGGCTGGATAGGCTGGTGGAGGGGCTCTTGCCATGGCAGTTCAGGTGTCCCAGGTGCCAACCCCAGTTCTGTTGTCAGAAGCGCAGCTCACGCGTGAGAGCCAGGTGCGGGGCGAGCCTGCAGGGCTTGACTAGGGATGAGGCTGGGGCCCGCTTGCGCTCCCATGGCCCGGAGGGCACATGCTCGGTGCAGTCAGGGGCTCTGATGGTGGATGGAAGGCGGCCTCTTGGGGCTCCGGAGACCCTGCCTCTGTGAATGTGGCGTCCTTGGTTCAGCCACTGCACCCCACCCTCAGGACCCCAGTCTTCCTCTCAGGCTGTCCACTGCTTCTACCCTGTAGCTGTCTGCTAACTTGGAAGTTTGTGTGTAAAGGGCTCTTTGACTGAAAAAAGCCCCAGAATCTCATGAGTCCCAGGCCCTGAGAAGATCCCATTTTCAGTCTGGGCTTGGGAGTTAGATGTGAGGTCTGCTCCCAGAGTTCCTGGAGTCTGGGCAGGCGCACTAAGGGTAGAGGGGAGCAGACCTTGGGAGGAGCTGTCTTTGTGGAACCGCCGTGTCTTGGCGGTGATGAGAGTCGCGCTGTCTGGGTGCCGTGTGCACACCCAGGGAGCACACACCGCTGCTTGTTGGTGCTGCGTGCAGCGCACTCTTCACCGTGCTCAGGTTTGTGGCTTTTGCCAACCGGAAGGTCTGATGCTGCGGACGAGGTCGCAGGCCTGGGTTCCTGGTGGTTGTGCGGGCCTCACTTGGGCTGTGTCTGTCTCTCAAGGAGCAGGTGAAGGGTCTCGGGGCCCTCTTTCTTGGGACATGTGGCCTTGGGTGGAGAGGGCACAGCTGAGCAGGTGCGGCAGTGTGGAAGGAGGGGAGGAGAGTGGAGGGCTTGTCCACAGTGGGGGCTGCTCTCCTCCCGAGGTGGGGGCACTGGGGCTCTGGCCCGTGGGGCCGGGGTCACAGGGTTAGGGAAGCCGTGTCTTGTCAGTGACGAGGCCTGAGGGAGACTTTAGAGGATTTCTTTGGAGGTTCTTCGAGGAGAAAGGCCAGGCTTTGGGAAACGAGTGAGCCGCTGGCAGACCTTCACCTGTGTTACTTCCGTGGTCTGTGCACGGAGAGAGTGGCCTTTGGGTTCTGACGTCTGTGGCCGTATTGACTTGGTCACAGCCTGAACTGCTGGATGGTTGTTCGTTTGTGTGAGCGTGTTTCACTCCCTTACAACCAGGCCAGTCAGTTCACTTCAGCCGCTGAGTCGTGTCCGACTCTTCCTGACCCCGTGGACAGCAGCACGCCAGGCCTCCATGTCCATCACCAGCTCCCGGAGCTTGCTCAGACTCATGTCCATCGAGTCGTTGATGCCATCCAGCCGTCTCATCCTGTGTTGCTGCTCTCTTGCCCTCAATCATTTCCAGCATCAGACTCTTTTTCCAGTGAGTCAGCTCTTCACATCAGGTGGCCAAAGTATTGTACCTTCAGCTTCAGCATCAGTCCTTCCAGTGAATATTCAAGGTTGATTTCTTTTAGGATGGACTGGTTTGATCTCCTTGCTGTCGAAGGGATTCTTGAGTCTTCTGCAACACCGCAGTTCAAAAGCATCGATTCTTTGGTGCTCAGCTTTCTTTATGGTCCAGCTCTCACATCCATAGAGAAGGAAATGGCAGCCCACTCCAGTATTCTTGCCTGGAGAATCCCATGGACAGAGGAGCCTGGTGGGCTACAGTCCATGGGGTTGCAAAGAGTCAGACATGACTGAGAGATGATACCTCACATTCATACATGGCTACTGGAAAAACCATAGCTTTGACTAGATGGACTTTTGTCGGCAAAGTAATGTTTCTGCTTTTTATGGTCATAGCGTTTCTTCCAAGGAGCAAGCATCTTTTAATTGCATGGCTGCATTTGCCATCTACAGTAATTTTGGGGCCCAAGAAAGTAAAGTCTGTCACTGTTGTCATTGTTTCCCCATCTATTTGCCATGAAGTGATGGGACTGGATGCCATGATCTTAGTTTTTTCAGATTGTTGAGTTTTAAGCCAGCTTTTTCACTCTGCTCTTTCACTTTCATCAAGAGGCTCTTTAATTCCTCTTCGCTTTCTGCCATAAGGGTGGTGTCATCTTCATATCTGAGGTTATTGCTATTTCTGTCAGCGATCTTGATTCCAGCTTGTGCTTCTTCCAGCCCAGCATTTCGCATTATATATTCTCTGCGTATAAATTAAATAAGCAGGATGACATTATACAGCCTTGACATACTCCTTTCCCAGTTTGGAACCAGTCCATTGTTCCATGTCTGATTCTAACTGTTGCCTCTTGACCTGCATACAAATTTCTCAGGAGGTTGGTAAGGTGGTCTGGTATTCCCATCTCTTTAAGAATTTTCCACAGTCTGTTGTGATCCACACAGTCAAAGGCTTTGGCATAATCAACAAAGCAGAAGTAGATGTTTTTCTGGAACTCTCTTGCTTTTTGATGATCCAACAGATGTTGGCAATTTGATCTCTGGTTCCTCTGCCCTTTCTAAATCCAGCTTGAACATCTGGAAGTTCTTGGTTCACATACTGTTGAAGCCTGGCTTGGAGAATTTTGAGCATCACTTTGCTGGCATGTGAGATGAGCGCAGTAGTTTGGTAGTTTGAGCATTCTTTGGCCTTGCCTTTCTTTGGGATTGAAGTGAAAACTGACCTTTTTAAGTCCTGTGGCCACTGCTGAGTTTTCAAAATTTGCTGGCATAGTGAGTGCAGTACTTTCACAGCATCCTCTTTTAGGATTTGAAAGAGCTCAACTGGAATTCCATCGCCTCCACCAGCTTTGTTTGTAGTGATGCTTCCTAAGGCCCCCTTGACTTTGCACTCCAGGATGTCTGACTCTGAGTGATCATGCCTTCATGGTTATCTGGATCATTAAGATCTTTTTTGTATAGTTCTGTATATTCTTGCCACCTCTTGTTGAAATTTTCTGCCTCTGTTAGGTCCAATCAGGTAGATGATTATAAATGGAGTAATCCTAATTTAAAGTCAGATCATAGCTCAGAACTTTGTTTTAACCCATCATTTTTGTTCTGCTTCAATCTGGGAGAGAGGGGATCCTGCCAGCTGGACAAGGCTGAGAGAAGCAACAGTGTTTCTTTTCCATGAGCTTGTGACCAAGTGCCGCTTTCCCTTTTTATGCAGAACTGGCCGCTGGCGGCCTGGGTTTGAGAGGCACAGCGGCATTAGAGGAGAGGCTCAGAGCGGGCTTTGTCAGGTAGAGGCTTCTGCAGACATTCAGGCCCAGAGAGTATTTGTTTTCTTTGGAGTGTCTCTTTATACTCATCTGATGAGCTAGTTTGTCCTTCATTGGAGACCGCTAGCACCTCAGGCTCCAGCCCCAGGAGGACCCTCGCCCTCTCGTAGCCACACCCTGCGGAGCTGCCTGCCCGTCCTCTCCCTCGCCTCCCCTTTGCATGCCCCTTCCGCCCTGTGGCCCCAGCGGCGGTGCTGGGCCCTAAGTAGGGACAGGAGTGTCTGAGACTCACCCAGGTCTGGCGCGTCGTACGTGTCAGAGGGTCCTGAACACTCTCGGGTAGATGCAGGATAAAACAGGCTCACTCTGGCATTATTAGAAGGTGTGCTGCATAATATCCTTAAAACAGACCTTTTTTGGGGGGAGTCATGACCCTTGATTCTGTGGGCAGACGTGGCTGGTGGTGACGGGAGGTGGGTGGTTTGTGCTGAGTTTGTGGGCGTGCTGGGCCCCCTCTGGTTCATCTCCAGACGCCCCGTTCTCGCCAGCGAGGACCCGGGGCCCAGAGGTGGCGTCAGTGGCGGGGCTGCAGTGAGGTCGGTCCCTGAGGCTCACTTGGTGCCACCGTCCTGGCTGCTGCTGAGGTGCCGACAGCACGGCTCGGGCACCGTCCGTGAGACAGCTGGGCGAGGTCCTGGGAGGACCTCTGGGAGGGCTTTGGGCCCGAGGCCGCCTGTCTGAGGGGTGGTTGACGGGTGTGGGTGGCGGGTGGTGGGTGCAGCTGTGACGGGCCGAAGGGTGCCAGGATCTGTCCCCGGGGGGGCCACGGAGACGAGGCGTGGTCCCACCCGCCCTCAGTGCACAGTGGGATTTCGGGGTCCTGGGCTGAGGCACCTGGCCCCCTGCCCTGCCTGGTGGGGTGGGTCATGGTGGCGTTACTGAGAGGCATAGTCAAGGAGGTTCCTGGGAGGTGATGCCTCAAGTCAGGCGCCGATGTCGGGGCAGGGGTGTGAGCTGTGTGAGTGAGGCTGGGCAGGCAGTGTTTCTTACAGCCTGGACCTTGCAGGTCAGGACCCGCGTGTGGACTCGGTGCTGGTCCTGGGTGTCCAGAGGCCAGCTCCTTCACCCGCAGCCGCCCCGGGACAGGGGTCCCTGCTTCAGCTGCAGGAGCCGTGGCCTCAGCATGCTGGGGGTCCTGGGGACAGAGAGGCGTACACTCCTGCCCCGGGTACATGCTGCCACCTCTGCCCTTCGTGCTCGGCTTTGGCCTGTGTGCCCGCAGCGCACGGCCTGCTTCTCGTCTGGAGGCTTTTCTAGCTTCTTTTTACAACAGTGTATTTTGAAATAATTTCAAACATAGAGAAAAGTTCCAAGGTTAGCACAGTGATGCCCGCCTGTCTTTGCCAACTCTATCGTGTCCTTCACGTGTGCCCCCATGTGAACACGCTCATGCACACACATGTGTAGCCTGTCGCCTCTGAACTGCTCAGAGTCGAGTCCGGACTCTTCCTTACCACAGACAAGGGCGTCCTCTTGAATCACCGTCAGGATCTGATGGTGCAGCTGTCTGGGCTGCACACGACCGTCATGGTAATCACATGTGAACCCAGTACCAGCCATGTGCTCACTGCTGTGTGGTCACACGAGGACACGCTCGTGGTGCCTGGTCGTGCCTGTGCTTGCAGGCATCTTGTGCTCACACGCGGTTCCTTGTGGACACCATGCCAGTTGCTGTGTTTAGTCGTCTCGTTCCTTGTAGACGCGACGCCGGCCGCTGTTTAGCTGTCTCGCGGTCACTGTGCATATATTCAGTCATCTGGTCACACGTGGTCACACATGGACACAGCCCCCAGTCACAGTTGTCACATCCTCACACGTAGTTACACGTGGATGTGGCACCCAGTCACTGTGTGTATAGTCTTGTGGTCACATGTGGTCACACGTGGACACGACATGCGGTCACTGTGTGTACAGCCATGTTGTTAGATGGACACAGTGACTGTCACTGTAGGTACAGGCATCACGGGGTCACACGGGGTCACCCCTGGACATGGCACCCCGGTCGTTGCACACACAGTGGTCATGTCACATGCAGAGATGGCGCCCAGTCGCGGGTGTGCAGTCGTCATGGTAACCCCTCACAGTGCTTCACGCTCTGGCCGGGGACTTGCAGGGTCTCCTGGCTCTTCTGGTCTCCAGCTCCCCGGTCTTCCTTATCCAAGGGCCTGGGCTGCTTTCCAGAAGCCTAGGGTTGGGGTGTCAGGAGACTGGAGACTTGCCCCTTTGTCCGTGATGACCCAGGGAGGGAGAGCCTGCAGGTGTCCCTGGTACTTGAGGACAGTCTTGCTGGGAGATATGGTGAGATTTTGTGAAGGTCTGTTTCTTGCTTCTGCCCGCAGCATGCTCCGCCATCAGTGGTTGGAATCTCGGGTAAGGAGGTGTGTCCCTGTTGGATTGTCAGCTACCACTTGTGTAGCTGACTAGACGGGCACGAGTCTGAGCAAGCCCCAGGGGTTGGTGATGGGCATGGAGGCCGCGTGCTGCAGCCCGTGGGGTCGCAGGGTCCGGCCCAGCTGAGCGGACTCGATCCCCAGTGCTGCTGTTCACTCAGCGGCGGCCCGTCATTGCTCGTTCTGACGCTCAGATGAGTGACGCCAGTCTGTCCTGGTGTTTGGACACATCCCGCCAGCTTCCGGCGCTTCCTTCTGGCGTTAGCCCGAGTTCTGAGCTACTCCTGTGCCCCAGCCGCCCCAGAGGGTCCTCTGTGCCGTGAGCCTCATCCTCTCCGTGGAGGCACCACGTGGGAGTGTTTCTGTGCAGATGCCCCAGGGCCCCGGGCTGCTGGAGGTCTCTAAAGACAGCCCAGGCGCACTGGGGTGGGCGGAGGCTCCTCCTGCAGAGCAGGGCTGGGCTCACCGGCCAGCTCTCCCCCTGTGAGGTTGTCACGGCCTCCCCCTGGAGGGGAGCTGGCAGGCCTCAGGTCTCAGCCGGCCTTCTTTCTGCTTGGTTCTGGTTTTGTTAGGTTTGGGCTGGGTGTTCCCTGAGTGCACGCGCTGGCCGGGCAGGGGGCTGGTGGTGTGCCTGGTGGGGGCCCTTGGGAACGGGTGCGGCCTCATGAGGGGGTGTGGCTGGGCCTCCCGAGGTAGCAGGTGTTGGGGCTGGGGGCAAGGTGCAGCATGGTGTGTGTGTGGGGGGGAGCAGAGGCTGTGCTCTGCTGTTCACCAAGAAGGCTGGTTCTCCGTGATGAGCAGGGTGTGTAAAGCCTACCCAGGACAGGCTCCCGCCTCCTGGAGGAGGCCTGGGGCCTCAGCTTTCCTTGGTTCCTGGCCACACTCCAGCCCCTTAATGGGGTTAATGCAGGCTATTAGAGGGCTGGAGGAGACCCCCCGCAGCCAGCTGCCCGCCCCCCAGAGTGGTGCAACCCTGCTTCTAACCTCATAGCTCCCATGCTGTTACAGCTTCATAGCCCTCGACTCTGTTATAACCTCA
>ML660779.1:12306898-12454067 GCA_007570785.1 Antilocapra americana
CTGTTATAACCTCACCCCCCCACTCTGTTATAACCTCACAGCCCCCCACTCTGTTATAACCTCACAGTCCCCACTCTTGCTGAGGTTCATCTCTTTGTTTCTTCACCCCTGACTGGAACACAGCTCCAAGGACTTTCCTGAAGAAGACCTCATGTCGCTTTGAGCACAGTGGTCTCTGTCCCATCTCATCGGTTGCTGTTCAGTGGCTCCTGGTGACGTGACACCCACTGTCCCTGTTCCAGGCCCTGCAGTGTGCTGACGCCCCCTTAGACTGGCGTCCTTGGCACAGGTCAGGGGCTCGGGAGCGGGGCCGGCCTCCCGGTCCCTGTAGCCGTGGACTGAGCTCGCCCCTTTGACGGGGTGCCCCCTGGCCAGATGGGTGTGGTCTCCACTCAAGTGCCTGCAGCTGTGGTTGGCAGGGCTGCCGAGCCCCCCCCGCCCCCCGGCCGTGCGTGTGCGCGAGACTCATAGAACAGCTGGTCTTAGGTCCTCGGGGCTCCTCAGAGACCCCAGGGTCCCCCACTTTGAAAACCCCTGGGTTTCAGAGCACTGGTCAGGCCACACAGGGAGCCTGGGAGTTGGGGGTGGGCCTTTCTGGGCCCACGCGCCTGGGGTGCCGGAGCCTGCTGGTGGGCCTCCTGGAGGTACTGGGAAGGAGGGTGTCAGGCTGGGGGTCTGCTTGGCGGATGTGGCTCCGGGGTGCCAGGTCGCAGTGAGGTGGGCTCAGGAGGAGTGTTTCTTCCGAGCGTGTTTTCTGGAGTCATCCCGGCCTCGGAAGTGCGGTGGGAGTTGTACCCCAAGGTGCCCGCCGGGTTAGGGTGAGCTGCCCACACTGCAGACGGGACTCCTGCACAGACCCTGCTTACGGGCGTGTTGTGTGTTTCTGTTTATTCTCTAATCAGACACTTACCTTCCTGAAGACAAGACTCATGTCTTAAAACCTGTGCAAAAGGACTGTCTCGTCCACACTTCTGTGTGGCAGACTCAGATACTTGGTGGCTCAGATTTTACTGGGTTTTCTTGATTTGTCCCTTTCTCTAACTTCTCCGTAGGTGGTTGGACATTTCAGATACTTAGATGAATTATTGTCAGCAGCAGAATGCATTTTGGAATAAATTGTAGCATTTTGTAACAAAGAAGATGTTTGTGAGTTTAGTTCTTTAAGCCGCATGTGTTTTTATTAAAAGATGGTCCCCTGATGCAGTTGCCGCGGAGTTCCCCCAGCCTGTCGTGAGCACCGGCCTCTTCCCTTGCCGCCTGTGCACGGCTGTCCTCACAGGCCTGAGGCGCCCTGCCCGCCGTCCTCGGTGGGCCTGTTCTGGTGTGGGTGCGGTGCCCGTGGGCCGGGTCCTTCTGGTGCAGCACCGCTGACGACTGCTTCTCTCTAGCAGGCGGTTCCGGCGAAGGGGGAGACCACGCAGGACTGCGGCCTGGGAGCTGAGCCGCCAAGCGAAGGTAAGGGAGGGTGCCGGGGCCGCGCCCGCTGCTGCCTCCGCGGGCCTATCGGGCGGGCCATGAGCGGGGCCCTGGGCTCCCTGTCCACCGGGAGGCAGCAGTCCTGGTCCCCAGGGTGCCAGGGCCAGCGGGGGTGGGGGGGGGCTGCACAAGGTGCAGGCTTGGAAGCCCCCAAGTTGCCTGGCGGTGGGGGGAGCCTGGCAAGGGGCTGGTGCCGGGAGCCTTTGGCCGCCCTGCGTGGAGCCGGCCTGGGTGTGCTGGGCTGGGACCAGCCGTGGGAGGTGAGCCCTCTGTCCCAGCTGAGCGTGGGGTGGATCCTCCTGAGAGCGGCGTAGTGGCTGGACGGTGCCCCCCCAGGGCCACTGCACTGCTGCCCCGGTGTCTGCCCGCCTCTCTGCCGAGGGGAGACCAGGGTGGGGCTGAGGTCAGCCGAGCTTGCGGCCCTAGACGCCCAGCCAGGCCCCAGCCTCTGAAGGCGTGCAGACACCGGACCGAGCTTTCCGTGTGTGGGCAAACACTGTGGGGAGACGGGAGCTGGGGTCTTGTGGGGGTCTGGCGCTCGGTACGGTGACCTGGCGCCTCCCAGGATGAGGGCTCAGGTGGGCTGCTGGTGGACAACGCCTTGCTTCCCAGGCTGGCGGCCACGTTCATGTCCGTCCTGAGCTGTGACGGGAATTCCGGTAGCCGCGCTCCCTCCCAGGCAGCACCTCTGTCACCGCTCACATCCATGGGGTCCTCTTGTGATTGCGTGGGCACACCCAAGGGTGACTGTGGGTGAAGCAGAGTCTGGGCCCTGGCTCGCCTGGTGGCAGGCAGCCTCACTCTGGGAGAAAGGACCCAGGGGTTTAGGCCACAGGGCAGCGTCGTCTTGCCTAAGTGTGGGTAAGTTAGCACGCGATTGAAATGCGTCAGATTCCAGTAGAGCTGTGGGGGCTTTGGGGCTGGGAGGGGTGAGGGGTTGGGGTCCTTGCTGCCCAAGACTCTCCTGGACCCCCACTCCTTCCCAGGCCAGAGGCCCGTGCTGGGGGCCAGCTCGTTTCTGCCCTCTGCCCCCGGTGCTTGGCTCGTGCTGATGACGGAAGCCCGTGGCCCTGCCCTGCTCACTGCCTCACTCCGCACCTGGGGGTGCAGCCCACAGCCCCTCTCTACTGTCCCTCTGGCCCCGTGCGGGAGCCCTGCCTCAGCGCTCTCCTCCTGCGCTGTGCTTTCCTCTGTCCCCCCCCCCCCCCCCCACATGCTCCTCCCCTCCCTCCTCCCCGCTAGGTCTTTTTCTAAAGAACTTGAGGGTGCGTGCTGCCAGCTGCTGGGCTCCTCCACACACGTGGCCCCAAGCCCAGCCTGCGGCCCTCGCAGGAGCCTCCGACTGACTGCTGTGGCGGCTGCCCCGTGTCCGTTCCCAGCAGCACTGGCTGGTGGCACTGTCCTTCCAGTCACAGCCGTCCTGGTTCTGATGTGTATCTCCCTGTTGACTGGTGATGCTGAGCATTTCTTCGTGTGCTTATTAGCCATCTGTGTATCTTCTTTGCAGAAACGTCAGTTCAGATCCTTTGCCCATAAAATTGGTTATTCTTTATTAAAAATTTATTTTTTAATTGAAGGATAATTGCTTTACAGAATTTTGCTGTGTTCTGTCAAACCTCAGGATGAATCAACCAACCGTAGGTGTACGGATGTCTCCTCCCTTTTGAGCCTCCCTCCCATCTTGCTCTGCATCCCACCCTCTAGGTTGATACGGAGCCCCTGGTTGAGTTTCCTGAGCCATACAGCAGATTCCCGTTGGCTATCTGTTTTTCGTATGGTGATGTAAGTCTCCATGTTACTCTCTCCATACATCTCACCCTCTCCTCCCCTCTCCTCATGTCCATAAGTCTGTTCTCTATGTCTGTTTCTCCATTGTTGCCCTGTAAATAAATTCTTTAGTACCATTTTTCTAGATTCTGTATATATGTGTTAGAATTTATCTTTCTCTTTCTGATCTACTTCACTCTGTGTAATAGGCCCTAGGTTCATCCACCTCATTAGAACTGACTCAGATGCGTTCCTTTTTGTGGCTGAGTAACATTCCACTGTGTATATGGCCCATGACTTCTTTGTCCATTCATCTGTCAGGGACATCCAGGTTGCCTCCGTACGCTAGCTATTGTGAATAGTGCTGCAGTGGACAACGGGACACATGAGTCTTTTTCAGTTTTGGTTTCCTCAGGGCGTATGCCTAGGACTGGGATTGCTGGGTCATATGCCGGGTTATTGGTTTTTATCTGATGAATTGTCAGAAGTTTTTCAAAATACGTTTAAGATACAAGTTCCTTATCAAATGCCTGATTTCCAAATACTGCCTTCCAAACTGTACTTTCTCCACCTGACGTGCAGAGGATAAAATGGTTAGATAGCATCATCAATTCAATGGACGTGAGTTTGAGCAAACTCTGGGAGGTAGTAAAGGACAGGGGAGCCTGGTGTGCTGTAGTCCAAGGAGTCGCAAAGAGTCAGACACGACTTCGCGACTGAACAGCAACAACAGTCTGTAGGTTATCTTTTCCCTTTCTTGACCATGTTCTTGGAAGCACAAAATGAAGTCCAGTTTATTTGTCTTTGGTTACTTGGGCTTTTGTTATAGCACCTAAGAAACCATTGCTTAATAGAAAGGCATAAAGGTTTATGCCTGTTTTCTTCTTATAGGTAGATCTTAGATGCACTTTCAATGAATTTTCGTGCATGGTGTGAGTCAGGGGTCCGACTTCCTTCTTTGGCGAGTGGAGGTGTCTGTCAAATGACCCCCCCTTTCTAGCTGGCTGTCAGCGCCCTGCCCGGGGGCTGTGCTCTGGGCCTCGTGGCCGCCTGTGGGCCAGTGGAGCTGTCTGTCCCAGAATGTCCAGAAGCCCCCCTTTCTGGCTGGCTGTTGGCGCCCTGCCTGGGGGCTGTGCTCCGGGCCTCGTGGCCGCCTGCAGCCACACCCTCCTCCGAGTTTCCGCTTCCCATTTCTTCACTCTTCTTTTTCACAGTTTCCTTTACTGTTTGTGAAAAGTTCTTTTCCCTGCGCATTTTAGAATAAGGTTATGGAGTTCCTCAATATACTGTTGGAACTTCAATTAGGGTATCATTAAACTTGGAGAGGTGCATCTTTGTAGTTTTGCCATCTCCCTAGAGGCTTTCTTGCATGATCTTGCTTAAATTTTATATCCTGCTTTATAGTTTTCTGCTTTTGTAAATACTGTCTTCTGTTTTCCCCAAAGTTGAGGTTGGCGTAGAGAAACGTCCCATTATTCGTGCTTGGTTTCAGGTCTGGCCGCCTCTGCGGCCTGTTCGACGTATCTGTGTGGCCCAGGTGGGCGGGCGAGCTCGCCGCGTTGCCAGGCCTCTCACTTCATCTCTGCTCTTGCGGGGCCACCTGGGACCCAGCTCTTGGTGAGCCCTGGTGTTCTCAGACGTCTCGATGTTGTTTCTGATCTCACGTGGGATTCAGGCAACATTTCTGCGTAAGTGTATGTTTGCAGGAGACTGGCACGGGCTTCTCTAAGCTGAGCAGGTTTTCACCTATTCTGTTTTGCTGAGGATTAAAAAAAATTAGCCATTTATAGATTCAGATAGTGCGTCCTGCACTAATGTCTTTGTGCTCAGGCTGTAGCAGTAAATGCGGACCTCACCCCCGGGGCCAGTGCTGCTGTGGTGGGGTTGTGGGGGTGCCGCGCTCTGACCGGGGACTGGGCTGTGAGTGCCGGGCTCCTGGCCCTGGCTCCCGCCCTTGCACCCAGCACGTTGCTGTGGGCTTTCTCCTGCTGGCTGCCAGTGTGTCCCTGTTCATCAAGTTGCGGCAGAGATGAGCTTCAGAGGTCTGTAAGCTCCTGACTGACAGACTGAGCGCATCCCGTTTTCTTTAGGTCTCTTCTTGGGCAGCTGACCCAGAGGCCTTGTTTTCAGTCTGAATCCTCCCCAGTTTTGTTTTCTAGCAGTGACTTTGTTCCTGGGGGATACTAAATCTGTGTCATGTGTTTGAAGCCTTTTGAGAAGTAATTCACAGACAAGTGGGTGTTTGTTTCAAGGACCACGGCCCCGCCCACTACTTGGTTGGGGCTCGGGGCAGACTGCCTTCCCTCCTGGGGACAGGTGGCCCCCTACTTCATCAAGCCACTGTTGAGACAGCGGCTCTGATGTGCTTTGTGCTCAGTCCCTCTGGAGTCAGGCGCTGGTCTGTGAAGTAGGACAGTCTCTGAGTGTGGTGTGGGGCTCTGCTGGGGTTGCAGGTGGGCGCCCCTGACCCTTGTCCTCTTTCTGCAGGGTCACCCATGGCTGCTGATGACGGCTCGGCGGAACAGCAGGGAGGGGAGGCCCCGGTGGCTGCAGACGGGGAGATCAACGGGCCCTGTGACCAGAGCAGCGGCCACGCGGCTGCGGTGAAGCACCCTCAGGAGAGCACGCGGGGCAGCCCGCAGGAAGGGGCCGGCCCGGGGGCCCGGATCGCGGAGAATGGGGTTTTGGACAGAGGCCCTGAGGTGGGAAAGCAGAACCACATCCGCGCCGATGGCTTCCCCCAGAGTCCTGTCGTCGGGAGCAACGGCTACTTCCTTGGCAAGGCCCCCTTGTCTGAGCCGCCACTGCGGGTGGCCAGCGCCCTGGCTTCCTCCCTGCCTGGCCATGCGGCGAAGACCCTCCCTGGCGGGCCTGGCAAAGGGAGGACTCCCGGTGCTTTTCCCCAGCCGCCGGCTGCTGTGCCTGCCAGGCCGGGGGAGGGCAGCAAGGACACAGAGGACAAGAAGGCCCCGGCCCCGGGCCCCGACGTCAAGGTCCACAGGGCTCGGAAGACCATGCCGAAGTCCATCCCAGGCCTGGTAACGCGTCCCTGTTGGGAGGGCCTCTCCTGTCTGCTCTTGGTTTCGTGTTTGGACGGCAGGTGGACTTCTCTGCGCAGAGGGGAGAGGCTGGGAAGAGGGGATCATTCGCCAGGGTTGCCTGCTGGGTCCTGGCTGGTGATTGCCAGCCTGTCTTCTGGGCTTCCCTTGGTGTGCCCAGCCCACGAGTTGCTCCTCCCTCTTTGGGAGTCACTTTCTTGGGCTGCTCAGCACCCAGGGGCAGTTAGGCCCGGAGCTGCTCAGCTCTCTGCCCCAGGTGTGCAGTTGCACCCCGGAGTTTCCTGGGCATGTTGCCTGCTGGTGCGCGAGGGCCTTCCCTGGGCCCCCGCGGCCTGACGCCACCTGAGGTGGAGGGTTCTGCGGCCTCCCCAGCTCCCCTGCCCCTGCATCACCTCCTCCCTTCCCGAGCCCCGCCCCTGCGTCACCTCCTCCTCGAGCTCTGCCTCTCCAGCAGCTTTTTACCATGTCCCCCTCCCTCTTGTGTCCCCAGCGCTTCTGTTTTGCTGGTCCTTTCACGTGCTGATGTTTTCTATTTTGACAGTTTTTTCTTTTTTCATATCCGGTGTATCTGATTAGATTTTAACTTAAGAATATCTGTGTTCTTAGTTATATTTTTGCTTTATTTTTTCAGAAGATTGTTACAGATCTTCTGTGGTCTTGGTTGAAACTGCCGTTTCTTCACATGGGGTTCATCACATCTTACTCGGGTGATTTCCCCCTGAAACACCTTTGCGCCAGGAGTGTGCTCACCTTTGTGCTGTGGCCCCCTGTCGCCTGACCCACCACTGCCGACGCAGTGGCTGGCCCTGGCACGGCTTCTGCCTTCTGCAGTGTTTTTCTGTACACGCCAAAGCTTAAAGAACTTTTAAATGCCTATTCACAGGTAGCCACACAGGTGGCGCAGAGACTCCATGACCCCTGCCAGGGCACAGCACTGGGCTTACGTGCGGAGTGAGCACAAGGCCCCTCTGTGGGCACCCCCCCATAGCTGTTGAGTGTCATTTCAGACGCTCCATAACACAGGGTCATGGAGCTTCGGGGTTTCTTTTCTCCCTCGACACCTCTGACCTCCGCAGGCTGTGTCTGCAGGGCCCCCCCCCGTGTGCGTTGACAAGCTGTGTGTGTGATGTGACACATCCACCCAGGGACGTTTGGGGGTCCTCAGTTTGGGCTGTCCCATTAAAGCTACAGTGCACACTCATGCACAGCTTTGTCTGGGCCCAAGTCCTGCTCTCTGTGAGAGCTTTGGGTGCGTGCCCTTGTCAGGTGTTGCTTTGCAGGCGTTTTCACTTGTAGCTGGTCTTCACCCTTGCACTTCTGAAGACCTAGTCTTTCTTTAAGGAAAAGTTGTTCATTTTGATGAAGTCCAACTTATACAGTTCAGTTCAGCTCAGCCGCTCAGTCGTGTCCGACTCTTTGCAACCCCGTGGACTGCAGCACACCAGGCCTCACTGTCCATCATAAACTCTCGGAGTTTACGCAAACTCGTGCCCATTGAGTCAGTGATGCCATCCAACCATCTCATCCTCTGTGTCCCCTTCTTCTTCCACCCTCAGTCTTTCCCAGCATCAGGGTCTTTTCAAAAGAGTCAGCTCTTTGCATGAGGTGACCAAAGTATTGGAGTTTCAGCTCCAACATCAGTCCTTCCAGTGAACACCCAGGACTGATCTCCTTTAGGATGGACTGGTTTGCTCTCCTTGCAGGCCAAGGAACTCTCAAGAATCTTCTCCAACACCGCAGTTCAAAAGCATCAATTCTTTGGCACTCAGCTTTCTTCACTGTCCAACTTTCACATCCACACATGACCACTGGAAAAACCATTGCCTTGACTAGACGGACCTTGGTTGGCAAAATAATGTCTCTGCTTTTTAATATGCTGTCTAGGCTGGTCATAAACTTCCTTCCAAGGAGTAAGCATCTTTCAGTTTTGTGGCTGCAGTCACCATCTGTGGTAAATTTGGAGCCCCCCAAAATAAAAGTCTGACACTGTTTCTCCATCTGTTTGCCATGAAGTGATGGGACTGGATGACATGATCTTAGTTTTCTGAATGTTGAGCTTTAAGCCAACTTTTTCACTCTCCTCTTTCACTTTCATCAAGAGGCTCTTTAGTTCCTCTTCACTTTCTGCCATAAGGGTGGTGTCATCTGTGTATCTGAGGTTATTGATATTTTTCCTGGCAATCTGGATTCCAGCTAGTGCTTCATCCAGCCCAGTGTTTCTGATGATGTACTCTGCATATAAGTTAAATAAGCAGGGTGACAATATACAGTCTTGACTTACTCCTTTCCCGATTTGGAACCATTCTGTTGTTCCATGTCCAGTTCTAACTGTTGCTCCCTGACCTGCATACAGATTTCTCAAGAGGCAAGTCAGATGGTCTGGTATTCCCATCTCTTTCAGAATTTTCCACTGTTTATTGTGATCCACACAGTCAAAGGCTTTGGCATAGTCAATAAAGCAGAAATAGAACTTATACAGTATTTAGAAAATACTTATACAGGATTTTTCTGTTAAGACTGTGCTTTTGGTATCATGCCTAAAAACTCTTCAGCCAGCCCTAAATCCTGAAGATTTTCTCTGATTTTCACAGTTTTTTAGTTCTGTGTGAACTTTAAGTATATATGGGTGTGTGTTCGTCACTCACCTGTGTCCGACTCTTTGTGACCCCGTGGACTGCAGCCCGCCAGGCTCCTGTGTCCATGGGATTCTCAAGGCAAGAACACTGGAGTAGGTTGCCATTCCCTTTTCCAGGGGAATCTTCTTAACCCAGGGATCAAAGCTGGGTCTGCTGAATTGCAGGCAGATCCTTTACCACTGAGCTACCAGGGAAGCCTTAAATATATTTATGACCTGTTGTGAATTAATTTTTGTATTAGACTTGAAGCTTAAAATGAAGTTTATTTGCCTACCATTTTTTGGCTCAACATTATCGATTTTAAAATGCATGTCATAAAAGTTTACATTATTTATCTATCTCATTGCAAGTATACTTTTATTTCATCCCCACTTCTAGAATTTTGTTCTAATATAGTTTTATTCTTGAAAGTTTTTTACTGTCACTGTCATATTCCTCTAGGGAAAAAAGAGCAATTTGAAATTTAATTTCAAGAAATGTCTCTGACCATAACGTGTATCTAAGGGTTAGCTTTGTTCTGGTGGCGTCGCTATGATTGTTACTAGTACACAGTCAATCGCAACACTCATCATCCTGTTGGAAATTACTGAGCACACTCAGGCTGTTGCAGGGAAAGGAAAGAGAAGGGTTTTGAGGCTTCGGAAGCTGGTTTGCTAAAGCCGTGTCTGCCTGCTTCACACAGTGGTAACACAGTCTGCTTCCCAGACTCCTGTGAGAGGAGGGGATTGGAGATGTGGAGACTGGGGTCCCTCCTGGCTCCCAGACCGAGACCTGGCCTCTCCTCACTGCTGGCTTTTCTGCTCCCTAGACCTCAGTCTAGTTCGATCTTCTTAGGGAAGCGTGTTTTATTACGATAGAGTGAGTACTGCATGTTTATGACAAGAAATCTATTTTCTGTTAAAAGTTTTAAAATGCAGGGTTTTTCACAGCCAGAGGCCTCACGTCCCCACCCAAGGCAGAGCCAGTTTGCCTCTTGGATGGTGGCATCCACACCACCAGATGGCACCGGCTCAGGGTCACGTTCAGCCCATGCTCACACGAAGGAGCTGAGGGAGGCCCTTGTGTCTCGCGCCGGCCCGCCGTGTAGACCGGCTGCCTGCGTGACGCATGCTCGCTCTTGGAGGTGCCGCGCGGGGCCTGGTTTTCTCCTTGGGTGTCTTGTGTCCCTACGGCAGCCTTGGTCTTTGGGTTCAGGAGAGAACGATGGGCCAGGTAGGGGTTGGTCTTAGTGCAGAGGGAGTGTAAGTGGGTGTTTGCTGCCCCCGGAAGGTGGGTGCTGGCCGGTGAGGACTTGCCCTGGGGCGCCTGGCTGCAGCCTGGGTGCAGAGGGGAGAGCGCTGAGCAGAGGCCGGGACGGGCAGACGCAGTTGTCCATGGGCATCTTGGTAGCAGGTGGCTGGCCATGTGGCGTGTGCAGGCACTGCAGAAGTGGGCGCGAGTCCTCTCCCCACGTGGGGGCCGGCCCAGGCCCTGGCGGGGGGCACCGTCTGGAAGTCCAGCCTCGCTGCTCTGCCTCGGTGGGTTTGCTTGGTCAGAGGACAGGGCTGGATCCAGATGTAGAGTCTTCACTCAAGTTTAGCAGTTCTTAACTTTATTTTTTAGATACTTCAAAAGGAGCCCTGTGTGGGGGCCCCCAGGTAGGTGGGGAACCTTCAGAGAAGCCAGAGGGCGGGCCGTGCTCCAGTCCAGCTGCGAGGAGCCTGGAGTGGAGCTGGGTCATGGGCTGACCCAGGCAGGCCTGCCGACCTCTCCCGGATTATGGCTCCAGGAGATGAGGACGCCTTTTTAAAAACACTCTATTAAAATGCACATAACATAGAATTTACCATCGTAGCCACGTTTAAGTGCCCAGCCATCACCCCATCGTCCCAGAACTTGCTCCCCAGACTGATCCACTCTCTGTCTCAGATTGACAGAATCAGTGCTTGGTTCTTCATACAAGCAAGTTCAAGTTCAGTTGCTCAATCGTGTCCGACTGTTTCTGACTCCATGGACCGTAGCACACCAGGCCTCTCTGTCCATCATCACCACCCCCCGGAGCTTGCTCAAACTCATGTCCATCGAGTTGGTGATGCCATCCAACCATTTCATCCTCTGTCGTCCCCTTCTTCTCCTGCCCTCAATCTTACCCAGCATCAGGGTCTTTTCCATTGAGTCAGTTCTTGTCATCAGGTGGCCAAAGTATTGGCGTTTCAGCTTCAGCATCAGTCCTTCCAATGAACACTCAGGACTGATCTCCTTTAGGATGGACTGGTTGGATCTCCTTGCAGTCCAAGGGACCCTCAAGAGTCTTCTCCAACACCACAGTTCAAAAGCATCAATTCTTTGGCACTCAGCTTTCTTTATAGTCCAGCTCTCACATCCATACATGACCACTGGCAAAACCATAGCCTTGACTAGATGGACCTTTGTTGGCAAAGTGATGTCTCTGCTTTTTAACATGCTGTCTAGGTTGGTCATAGCTCTTCTTCCAAGGAGCAAGTGTCTTTTAATTTCATGGCTGCAGTCACCATCTGCAGTGATTTTGGACCCCAAGAAAAGTCTGTCACTGTTTGCACTGTTTCCCCATCTGTTTGCCAGGAAGTGATGGGACCAGGATCCTTCAAGGATCTGTCGTTTTGTGTCTGGCTTATTCCACTCCACACAGGGTCCTTAGGAGTCATCCGCACCATCTCAGAACATCCCTCCTTTTTGAGGGTGAGTAATATTCCGCTGCATGAATGTCCATGTACACATCACGCACACACTTGGCTTACCCACCCCCAGCGTCGGGCACTCAGGCTGCCTCCTCCCTCGTCTGCTGCGAACCCAGCTGCACAAAGAGTTCTTGTCTCTCTGCTGTCAGTTCTGGAGAGTGTGTGCCCAGAAGTGGGGTTGCAGGGTATGTGAGTTTGTTTACTCCTTGAGGAGCTTCCCCGCCGTTGTCCGTGGCGTCTGCGCGTCCCGCCCCTCCCACAGGGCTCAGAGGTCCCAGGGCCTCCACGTCCTTGCCAACACGCGGTGTGCGATGCTCGTTTGCTGGTAGCCGTCCTGGGAGTGGAGGTGGTCTCCCTGCAGTTTGGAGTTGCGTTCTCCTGGTGATCAGGGATGCTGAGCATCGTTTCCTGTGCTTTCTGGCCCTGTGTGTGTCTTCTTTGGAGAAATCTCTGTTCACATGCTTTGCCCACTTTTAAATCGAGTTCTTTGTTGGGCTGTAGATGTGAATCCCTTGTCAGATATATGCTTTGCAAATGTTTTCTCCCATTCTGTTGGTTGTCTTTTCATTCTGTTGGTTGTCTTTTGATGCGCAGAAGTTAAAGAAGTTTTAATTGAAGTATAATTGCCTTACAGTATTGTATTAGTTTCAGCTATACAGCGTGGTGATTAAATGTTCTAAGGTATTACAAAATGATCACCAGGATAAGTCTAGTTACATTCAGTCACCACGCAGAGTTATTAGATGATACTGTTGACTGTATTCTGCATGCTGTGTGTTACGCCTCTGTCATTTACCTGTTTGATAACTGAAGGTTTGTATCTCTTAATCCCCTGCACCTACTTTGTCTGTAGTCCCCATCTCTCTCCTGTGTCCCTTCTCTCGTCTGTGAGTCTGTTTCTGTTTTGTTATGGCTGTTCATGTGTTTTGTTTTTAGAGTCTACATATGAGTGCAGTCATGGCATTGGGCTCCTCCGCTGTGTTCCTTCTCTCGTCTACGAGTCTGTCATCTGTCTTGTCACTTATCTGCCTATGAGGGGGTCACGGCGTCTCACTGGTCTCTCCCCCATGCTCATTCTCTCCTGTGAGGGGGTCACGGCGTCTCACTGGTCTCTCCCCTTACTTCACTTAGTGCAGCACCTCTGGGTCCACCTGCATCGTTACCGACAGCAGGTCTTATTCTCTCCGTGACCAAGCCATGTGCACCGTGTGTGCTCCAGCACCATGTCCTCTCACCTGTCTGTCGGTGGATACCTGGGCTGCTTGCACGCCTTGGCTGTCACAGCGCGGCAGTGAGCTTAGGGGTGCGTTTATCACTTTGAAATGTCGTTTTGGGGTATTTTTGATAAATACCCAGGAGTGGAGCTTCTGGACACGCAGCAGTCGTGCTTCCGGCTCTTTAAGGGGCGTCCGTGGTGCCTGCACCAGTTGATAGCCCGTCCGTGGGCGCCAGGGTTTCCTTTTCTACATTTGCTACCTGCCATCTCTCCAGCATTTGTTATTTGCCATCTTTTGAAAATGGCCGTTCGGACAGACATGAGGGGATATCTCATTGTAGTTTTGATCTATAGGAAATGTTTAATAAAGTCTAATTTTTCTTTTTTTTCTTTTGTTGCCTGTGCTTTTGTAATATCTGAGGATTCATCACCAAGTCCAATGTTGTGAAGGTTCTGGCTTGTTTTTTCCTACGAGTTTCCTAGTTGAGGCCTTTGATGTGTTCTGAGTTCTTCTCTGTCAGTGGTGTAAGGCGAGGGTCCTCCCGCCTCCACCCTTTTGCGGGCGGCTGGCTTGTTTCCCAGCCCTGGATGTTGAGGGGGTGCCCCTGCTGTGTGTGCAGGAACGTGCAGTTCAGCCAGGTCGGGCCGAGGGCGGGCTGTCCGAAGGCTGTTGGTGTCTCTCTGGGAGCGTGCGGTGGGGGCGCCTGCGTGGTGTCTGGAGCAAAGGTGGGGGTGCCGGTTGGTGCCCGCGTTGACCCCAGCTGGGAAGGCTGAGGCTGAGACGCCGAGGAAGTGGGTGAGACTCAGCAAAAGTCTCTTAAAGAGGTGGTGTGGTGATGCCGTGGCGTGAAACCCTCTGGGGCTGTGCCCCAAGTGGAAAGGGCTTCCTCAGAGCTTCCTGGGTGTGTCCTGCGAGTCCCACGGGGTCCCCTGAGCCACAGGCTGGCGGGCTCCCCACCGCTCCCCCTGCAGATGCAGCCTCTGGTCGCCCCTCCGCCACTCGGCCTGTGCTCGTGAGGGGCTGGGGGAGGCAGCTGTGGCAGTGCCCCCAGCCTCGCGCTGCCGCGTCAGTGACGGTTGTCTCTGTTTTGAAGCACATGGCGAGTAAGGACCCCAGGGAAGGCCGGGACGCCCGCGACCACGAGGAGCCGAAAGAGGAGCTGAGCAGAGGCGCCTCGGAGTTTGCACGCCAGCAGCTTTTACCCCCCTTCCCGTCCCTTCACCAGTCGCTACCTCAGAACCAGTGCTACGTGGCCGCCGCCAAGGCACAGACAGGTAAAGGGGCCTGCTGTGCCTGCAGGGTGTCTGCCGGCTCCACCCTTGCCCGCCCGTGGGGCTGCCTTCGCTGGCCTCCAGCTCCCAGACGCAGGGTGTCTTCAGGCTGACGGTCTGCGGCTGTGGGTCACTGGGGTGGGCGCTCTCGATCTGAGGTGGCGGTCAGTTCAGGCTCTCAGTGCCAGGCCTGGCGCATGGACGGCCCCTCCTGTGTCGGCTTTTCTGGAGGGCCTTTCTGGTGGGCGGGCGGCTCCTGGGGCTGCGGGGGTCGAGAGCCGTGCCGCCCGCTCCCTCTGGATACTGGGGGCTTCTCGGGACAGGTGGGCTCCCCGCCAGGCCCTGGGCTCCAGGGGAGGACTTGGACTGCAAGAGGTCCTGGTGCGGGGGTCGGGGGATGGGCGTCCTCTTGTTGCCTGTCAGTAGTTTCAGGTCTCAGACCCGAGTGTCTGTGGAAGACCCCCAGTTTCACCACGGGCATGGTCACCCAGCGAAGGGTGCTCCCTCTGACCGTCGTGGCCGTTGCAGACCTGGGCCCCTTGCTGTGTGCTTCTCCTGCATGACGCCCTCTTAGACAGTCGCCTGGGAGGCACTTCTGGCCAGGCGTTTCCTGCTGCCCCCGGAGCGTCCCCGTGGGTCTCAGCTGTCTTCTGGGCCCCCCCCAAGGCTCTTGTCCCCACTGTGTCCCCCGGGGGTGGGGCCCCTGGGTCGCTTTCCTGTGCGTCTTGGGGGGTGGGGCCTAAAGGGCTGGGCGGTCCGCTCTCTGCCTGCCCAGCAGCATGGGCGTCCGGGGGCCCTGCCAGGACTGACCTCCTAGGGCGGCTCCCCTCTCTATCCACCCCCCGGCTTCCCCGCGGCACTTCTGCGGTAGCGAAGGGCTTCCCTCTCCAGCTGTGCCTCGGTCTCAGCTCACGGGCCCTCCTGTGCGGTCCGTCACCATCACATCCGTGTTGTCCCAGGTCTGCCTCTCAGGCTGGCTCCAGAGTCCTCCAACATGGCCCCCTTGCTGTGGAGGACTTCTTGCCTTCTCCAGGTGGACCTGGCCTTTGTTGTCCTTCCTGGTCCTGGGCCCGGCCTGTCTCCAGGAGCTCATGTTCTGTTTGTTGGGACGCAGTGGTTGGTTAGAAAACAGGGCCAGTCTGTCTCCCCACCACTGCTTGGTATTATTGTTAAATAATAACAGAGTCTCAGCCAGACAGAGCGGCAGCTCTCTGGAGAACTGCGCCCGGGTGTGTAGGGCTTGGCGACAGTGTCAAGAGCTGGTGCTCCTCTTAGAAAGTCAACACTGGCGACTTCCTCATGGCCCAGTGCCTAGGCCTTGATGCTCCCACTGCGGAGGGCGCGGGTTCAGTCCCTGGTCAGGGAACTGAGATCCTGCAGGCGCTGCAGGGGGAGGGGAGAGGGGTCCGGGCGGGAAGAGTTCAGGTTGTTTCCATGTGAGCGCTGTCACTTCCTCATCCGTTCAGGGCAAGTTCTGTAAGCAGAAACACTTGGAGTGTAGTCGTTTCCCAGGGGAGGCCTTCTCTGCCTTACTTGCAGGCTGAAGGTGGGGCCTCACAGGCTCACAGTTGCGAGTGTGGCGGAGTGGCCAGACCCTCCCGCGGCCTGCTGGCTCTGCTCCTCGAGGTGGGCACAGGTCTCTCCAGCTCTGCCCGTGGCCTTTCTGCTGCGTGGCTGTGGCCTGAGAATGGGCAGCCGTGTGGCCCGAGAATGGGCGGCCGTGTGGCCCGAGAATGGGCGGCCTCTGTCCACCTGGTCCTCCATACCCGCCTCCCGTCCTCCCTCTGTGCCGCCTCCTGTCTGTGTTAGACTTGCCTCGGGACACTCACGATTTCAGGTCATCCCTTCTTGACCCCACTTTAAGTCACGGTGGTGAGAACCCCAGAGGGCCTGTGCGTGCTGTCAGCCTCAGCAGGCTGGGCAAACTCCAGGTTGCTGTGAAGCGCAAAACCCACCTGCCTCCCAAGATCACCGGGAGGCCTGCTCGGGGCTCACCTGCACCCCGTCCCACGCGTGGATGGCATTGTCCCTCCACATGCCGCCCTGTAGGCCCGCGAGCTGACAGTCCTTGTGTCCTGGCGCCCGTGCACACAGCCATCTGTCGCCAGAGTCTCCTTCCCGTGTTTCATAGGACTTAAACATGAGGCGTTTCTCTTAGTCCTTTAGAGGGGCTCCTCCATGTTAAAGCAATGGTTTTCAGAATTTAAAAAAAAATAATCCTTGAAACTTCTTAGAAAAAGAAAACATTGTAGGAGCCCTCATTCCAAAGCAGTGAGCCTGGGGCTGCCTTGCCCAGAACAGCGTCAGTGGCCACAAGCCCTCCCAGCCCCTCCTTGGTCCCGCGGCTGCTGCACTTGCCTGGAAGCCCTGCTCCCAGATCCCCGTGTGCAGGGTCAGGGCACCGCGCTGTCCTGGAGCACTGACAGAGGACAGAAGGTCCTGCTGGCCGTGGCCTGTCCGGTACGGCTGGCTCGTGTGTGCCTCTGCACAGCTCGGTGTTGCCCTGGGACAGGTCCTGTGATCCGTGGTGGAGTTTCTGCTTTCTCTGTGCAATTTATGACACTGTTGTGGGTACTGATGGTATTTTGGTGATCAGCCTGCCTTTAAAAACCTTTGAATGGCATTTCTTTTCTTCTCTTGTCCCCTTTTGACTTTTTTTTTCTTTTTAGCTTGCTTGCCTTTTGTTTTAGCAGCTGCAGTATCTCGGAAGAAAAAGCGAAGAATGGGAACCTATAGCCTGGTTCCTAAGAAGAAGACCAAAGCGTTAAAGCAGAGGACGGTGATTGAGATGTTCAAGAGCATGACTCATTCCACGGGGGGCTCCAAGGTAAGGGGTGTGCCAGGCTGCGGGGCGCCCTCCGCCTCTCTGCTCTGCTTCAGAGCAGCCCCCGCCATGCCCACTGGGAGTGGGGAGGGGGTCCCAACGCTGCCTCTGCCCTGCTCCAGGGTGAGAAGGATCTGAGTGACGGCTCCCTCCATGTGAACGGTGAGAGCCTGGACTTGGACTCGGAGGAGGATGACTCGGAGGAGCTGGACGAGGATGAGGACCAGGGCGGCCCGCCAGCTGCTGCGTTCCCTGCTGAGGATGGCAGGGCCTCCAAGGACGGCGCGCTGGCACCTGACCGCAGCCAGAAGGTGGGTGGCACGCACCCCCAACCGCAGTCCTGGGTGAGAGGCTAGAGCGTGTCTGCGTTTTGGGGCCTTAACAAAGCCCTGCCGCTCCTGGCTGGATCCCTGGTCCGTGTCTCCTGGGTCTTTGGACGTCTGTCCATCAGAGCCGTGCTGTCTTTCTGGGCGGTGCTCCCTGGAGCACGTGTCTTGTCTCTCGGCTCTGGAGTAACAGGAACAGGGTCGTAAATAACTGCTCTGCCAGCCATGCTGACCCAGTGCCGGTACAGCCTGCCCGTGGCCCTGGCTTGGTATCCTGGGCACCTGCCCTGGTGTGGTCTTCCCGTGGGCAAGGACTCCGTCCTCTTGGTGGGGCGAGTGCCCAGCTGTGACAGGCCTGTGGGGTGGGTCTGTGTATGGACTCGGGTGTGCAGTGTGGGGGTCCTGGCAGTGCACCGTCCGGGCTGGCGCGGGGGGTCCCTATGGGCTGCTGGGGGGCAGACCTGGGCAGAGCGGCTGTTGGCATTCGGGCCTTCTAGTTGGGGGTCGGACGAGTGGGAGGAGGGGCAGCAGCTGAGGCTGAGGCGGGCAGACGAGAGCCGTGGTTTCGCGTCACCGCCCTGTGTCAGGTCCGTCTGAGGGAACCCTGGGCCATCTTTGTGTAAGGCAGACACCGTATCTGACGAGCTGCTCTGAACTGAGGGTGGGCGGAGACGATGCGGTGAGTTTCTTGCAACAGTGACTTTTTGGAAGTGTATGATTTTGTTGATTAGCCTTTTGCACTTGGCAATAGCCCTGTGGGTATAGATTTTGATGTGTGTAAAGCATCGTCTTTCAGCCTCTGGAGTTCCGGCGTGTCTTGTTGTTCAGTCCCTCAGTCATATTCAGCTGTTTGTGACCCCGTGGACTGCTGCAGGCCAGGCTCCTCTGTCCTCCACCATCTCCCAGAGTTTGTTCAGATTCATGTCCGTGGAGTCGATGGTGACATCCAGCCATCTCATTGTCTGCTGCCCACTTCTCGTGTTGCTCTCAGTCTTTCCCAGCATCAGGATCTTTGCCAGTGTGTCGGCTCTTTACATCAGGTGGCCAAAGTATTGGAGCTTTAGCTTTAGCATCAGTCATTCGAATGAATATTTGGGATTGATTTCCTTTAGGACTGACTGATCTCCTTGTTGTCCAAGGGACTCTCAAGAGTCTTCTCCAGCACCACAGTTTGAAAGCATCAGTTCTTCAGTGCTCAGCCTTCTTTACTGTCCAGTGCTCACATTCCGTACATGACTGCTGGAAAAACCATACGTTTGACTTTATGGACCTTTGTCAGTAAAGTAATATCTCTGCTTTTTTTTTTTTCCAGCTTTCCACAAAGGTGATTATTCTTTATTTTTTATTTTTTTTTTACTTCTCAGTGGTTTTTTTTTTTATTATTGTTTTTGCCATACATTGTCATGATATCACCATGGGTTTACATATGCTTCCCCTCCGGGTCCCCCCTCCCTCCTCCCTCCCCCCCGGGAAATCTCGCTGCACCAGTCCCGAGCATCAATCCTGGGCTGGCGATTGATTAGACACATGACAATTAACATGCTTCAATGCCCTTCTCCCATCTCATCCCACCCTTACCCTCATCCACAAAGTCCACAAGTCTATTCTATACATCTGCGTTCCTTTTGTTGTCTCCCATGTTGGGTTCTCATTACTGTCTTTCTAAATTCCATATATATGTGTTAATATACTGTATTGTTGTTTTTGCTTCTGGCTTACTTCACTCTGGATAATGGGCTCCAGTTTCGTCCATCTGAGTAGTATTGCTTCAAATGAATTTTTTTTTAATGCTGAGTAATATTCCATTGTGTATATATACCACAGCTTTCTTATCCATTCGTCAGTTGATGGGCATCTAGGTTGCTTCCATGTCCTGGCTATTGTAAACAATGCAGCGATGAACATTGGGGTGCACGTGGCTCTTTCAATTCTGGTTTCCTCGGTGTATATGCCCAGCAGTGGGATTGCCGGGTCATATGGCAGGTCTATTTGCAGCTTTTTAAGGAACCTCCACACTGTTTTCCATAGTGGCTGTACTAGTTTGCATTCCCACCAACAGTGTAAGAGGGTTCCCTTTTCTCCACATCCTCTCCAGCATTTATTGCTTGTAGACTTTTGGATGGCAGCCATTCTGACTGGTGTAAAGTGGTACCTCATTGTAGTTTTGATTTGCATTTCTCTGATAATGAGTGATGTTGAGCATCTTTTCATGTGTTTGTTAGCCATTTTTATATCTTCTTTGGAGAAATGTCTGTTAAGTTCTTTGGCCCACTTTTTAATTGGGTTGTTTATTTTTCTAGAATGGAGCTGCAGGAGTTGTTTGTAAATTTTTGAGATTAATAATATCTCTGCTTTTTAATACTCAGTTTAGGTTTGTCATAGCTTTTCTTCCAAGGAGTAAGCGTCTTTTAATTTCATGGCTGCGTTTACCATCCACAGAGATTTGGGAGCTCAAGAAAATACAGTCTGCCACTGTTTCCACTGTTTCCCCTTCTATTTGCTGTGAAATGATGGGATCAGATGCCATGATCTTAGTTTTAAGGCAGCCTTTTTAGTCTTCTCTCTTACCCACATCAAGAGGCTCTTTAGATCCTCTTCACTTTCTGCCATTTGAGTGGTGTCATCTGCATATCTGAGGTTGTTGGTATTTCTCCCGGCAGTCTTGATTCTAGCTTGTGAGTCATCGAGCCAAGCATGATGTACTCTTCACATAAGTTAAATAAGCAGGATGACAATATACAGCCTTGACATACTCTTTTCTTAATTTTGAACCAGTCTATTGTTCCATGTCCAGTTCTAACTGTTGGTTCTTGACATGCTGCAGGTTTCTCAGGAGGCAGGTGAGGTGGTCTGGTATTCTCATTGCTTGAAGAATTTTCCAGTTTGTTGTGAGACACACAGTCAGAGGCCTTAGTGTGTGAAGCAGGAGGTGTTCCCTTGGTTTTTTCTAGTACTGCTTACATTTCAGAATCATTGTAGCCACTTATGCCAGTTCTACTTGTCTAGGAGGTTTGAGGGCAAAATTTAAAATATTGTCCCAGCTCCTGAGGTATAATTATTCAAAAATAAATTGGTAGAAAATGCTAACACTAGAGATTTAAAGGAAATTTAAAAAAATCATCTAAGATATCATTTATTATTTTTCCCTTGTCCTGTAGAAGCATAGGAGGAAGTAGTTTCCTGGCGCGCGCGCGTGTGTGTGTGTGCGAGAGAGAGAGAGAGGGAGAGAGAAAGTCACTCAGTCATGTCCAACTCTTTGTGACCCTGTGGACATAGTCCATGGGATTCTCCAGGCCAGAATACTGGAGTGGGTAGCCTTTCACTTCTCCAGGGGATCTTCCAGACCTAGGGATTGAACCCAGGTCTCCCGCACTGCAGGCAGATTCTTCACCAGCTGAGCCGCCAGGGAAGCCCCTCCTAGCCCTTGGAGTGGTACTGGAGGAGGATGCACGTGCAGACCTGGCGCTCCCCACTGCTCCCCACTGCTCGCAAGGGATCGGGCCCCGGGGCCCAGTTTCCTCCTCACAGTACCGTGCGCCGCTCTGGGCCCTCAGCACGTGGTGTCTGCCCCCCGCTCCCCACTCCCTGAGCCATTTCCTGTGGTCACAGGGAACACTCGGGGCATGATCTGCACCCTTGGTTGAGCGGTGGGACCTGGTCGTGGCCAGGGCGCTGGTTGCAGCGCACTGGGAGGGGCGGGTTTGCGTTTGCGTGTCCCTGCACCTCCATGTTCTGCTCCAAGCGGGCCAGGCAACTCCTCACGGTCACTAGCCGTCAGGATTTGTTCTGCGACCCCCTTTCTGCTGGCCTGTGGCCTGGGCCGTGTGCTGTGAGTGCACTGCTGACCGGTGGCTTGAAGGACTCTGCCGTCAGCCTTGGCTGTGATACCAGAACTCAGGGACACTAATCTGCTTCTGCATGGTTTCTGGGTTCTGGATTCTAATTACGACATACAGGCCTTTCTCCTTGGCGATTTTGAATAAATTGATGTAAGCTATCTTCTGTTTTTTCATTGGCTTAATATTTTATGTGTAATTGTTTGATTTATATAGAGCTTGTGATAAAATGTGAGGTGGAGCCAAAGTGGGTACACGTATGGTGAGGAATCACGTCTCAGTAAAGCTGGTAAAGCAGAACGTGAGGCCGGACTCTGTGGGGCCAGCAGAGCCCGCGGACTCTCGTTGCTTCCTTGGTGACGAGAACGCCTGTGTCACATCCACGCAGCACTTGAATTCAAGTCTGCCTCTGGATTGTCTGTGTTGATGGAAGTTCTCCTCCCCCAGAAAGAATCTAGACACTGAATTACACTGTCTAGATGTTAATACAAAGGGGAAAAAATCAAAGAAGTATCAAGCTAATAAAAGAATCAGGAAAATAAGTAAAAGCAGAATCAAGAAGAAAATGTGGAAAATGAAGTGAGGTGGTGGGCGCAGGTCTGCATAGGTCAGTGATGGGAACAGACTGCGGTGGCTGTGCACGTGGCCGTTCCAGAGACGGGGAGATGAGAGGCTCATTGACTGGCTCTGAGACGGAACTTGCTTAAATGCCAAGTTTAGTGTCCGTCGGCCGATCACAGCCATGCCCCAGAGTGACGGGATAGGGGGCTCTTCCCAGGACCTGCTGGGGTCCCGGGACGGGAGGGAGCTGGGGGCCGTGTCCTGGGGTCGGGCTTGCTGCCACGTGGACGGGCTAGGGTGCAGGTCAGCCTGCAGGGCAGGGCCACTTCGGCCTTGCTCTGGGCTTCAGTGCAGCCTGTTTGTGAGTGGAGCTGGTTGCTCGATTGTGACTGTGGGATTTGCTTGTGCTGTCAGTTTGTTTTTACTGTTGTGTGACAGTGTTTGGAGTTGATGCGGGGTCCCCGAGACCCTCCGGGCTGTCACGGCTCTGGGGCTTACCAGAGTCCCCGAGACCCTCTAGGGCCGTCACGGCTCTGGGGCTCACTCTGCTCTGCAGAAGCCTCGCTGTGCCTGTGTCTCTGGCTGGCCGTCCCCAGGCCCTTGGCTGGTCTGAGAGTCTCTGGGGGAGGAGGGGTGCTCGGGGCGACCTGGGGCTGCTCCCCTCAGCCCAGCTGTCACTGTGCTCTGCGCGCAGCCGCTGGGGGCACATGTCCCACAGGCGCATCAGACCAAGTGCATCCATCCCGCCTCGTGTTTCCTGGCCTCTGAGAAGGTTGGGGGTGTCCTGGATCATCTGCCATGTGGATGCCTTCTCTTGTGAGATGCCTGCTGGGAACTCAGCTGTTCGTCTGTGTGGTTGTTGGTCTTAAAAGAGCGATCTGTAGGAAAGGGGCCCCTGTGCCTGTGGCCAGCACACTGCCCCTGCTCCTCACTGGTGAGGGACGCTCGCCACCCTGGTCCCAGTACTGGGTGCTCTGGCTTGCTGGCTGGGTCCCTGCCCACAGTGGCCTCTGCCTGCCGTGGTCCCCCAGACACCCATCTGTCTGCGTCCCAGACCCCAGCCTCGGTGCTGCCCTCGCCGCCCTTCTCCAGGCCTCAGCCTGTCCCTGTGGCTGTCGTGTACGTTCTTGTCCACTGACCCCTCCTCCTCCCTTGACAGTCATGTTGCAGGGGTTTCAGAAGTTGTTAATCTGCACATTTTGGTGGGTAGTTCTGTTGCTCGCTGTTTTTAAAATTAAAAACTCTCCAGTGAAATTTAAAGATATTTAAATAAAGCTGACTAAAGATACCAGGAAAAAGTTGTATGTGTTCATGGAAGTTTTAAACCATCATGAACACCAGTGAAGAGGAGATGCGCATAGCCACTGGCAGGGCTGCCTTGGGCTTGGCGATGAAAGAACCCGTCTGCTTATGCAGGAGACCCAAGTGTGATCCCTGGGTGGGAAGATCCGCTGGAGAAGGGAATGGCTACCCACTCCAGTACTCTTGCCTGGGAAATCCCATGGCCAGAGGAGCCTGGTGGGCTCCAGTCCATGGGGTCGCAACGAGTTAAACATGACTCGGTGACTAAGCAGCAGGAGCCCCCATCTCCCCTCACACGGATGGGCCGCTTCGTCATTCTTGCTGCAGAGCTGTGAGGTGAAAGCTGGACGGGAGCATTAATATTAAAAGGACAAGGGAGAGACTTTGCCGAGAATATAGTCATCATCTAAAACGTCCAAGGAAACCAGCTGAGCAGCCGCTGTAGCCAGTTAGCTGAGTGTGGGTGGTGCTGCCAGTTGGAGAACGTGAGGACAGCCCGTCAGCAGGATGCCCAGGACTCCAGCTGGCATTTACAATTGGGGAGGCCAGGACGGCGCGTGCGGCCGAGCCTGTGCGCAGGGGCTGTTGCTCCCAACAGTCTCGGGGTGCGTCTTAGCAGGTGAGGACTCGGAACACAGAGCCAGTGTCACCCCCAGAGTTAGCTGTAATCCTTTAACACCACCAGAGAATCTAGCAGTAAACTTACCAAGAGATGTCTGTGACCTGTAAGGGGAAAGGCCGTACAACTTTGCTGAGAGGTTTGAAGAAGCACACGTTGATGGAGTGACCCATAGTTTGCCTGAATGAGAAGACCCCTGTGTAGTTCCCCTTGCCCCCTGTTATCCTTAGACTCATCAAAATCCTCACAGCACCTTTGGTGGGGCCAGCTGATGAGGGGGTGTCTGTGGCGGGAACAGGGGTGGGGTTGGCAGGACGGGAGTTCAGTGGAGTCGCGCAGGCACCCTGCCGGCCGTCTGCAGCACGGCAGTTTGCTGTCAGAGCTGGGCTGCCAGCTGTGGGCAAAGGCCGTGAGCTTTTCAGTGAACGGTGCTGGGGTGACTGGCGGCAGAGTGGAGGCCGACGAGGTGCGGGGCACGGGGACGTGGGCTCCATTCCAGACACACGGGGTGGTGGTCTCAGTTCTGAACACGTTCAAACCATGGACTGCGTACAAGGGTAGGTGGATGCTAAATCAGAGAAGCTGCTCCTTAAAACGTCCACACAGGGCCTCCCTGGTCATCCAGTAGTCAAGACTGCTCAGTGCAGGGACGAGGGCTCTTTCCCTGGCTGGGAACTAAGACCCCATGTGCCGTGTAGTGCAGCCAAAAGCTAAAAAAGTAGTTAACACGAAATATTCAACTGCGGGAAAAAAGCTTTGGAAACCATTTTTTCTAATCTCAGATGAAGGCTTTCGGGTGTAAAACACAAACCCAGAAGCCATGAAGTGGGAAATGGAGAGGTTTGACTTGTCCGGTTGGAATCTCAGAAGTTTTATATAAGAAGAAAGAGGAGAAGCAAAGCCCATGTGACTTGGTAGGAGAACGTGGATGACATATTTAGCAGACGGAGGAGAACTCTCCTGTGGGTGTGTAGCTCCCACAGTTACTAGAAAGCAGGGACCCAGGGGAAATGCCGGCCAGGGGCATGGTCTCCTGGACGCGGGGCGGAGAAACGGAGGGCCTGCTCTTGGTCCCGGGCTCTGAGCTGCCCTGGGGGTTGTGAGGTTGCATCCCCTGGAGGGGCCGCAGCGGGCCTATGTGCAGGGCGCAGGAGGGCGCGGGTGCACACAGGCTTCAGGTTCAGCGTGCAAGCAGAGACGGTGAGGACGGGCTCCGCTGTCGGTGATGGCAGGAATCCTGCAGAGCTTCTCGTCAGAAGAAGGTGGCTCAGAGAAGCTGGGTGCTGCCGCGGGGAGCGGGGCGCGCGTGCCCCCTGCAAGGGGCCTGGGCCTGGGAGGCAGGCTCGGTCTCGCACTTCGCGTTCGTCGGTGCTGTGTCCTGGTCCTTTTGAATTGCCGTCTGTCATGCGCGTCGGTCTGTGTCCAGTCAATGCCCTCCTCCACGCCAGGGCCGCCCTCCATCTGGGCCCTCTGTGTGGAGCAGGCATGCAGATCAAGCGGCCCCTTGGCACGGGGGTCAGAGTGCCTGCCCCCAGGGGGACTCACTGGCTTCTCTTCTCTCTTGGGCCCCCTGCGTGCCGCTCAGGTGGACGGCGAGTCTGAAGAGGAGCAGGAATCGGCCGGCACCGCGGACGAGGAGGAGGACGGAGATGAGTCAGACCTGGTAACCTCCGGGCGTGCGCGGTGCGGGCCTGGGGTGTCCTGCGCAGAGCCGGGAGGGGCCTCGGGGCAGGGGAGGAGCCGCTGGCACTGCCAGGCTGGGTGGGCTCAGGGCTGGGTGGGCTCAGAGCTGAGCGTGGGCTCAGAGGCTCGGCTGCGGGGGGCGGGGGGGGGGCGGTGCTTGGTGAGCTCGTGGCCGTGTTGGTCTGGCCAGGGCAGGGTCTCAGAGAGGGAGAAGGTGGCCACGTGGGGGCTGAGAGGATGACGCAAGGGCGGCCCTGTGGCGATGAGCATGTCTCCCTGGGGCCTGGCCCTGGTGCAGTGCAGCTCACGTTCTTCCTGGGCTCTGCCACGAAGGCCCAGGGTGCTGGGAACCCAGCTCCATGGCTCCGGCTCCCAGGCGACTGTCCGGAAGGCACCGAACCGCCCTGGTGTGTCTGTGGATCTTGTGAGCACACGCTCTTGAGTGTCCCTTCATCCATGGTCAGCGGGGCCACGAGACCCTTTGCCTCACGCGATTTGGCAGCGTGGTCTGTGGGCCGGCTTTCTGTCTGTCTGGCTCGAGGCAGTTAGATCCTTCCTGCGTGGAGTTGTGAGATGCAGACACTCAGGAATCTTGACATGTCATAAGTGATGACAGTCTCTTCTTGTTCTCTGGGTTCTGGCCAATTTGATGTAGACTTGAAGCAGACCGAGGCTTTTTTCCTTTTCTCGTGAGCAAGGCAAATGGGTGCGTGTGATTGAAAGTGGATTCTTTTACTGAGCTTCTTTAGTTCCTGGTAGAACTTTCCCATTTATTCCTTCTTGTGCTGAAACTCAAGTAACCGGGCTTGGAGCGATGTTTAGGGATAAACATAAGCATCTTTAAGAATGTGACCTGGAAGGGCATGTCTGGGAGTGAGAGGGGTCTTCCGGTAGAGTGGCGGCCACCCGGCAGGAGCATGGAGCCTCCACGCCCAGCGCCATGCTCTGCTTTTTTGTCCCTGCCCCCACCCCCCAGAGTTCTGAGTCCAGCATCAAGAAGAAGTTCCTCAAGAGGAAGGGGAAGCCTGATAGCCCCTGGATCAAGCCAGCGAGGAAGAGGAGGCGGAGAAGTAAAAAGAAGCCCTGCGCTGTGCTAGGTAACCTGGAGCCGCGCGCAGCCTGGGTGGGGACGGGCCTCGGAACTGGGGTTCTGCACAGGGCCTCATGCACACGGACGACTGTGCTGCAGGGGGACAGAGAGCCTGAGGTGACCTTGTCAGAGCCATTCGGGCGCTGCCTGGTGGTCTCCTGCCTGCAGGCCCCGAGGGGGGGCTGCCTGCCAACTGCGCCCCACACCCCCTGTCCTGCCCTCGGTGTCCTGGGGCCAGGCCCTGGGCCAGGAAGCGGTGCTCAGCCCTTCTGTCAGTCTCCTTGATCCGAGGGTGGCTCTCTCCAGCTGACTGGGAGGGGCATGGCCGCAGGCTCAGTGGCCCAGGGCCTTTTCTTCAGCTTTGCCATGGGGGACTGAATGTAGCAGCAGCGGTGTGCGGTGTGCGGTGCTCTGGAGCAGGGCTGGCGAGCCCCAGTGGGGCCTGTGACCGGGGGCCCTGCCGCAAGGCAGAGGTCCCTCCCCAGTCGGCCCTTGCAGCCTGCATGCCCTGCGGGGCCCTTGCCTGCGGGCCAGCGCCGTGGAGCCCACTCATGGAGGGCGCTTCTCTTTGGCTTCTCCACGCGTCATCCACGTCGTTGCTGATGGGCAGCGTCTGCACAGCCTCGGTTCTCCAATAGAGAAGCAGGTCATGGAGCTGCCCCTGAAGTGCAGAGGGCCGCTGGCGACCCCGCCTGGCGGGCACTCTGAGACTGGGCCAGGTGGTGCGTGGGGCCTGTCGGCCCACCAGGCGTGATGTTGTCCCTGAAGCTCGTCTCCTTCACTCAGTTCATCGTCTCTCCACCTCAGATCATCAGCCGAGACCACGCGCCCTGTGTTTCTGTTGTCAGCTGACAGAAGCCATGTAGACCCAAGACTAAGAGTTATTAGGGATGGAGGCTTCATCGCCACCACCCTGGGTGTAGCACGCAGAATGCCTGCCGAAGTGTTCATTCAACCAGGAGTTTGAATTGGATTCCCTTTGTAAAGTGTTTAGAATTGCACAGTCTCCTGGGGTTCCTCAGGTGGGTGGGGATTTCTGTAGTCAGTCTGCTCCTTCCTGCCTGAGATCTGGGTGCAGACTGGCCTGAACTCAGGGTCTTTGGATACCAAACTTATGTATTATACCTCTTCAATTCCATCATTGAAATAACATCAGTGGCCAGCGTTTAAAGCTCATCTTGAACTGTGGGCACGTGCCCCTTTTTGCTGGCGCTGTTAATTATGCTGCGTGACTGCCTGTTTTCCCAGGCTTCTTCAGTGAGATGCCCTTACGGTGACCGATGCCCACTTGGCCTCCTGGGTCATGTGGATAGGAGCCCCCACCCCTTGACGGCTCCTCACATGCACACTCGCCTCTCGTTGGCATGTTCAGAGTGTGTTACCCTCTGATGGGTGAGGGGCTCCTTAAACGCCGTTCTCATGGATGAACATTCCCTCCAGCCTTTCCCTGTGGATCCTGGAGCCCACTGCCTGAGCTGGGCAGGTTCCCAGTGACGCTGTGTGTCTGGGGCGTCTTTAGCTGCCGCACAACAGCTAGTCTTTCAAACCTGCCGTTGGATTTTTCTCTTACTTTAAAGTAACGTAGAATGTGTGTAGTGTTTCCACTTCTGTCTTCAGATTTTTATCAGCTTTAATCCAGTTCATGAGGTTGTAAAGAAAGGTGTTTCCATGTCTGTATCTCCCCATCCCCGGGGAGAATGAGTGGAAATGGGACCAGGCAGGAGCAGTGTGGGCGGGTGTGTGTGTGTGTGATCTGCACGGCTGGTGAGTGTGTCTTACACGTGCGTGTGTGTGTGATGTGTGTGTCTGGTGAGCGTCTGTATGACCCTTGGGTGCCCGTGTGTGATCTTTGCCGCTGGTGAGCGTCTGTCTCTAGTGTGCGTGTGTGTGATGTGTGTGTCTGGGGAGCGTCTGTATGTCTGTAGCACGCGTGTGTGTGTGATCCTTGCTGGTGAGCATCTGTATGATACTTGCACGCACGTGTGTGATCTTTGTTGTTGGTGAGCGTCTGTATGACACTTGGGCACGTGTGTGTGATCTTTGTCACTGGTGAGCATCTGTATGTCTCTAGCACACGTGTGTGATCCTCGTTGCTGGTGAGCATCTGTATGACACTCGCGCACACGTGTGTGATCTGTCTGGCGAGCGTCTACCTGTCTTGTGTGTACTCGTTTGTGATCTGTGTGCCTGGTGAGCGTCTGTATGTTCTACTCACGCGTGTGTATGATCTGCGTGGCTGGTGTGCCTCTGTGCCTCGGGTGGTGATGCGGTCCCTGCCCCAGCCCCGCCCCGCCCCGCCTGAAGAGCGCACCTCTGGTTGCAGGGTCTGAAGCCTACGCATCGTCCTCAGGCAGTGCAGAGCCCGCGGCGCCTGGCGACGGCGGCGGGTACATGGAGGTGCCGCTGGACTCCTTGGATCTCCGCGTCAAGGGTGCGCTGACCTCTGACACAGAAGGTGAACGCGTGCGTGGTGGGGCCAGTGGGGGGAGGGCATGCTGGCCGCCGCGCCCCCAGAGGCGGTGCAGACGCCTGCCGGGCGGCGGTCCGCAGGCTGCTTGCGCTGGTCGGGCTCCTGCGGGAGGGGCCTCCGCCACAGGCGGCCGTGTTCTGCGTGACCTGACTGTCCGTGATCTTGGGCTCCAGGGTGTTGATGGAAACGTGTGTCCCCATTGGTATCGAGCTGCTGGTGCTCAGACGCACACCAGGGTGCGTGCCTGGGGCTGGGCCCACACCGAGGCCCTCGCTCCCTGGTGCTGGGGTCCTGGCACTGGGGCCGTGCTCGCCCATCTGGAAACCTTTCTCTGGGGAAAGGAGCTAGTTGCTGTTTGGTGCTTTTGGGAAATCAGTTTGAAATGAAATCTGGGGATGATGTAAAACCCCTGTTAACTTTGTCTCATGGACTTTGGTGGCTGAAGGCTATGGCTTCCGGTGAGGTTCAGCCAGGCGTTCTGTAAAGGACAGATGGATGGCCTTTAGCTGTGAAGACTGAGGGAGTTCGGGTTACTTGTCCAACTTAGGAATCTACATCTGTAGCTTAGGAAGAAAACCACAGGCTTATCCGTCAGAGAAATAGTGGCTTTTCTTGCTGCAAACGGAGCAGAAAGCTGGTGACATGACGTGTGTGTTGTCTGCTTCTAAATGTTCTTAGCTTTGTCTCAGGAAGGTGCTGACGTGGACACCTGCAGGAAGTAGTGCTTATTTTACCAGATTGTCCGCAGTTGGCGGTGAGGGGCAGTGCAGCGGGGGCGCCTGTCTGGGCTGAGCCCCGGCTGAGGGGTGGTGGCCTCTGCCTTGGCATGTTTATGTCTAGTTCCTCCAAGTAAGGGCCACGCTGGTGGGAGCCCAGCATTAGGAGGAGAGGCAGCTGCTGGGCATGGGGCGAGACGCTTCTCTGGGGGTGTTTTCCTTGGCGCCAGCTCTGCCGGGGGCCACCCAGTCATGTGGTATCTGGAGAGCTGGAGCTTTGCAGGGACGAGTTGGGGTCTCTAGTTGTATGTATTTGGTCCTGGAGTTTCAGAGCCTCGAGGAGGCAGATGTGGAGCCTGAGGCTGGACGGGATGGCAGGGGCCTGGGGCTCCTTGGCAGCGAGCCCTGTGACCTGGACCGGCGGGAAGGCAGGGACCGACCTAGTCACAGGGTCCCGGCTCAAGCCTGGAGAATGTTTGCGTCAGGATGGCCAGTGGCCCTCATCTGTGCCCGCGGGTCTGCCAAGCTGAGGTTGGGTGCTGCTCTGACCCCGGCGACTGGCTGGGGGTGTGGGCAGGTGGCCAGAGCCGGGGTGGGGCACTCACGGGGTCTGCTGGGATCCCGTTCATCTGATGCCCTGTGGCTCCCGCTGCCTGGCTGCTGGCAGGTCCTCCCCTCTCCCCCAGCCTTGCGGCCTGTGTCCTGATCTCAGGTAGTTTGCCGAGCAGGGTTGGGGTCCCCGCAGGTGGCCTCACACCCCTCCATTTGCTCTTGGGACAAAGCGAGGGTGGGGCCCCCTGGGGTCTCAGGGTTGTCCTCCAGCCTGGTTCCCACACGAGCCATGTGCTCCTGCTGCCAGGACATGGCTGGGCCTGGGTCCCAAGTGTCCTGGCTGGGTCAGGCCTGGCTGCCGTGCAGGGAGGGGAGCGGGCTGCAGGACTGTGCCGTGAGAAGGAGCGGGAGGCTTGCCTTCCTGGGCCGCGAGGAGGGGCAGGAGGCTCACCTTTCTGTGGACGCCGCTGGTGGGCTGAGGGCTCTTTCTGGCCGCTGGCCTCTATCCCCACCAGGAGCCAGCCTGGCCGCGGCCCCCTTTCCCTGGCGCTGCCGCCTCGCCTGCCTGTAGGCAGGTCAGGGTGATGTTGCTGTGCCCGAAAGGCTCGCCGTGATTCTGGTTTTCTTCTTTGTTTTCCTCCGCACGTCCATCATTCAGCTGGATAAGCAAGCTCTCTGCAGTTATAGTGGGTCATCACTAAACAGGCTCTCTCTAAACCCTTCCAAGTGGTGCTAACTCGCTTCAGTCACGTCCCACTGAAAATGAAGTGTTAGTCACTCAGTCATGTCCAACTCTCTGTGACCCCGTGGACTGTAGCCCGCCAGGCTCCTCTGCCCATGGGATTCTCCAGGCAAGGACACTGGAGTGGGTTGCCAATCCCTTCCCCAGGGGATCTTCCCAACCCAGGGATTGAACCCAGTCTCCTGCATTGTTCTAAGTGGATGGACCAAAAGCATTTATTTTGTGGCTGCAGTTCTGAAACTGAGCAAGGAAGACAAGCACTTTCCTCGTGGGGAGTGGAGTCCTGGCCTGGGTTCCCTGTGTCCTGCCCGTGAGCGTGTCTTCAGGGGCCCTGTCGCTGTCTGACCCGCGTGTAGTGGAGTGTCTGGGCGGGTGGCGTGGTGGCGACACTCAGCGTCTGGTGTGACTGCAGGGCTGGCCAACGGCCCTGACGTGGGCGAGACAGACGGCCTCCAGGAGGTGCCCCTCTGCAGCTGCCGGATGGAGACCCCAAAGAGCCGCGAGATCACCACCCTGGCCAACAACCAGTGCATGGCCACAGAGAGCGTGGACCACCAGGTGAGCCGGCTGTGCGCCTGCCGGGGGAGGGCCCTGCCCCGCGGCGCCAGGCTGCCTGGGGACACGGGACATTTGTGCGGCCAGGGCCGTGGGCGCTGCTCTGCTGAGGCCGCGCTTCCCAGAGGCTCTCCTGCTTTGCTGTGAACTTGAACGTGGCTGGCAGAGGCTGAGGCCCCACCCGCCCTCTTCAGAGGCACTTTCCATGCGGAGCCTTGCAGCCGGCTGCTGACCCCGCCGCCCGGGGCTGGCCGCTCCCCCTCTCAGCCCTGAGCCAGCGGTTGCAGCGCGTCTCGTGGGGCAGTAGCCTCAGCGGCTCCTGTGTCTCTCACAGGCCGCTTTGCGGGCAGTTGCACGTGTGCGTCCTCTGCTCCAGCTGAACGCACGCAGGTTCCGCCTGCCTCCTGTGGCGCTGCGCCCGCCTGGCCTGGGCTGTTCCCACCCAGTCGTTCCCCTTCGCCCTGGGTCACAGGGCTGGAGGCTGCCGCTCGTCTGGGTGCTGAGGCGGTCCCTGTGTTCCAGCTGGGTTTGGCTGGAGCGCCTTGGCAGGGACGTGTCAGGTCTCCTTGCTCACGGCTCCTCAAGGCTCCTTGTAGCCGCTCTAAGGAGCTGAGGCTCCCTGTGCCCTCAGAGCGCTGCGGGCGAGCAGTTGGGCAGCTCCTCGTACCTCCTGCTGCCACCGTGGTGTGGCTGGAGCAGGCAGCCCCCACCCACCGGGGCCGCCGCACCCCTGAGGCGGGCCTGTCCTGGCTCACAGAGTGAGTAGGGATACCTCTTCCTGCTTTTCCGAGTAGTGAGGCAGTGCTTCCGCTGTCCCTCCCTGTTGCATTCCCCGAAGGTCCTTTCCTGGGAGATGGATTCAGAAAACAATGCAAGTCAGGTGTTTGGCCTGATGAGTCTGTCTTGGGTGGGCGGGCACTCCAAGAACCACACGAGGGGCAGAAAACGGGGTTGGCCCCGAGAAGCTGCCACCTGGCTTCTGTGTTTCCTGAACGGTCTCACTGTCCATGTGGGTGTCTCTGGGCACCGCCGCCCATTCATTCTGGGTTTCTCTGTGGAGTGACCGGGCTGTTTGACCCCGTGGCTGGAGTCAGTGCTCCCAGGCGCACGGGGCGTGCAGCCCGCTTGTCTGCAGTTCAGACAGGTGGGCCTGGCTCAGTGGAGGGAGGTGCAGCCCAGACTAAGGCGTGGTATCTGGGTTCTTCCTTTTGACCCTGGCGCTGTGGCGTCTCACTGCCCGCGTTCACCACCCCCTCAGCGCTTCGCAGTGTGCAGCTGTGCCTCTCGCTGCTCACCTGGCAGCCGGTGGTTCCGTGAGGACCTGGGCACTCGGCCTCATCGTGCTGCACAGCAAGCATCCCAGAGGGAGGGCCTGCTCTTCCTTTCCTGGTCTTTGAGGCAGTGGATTTGTTCTCTGTTGTCTTTGGAGGTTGACCAGTTCTTCTAAAATATCGTTATGAACTCGTGTTTAAACAGATTCAGCCGGTTTTAGTCTTTGTGTCACTGTTATTATTGAAGCTTCCCCGCAGCCCCTGGGCCTGCGGGACCCTCTTCATCTTGGACGCAGAGCATCATTTCACAGGGATACTGAAATGCCATTATGAAGACCGTATTTGAAATGACACTTAAGAAGTGAAGTGCCTCCCCTTGCTGCTTCTCAGAGCGCACGGGAGTGTTTGTAGTTGGCACGGTCTGTATAACTTGGGGAACAAGTGATTTCCATGGTGTTACAGAGTCGCTCACAGTCAAGACACCTGGGTGGTCTCGGGCTAGGGGCCTGGAATTCGTGGACGGTGGACTGAGATGCTCACATCGCAGCAGGCCTTTTAAGGAGGCCCCTTGTGGGGTCAGAGAAGAGCGCCCGCACTTGTCCACTCTGGATGCAGAAGCAGACCCATGACCTGGCTGTCTTGTTGGGCCACAGTGGGAAACAAGGACGATTTTTCATTGGTGTTTTAAAGATAATTTTTATTTGAAATGTGTTCTTTATGTGATAGGTTTATTATTATTTTAAAGTAGATTAATGTTTGAATTCTTCTCTCTTAACCTCTGACACGGTTAACATTAGTGGGTGTACTGCACTTGGGCAAAGCTCTTCAGGCCTTCAGCTGTTGTTAAGAGTGAACAGGAACACTGAGGTCAGGGCTCCTCTCTCTGCGTCTCTCGTCCCGTCCTGCTCTCTTTCAGCTTAGCTTTGTCCAGGTTTCCTTGTGCCGTGACTGGAGGGGGCATCCAGGCAGGTTGGTTGTGAGGGCTCCTTGTGGCTGGCCCATACTGGCCCCAGGTCCCAGGCTGGACTCGCTGGTGTTGGGCAGTGTCTCCCAGGCTGCCTGCTCTTCTGGGATACAGGGCGGACCTTCTGGTGTCTTGCTCCCACCTGTCCAGGGTCCACGAGACACCGCCCTGACTCCTGCCCGGACACTGGTGTCTCAAGGCCCACCCCACCCACTTGCAGCCTGTGGCCTCTGGTTTTGGTTTCAATGTCGCCTCTGGTTTTGGTTTTGCTGTGTAATTGCTCTGTTTTTATGTGTGTGTGTTGGGGGGGGGGGATTCCCAGAAATTCTTAAGCTGCTGTTGCTTTCCCAAAAATATTTCTCTTTTTGAATGCCCAGGCTATCACGGCCTCAGCGGCTGATGCCCTCAGAGCCCCTCGTCTCCTTCCCGCGAACTTTACCGAGGCATTGTCCACATGCTTGAGGTTGCCTCTCTCAGCGTGTATCTCTGTCACACCTGTGACAGAGACACATAGTCGTACAACCAGCACAATCCTGATCTCTGTGCGGGGCGGGGGCCTTGACTCTCCCTGGACCCATCCTCACAGGACCCGTTTCTTGTGGCCGGCTGGGTGGGTGTGGAGGACTGGGCCGCCGGCCGCCTTGGCTTTCCTGAGCCCCCTCCCGTGCTGGGTGTGGTGTGCTGATCCGGTCTCTCCTGATTGCAGCTGGGCAGGTGCACAAACAGTGTGGTCAAGCATGAGCTGATGCGTCCGTCCAGCAAGGCGCCGCTGCTGGTGCTGTGTGAGGACCACCGGGGCCGCATGGTGAAGCACCAGTGCTGTCCCGGCTGCGGCTACTTCTGCACGGCTGTGAGTGCTGCCTCTCCTCCAGGGCCCCTGGGCCCCCAGCTCCCCTCTCGCTGCCCCCGGGTCTGCCCAGCAGGGCCACCGGCCCTGCAGTGTCCTCTCCTCCAGTGCCCTTGGTGACTTGTGCACAGATGCTCATGTGGCCCCCCTTGGGCTCATGGGCTCCGTGTGGCCCTTTGTGCTCTCGACCGAGAGCCTCTCTCCTGGGGCTTCTCCGGACACCACAGATCTGTGCCCTCCCTGTCCTCAGCGTCCTTTTTGCTTCTGCTGGAAGATGGCCCTGGGTCCACTTTCCACCCCAGAGCCCAGCCCGCGGTTGGGTGGGTTCTGCTGAGGGCTGTCGACAGGTCTCAGGTCTGTGAGTCCGCTTCCCGAGTGTGTCCTCCATGGGTCTCCTGTGGATCTGGTCTTACACACAGCCCACTCCCTGAGCAGCATGGTGCAGAGCGAGGCACGGGGGTGGGGATGCCCTCCATGTCAAGGAGGACGCTAGTGGACATGCCCCGGGAGGCGCGCAGGGCTGCAGGCTGTCGTCTCCTTCCCTGCTCGGTGCCCGCACCTGGGTTCCCTCGCTTTTCTGCATTTTAGTCCCAATTAGAAGAATGACTTGTTGCCTTCCCGCCTTCAGGGTAATTTTATGGAATGTCAGCCTGAGAGCAGCATTTCTCATCGTTTCCACAAAGCCTGTGCCTCTCGAGTCAATAATGCCAGCTACTGTCCCCACTGTGGGGAGGAGACCTCCAAGGCCAAAGAGGTGACCATTGCAAAGGCAGACACGACCTCCACGGCGACCCTGGCCCCTGGACAGGAGAAGAGCTGTGCCGTGGAGGGTAGAGCCGACACCACCACGGGCAGGTAGGTGCACGGCCCTCGGGTCCCCCGGCGGGGCCCAACGTCCCTGGCTTGCGGGGGCTTCCCTGCTGGCACGCGCACCCTGAGCTCTGGCACGTGGGGCTGGGAGGCACGCTGACTTGTGTCTGCTCACTGCACTGGGCACACTCTGCTCTGCTCGCACTGGTTCTGCATGCTCACTCGCCTGCGTGTGAACCTGTGTCACACCGTCCTCAGTGGTGTGTGTCAGTGTTTCGGGTTGAAGCACAGTGCTCGCTGAGACAATGGTGCCTGTGCTTGCTTGTCTGCGTGTACCTGTGTGTACCTGTACGAGGTGCCGCATGAGCATCAGATGCTGTGCAGTCCGCTGTTACTGTGTTGTGTTTTGGAGGCCCTAGCTGAACACACAAGAAACAGTCTACAAGAGAAGGATTTGTATTGGAAACATAGTTTTCTTTATAAAAGAATTAGGTGGAAATGGCTGAAAAACTCATAGAGCTACTTGAAGTCAACCTGCCAGATGATCAGTTAGGAAAAGGTGTCAGAAGCCTTGTCCTCACCGGCCTGTTCAGCTAGAAGCCAGGGTGTTTTGTTTGCTTCAAAACAGCAGCAAACTCACGACCTGCCGTAACCCATGACTGAAAGTCTGCTGAAGATTATTTAAGAAGTTCAAATTGTAAACATTCAAAACTTAGAGTTGGGATGGTGTTGATGCCATCATATTTTTGTGAATTATGTTAATCTATAAATTGAATGCTTTTTGAGTCAAAATTCCAAGGTGTTCCTTGTGTTGGTCAGGCAGTGGACTTGAGATTCAGCCTGGAGTTCATTCTCTAAAGCAAATTTGAACATTTGGCCAGAATTCCTGGAAAGACTGCCCTCACTTCGGAGTGTCATCTGTTCCCTGGGGATTTGGTCTGCATCTGGGTACTTCCCTCCGGGCCCAGAGCAGGCAGTTAGTGAGCCAGATAGCTGGAGGTCTGAGGGGATCCTGCTTTGTGTATTCTTTGGTTTCCGTAAGAAGGGGGAGTTTCCATGTCTCTTAACTCGGAATCCCGCTTATCTCCTCCCCCGAAGTGCCGCTGGCCCCCTGCTCTCAGAGGAGGACAAGCCGCAGAGCCTGGTCCCCCCGGTGCCGGAGGGCTTCGACCCCACAGGGCCGGCGGGGCTGGGGCGGCCGTCGCCGGGCCTCTCCCAGGGGCCCGGGAAGGAGACCCTGGAGAGCGCGCTCATCGCCCTGGACTCCGAGAAGTAAGCCCTGCCCGCAGCCTCCATCCCCGCCCCGGTCCTCCTGCCGTGGCCCCCACTGCGTTCCTGGGTGTCCCCGTCCCCCAGGTGTCTGTACCCGCCAAGGCCACACATCCCCACCATTTGCGCCCCTGGAACGTGGGTGCTCCTGGTCACTGAAGCCAACCTCAGGGCTGTTCACATACTTTCACGTTATTTTGGGAAACAGTTGCAGCCTGTTGTGGTGCACCCTCTGAAGGCATGGTGAGGACAGTCCCGGAGGCCTGCGTAGGCTTTCCCGACACTGCCGGCCAGCGCTCTGCCCTCAGGACGGGAGGGCGGCTGCCGCTCTGTGGCTGCGCGTCTGTGAGAGGGCGTCTGGGGCAGGTGCCCTCCTAGTCTTGCCTGCGGCCCCCAACTCCTGCAGTCCATCTGGGAGTCTGCAGAAGGGCCTGGCACCCCCGGCCCATGGCTGCACAGGTGACCCTGGTCACAGGGCCTCGTGGTCAGGGCTGCAGCCTGGCTCTGTGGCTCCTCCCATCTTGTTCTTGGGCGGTTGAGTCGTGGGATGCGGTCCCGAGTCCTCACGGCTCTCTGTCTGCCTCCAGCCTGGTCTCTGGCCCTGGTCTCACAGTGACTGTTGGGTGTCCTGCCCCCTCACCAGGCCCAGACTCTGTGCTGTGAACAGGGTGGGTGTCGCTGGATGGGATACCTGCCCCACCACCTCGGGGGTCCTTTGACCTCATGCTGCAGAGCAGCAGGTCGCTCTGCCCGCATGGAATGCAGAGGCCTCAGGGACCGTTCCCACGTGTAGGTGAAGGCGACGGTCATGCATTTTTAGTGTGTTTATTCTGAGATGGCTGGTGGATGTGGTACCCTTCACCCTGAGGGCTGGGCAGATGGGCCTCACCCAGGCCTTCCCAGCCTGCAGGTGGTGTGTGTGTGTGTGTACACGCGTGTGCCTGTGTGTGTCCTCATGCACGTGTGTGGTGGGGGAGCTGTGCTCACCGCTGACCGGTGCTCTCTCCGCAGACCCAAGAAGCTCCGTTTTCACCCGAAGCAGCTGTACTTCTCGGCACGGCAAGGGGAGCTGCAGAAGGTGCTGCTCATGCTGGGTAGGTGGGCGAGGATGCCTCTGTCCTTGCAGGGACTGCCCGCCCTGTCCCACTTCTCTGGTTGGTGCGCACAGGCCGCCCCTGGGGTTCAGCCTGTTTGCCCTATTCATGCTCACTTAATTACAGCAGTGGGTGTATTCTCTTGGAACTGGCAGGAATGAAGTGTGTGACTGTTAAGAAGTGCCGTGGATTCAGTAGGAGTGTGGTTAGTGAGCCGGGCACTGTGCCCTGTGGACGCACCGCGCCTTCTGTGCAGAGAGCCGCCCCGTGACGCCTGTTGTTCCTGCCGTTGTGGCTCTGACGCCCGCCTGGCGCTGAGGAGGGGGCAGTGCTTTGCTTCTGAGCTCACAGCTTAGGCTTGACTTGGGGGCTGGAGAAGGTGGCCGCAGAATCTCTTTACTTGACAGGAAGTCAAGAAAGAAGTGTAGCAGTTTGTTCTGGGGAAAAAAAGGTTTTATCTTATGTGACCAAAGTGGCGATTTTTATCGTTTTCCTGTTAGACCTTGAGTAGTACTGAGGTCGCCTCACTACTCCGGGGTTAACCTCATGGCCCGTGTCCATGCCAGGCTGAGAGCTGCGCTGAGTAATCGTCTCCCCTTAGGACCTGGCCTGGGGGTCCTGCTCCCATGGAGCGTCCATCCTGGGGCCCCTCCAGCCTCATGTTTGGGCAGGGGCAGGCCGGGGGACACGGGAGAGCCAGGGGCCCAGAGTCAGGCGCAGTGCTGGGGCCACTGACTGCAGCCTGCCTGCCGTCCCCCGGAACCTCCACGCCCCTGCCGGGCCCACCGGGGTGCCAGGCCGTGCCTGATGAGTGACGGCACCTCCTGTCTGTTCGCAGTTGACGGGATCGACCCCAACTTCAAGATGGAGCATCAGAGCAAGCGCTCGCCCCTGCACGCCGCGGCGGAGGCCGGCCACGTGGACATCTGCCACATGCTGATCCAGGTCGGACGCGGTGCTGAGGGCCGCAGTGAGATAGCCTGGGGCCCCGGCCCTGTCCTGAGGGCTGCGTGCTGCCTGGTGTTTCCTGACTGGTTCGCGTTCACTTTGGGTTTCAACGTCACCGACTTCCCAGGCTGGGGGTTTAGCTGAGGCGTGCATGCGTGCCCCTCTGCCCACCTCCTGCAGTGAGCGCTTGCGTCCAGTGGTCCCGTGAATATTCCATGGTTGTATGTGGGGCACCCCCACCCAGCAGGCCCACGGTCCTCTGTGTCGTCTGAAAGTGTGTTGCCTGCTCTCAGCGCTCTCTCTCTGGGAGGTCCCCTCCCGTTCCAGGCCCCTGTGGGACCTCTGTTCCCCGGAGGCCACCTTTCGGCTGGTTCTTCATCTCTGGATCCTGCAGGAAATTTCCTTTCGCTCGTGGGCCAAGCCTTGCCGCTCAGTCCCTGGCTGAGTCTGGGGGGTTTCCTGTCTGGGCTCCGGGGCCCTCCCTAAGCGCCTGTGTTCACCTGGCGCACCCTCTCTCCAGCTCTGCGTCCTTCGAGCCTGCTTTCTCGGGCACTGCCCATGTGACCCTCAGCTTCTTCTGGGGGCTCACCTATGTTGCCTCATTTGAATAACTGGGTCTTCTCTTGCTCCCCGGGAGATCCCTCTCGGTGATCTCTGGGTCTCCCTGCACAGTGTTGGAGACTCTGTTCTAGTCTGGTGCTGGCTTGTTTGTGTGAAAAGGAAAGGGCCGAAATGCTGGAGGTGGGCTCTTGTTCGGGCCTATCAGCCGGCAGTTTGCCTACTGGGGTCCCCGGGAGGGCTCCGGGTCTGAGAGCACAGTGTGCTTCCACCGGGGCCTTGGGGGCACCTGTCGCCGCCCGCTGGCCTCCTGTGTGTGGCTGTCGCCGCTCCGTCCTGTCCCCATCTCTCGCCTGCGCTGCGCACACAGGGTGGGGTCGGGAGTCAGTGTGGAGCCTGCTTTGGGATGGGTGTTCACACTAGGTTTGCCTGTTGGGTTAGATTTCTGATGCCAGAGACCCTCTTGTTAGATCCCTCTCAGCTTTGGCCTGGGTGGGCCAGAGGCTCGTCTGGACGAACCTGTTTGAATACCACGCAGCTGAGTGCTGCTGCTGCTGCTGACTTCCTCCTTCCTTTAGGGAAGACAGCTCTGTACTTCTTCGAAAGGACCTATTTTCCCCCATCTCTTTTTAAAAATTTATTTATCTTTTTTTTTGGCAGTACCTACTCAATGGACGTGAGTTTGAGTGAACTCCAGGAGTTGGTGATGGACAGGGAGGCCTGGTGCGCTGCAGTCCATGGGGGTCACAAAGGGCTGAACATGACTGAGCGACTGAGCTCAGCTGAGCTGGGTTTTCACTGCTGCTCTGTCTTTTCCTCCTTTGCGGTGCTTGGGTGTCTCTGCAGCGGCCTCTCTTGCTGTGGAGCGCGAGCTCTGAGTGTTTGGGCCTCGGTAGCTGGGGCGCTCGGGCTCTCGCGCGCAGGCTCGGTGGTTGCGTTATGCGGGCTTAGTTGCTCTGTGGCATATGGAATCTCCCCAGCCCAGGGGCTGAGCCCGTGTCTCCCGCATCGGCAGGTGGATTCTTCACCCCTCAGCCTCCAGGGAGACCCCACCGCTTTATGGAATCTGTGCACGTGTTTGCTGCTGTCTAGTTGCTGAGTCACGGCTTCCTCTTTGTGACCCCAGGGTCTGCGACCCTCCAGGCTCCTCTGTCCATGAGATTTCCCAGGCATGAATATTGGAGTGGGTTGCCGTTTCCTTCTCCAGGGCATCTTCCTGATCCAAGGGTTGATCCCGACCCAGGGTGTAAAGAATCCTGCATTGGCAGGCGGATTCTTTACCGCTGAGCCACCAGGAAAACCTGTGTGATTAATATAGAGGAGTCTTTAAAACGTAAGCATTTTGGTTCATCTCAGCGGTGCTGGAGGGAGCCAGCCTGGTCTGCTTCTCCCCTGAAGCACTGTGTCCCCTCATCAGGCAGCTCTGAGGCTGGTGTCATGATGACCATGTGTGTCTCTGTGGGCTCACTGCCCTGCAGGCCTCCTCAGCCACACGGTGTGACTTCTCTGACTTCTTCTCTGACTTCTTTCGTTCAAAGAACAAAAACCTAAGGGGTCATTCAGACCCGGGGGCCGGCATGGCCTGGGGGCTGCTCGCTGACCCCCGCCCATTCCTGCTCTGCCCATCGGCTGTGACTGGGGAAACTGCCCTGGGAGCACACGCAGCACTGTCCTGTTCCGCTCCGCAGCTTCTCTTGAGCCGTAAGCTGTTCTGGAGTAGAACGCCAGGTGTGGGTTCAGAAAGAGCCAGCACTTCATGCGTTAGTGACGTGTGTGACTCTGCACTGTCTGCCGAGCCTGCAGGTGTGCCGGCTGGGCACCTCTCAGGTGAGGTTCTCAAGCGGCAGTTGAGTGGTGCCTGGGCTGCGTGCTCCCGAGGGGCCCGCCCTTCTGCAGAGCCCCAGCGTGCGCAGCGGCTGGGCTCACTCTGCCTCACTCTGGGTCCCGCGGTGCTGCCTCCTGAAGGCCCCGCGCTCCTGGGCGCCTGCTTCTTGTGCCCCCCTCCTGGCGGGCTCTGGCCCTGGTCCTGTGCCCTCTCCCCGCCTCAGGCCGTCAGGAAGTGACCTTGCTCCCGGCGTGGTCAGAGTGGCGGGCACTTGTGAAGAGCGTTTTTGGTTGTCCTGGTCTGATTCGTTTGCATGCCGAGGTCTCAGTGGGACCAGCTTCAACTAGGCAGCTGCGGCCGGTCAGCTAGACGAGGCCCGTCGGGTGCCGCCTTCCACGCCCTGCAGGGGCCGGGACAGTCCCTGCCTCTGACTGCGCCTGGTTGTCCATGGTCTGAGCACCCACCACATGTCATCCCCACGTCGGCCCCTGCTCTGACCTCTCCTGCCGGCTGTCCGTCTCTCCTGCACGTCTCTCTGTCCTGGCTCTGTCCCCGTCCATCCCTCCAGGAGTGATCGATCAGGTCCTCCCCACCTGCTCTTCTCTGACCTGGCGCCGGCTGTGAGCTGGGAGTCTTCTGATGAGGAAGGTGCCTGTTCTCGCGGCCGTGGGGCCCAAGGAAGGGGACCAAGCGACAGCTGTCGCCCTGATGCGTGGACCCCCTGTTCCCGGGTCTCCCCCTCCATCCCCCTCCTCCCGTGTCTCAGATGGCTTGGCGTCATTTCCCGGGCGCCCTCCCTTTCCCTGGGATGGTTGCTCACCTTTGGTCTGGCTTCCCTGCTGTGGTCCTGGGCTGCCCACATGTTCTTGTGTGGGGCTTCCATGCTGCCAGTTGGGTGGGTCCTCCAGTGGTCCCAGAGTCTTGGTGTTGGGTGGGGGGGGAGATGTCCCTCTGACCTTGACCCTCTGCAGTGCGGCCCCTGCCTCCACTCTTGGCCATCAGCCTGTCCAGCCCTCTCAGACTTGGGCCCCTCCCTTTGGGGCTGCCCACCCCCTGAGGGTTCAGGGGGGCTGGGGGAGTCTTGCCAGGTGTGTACCTCCAGTCACAGGTGCTGCCTGGCCTTCTGCCAGCAGAGGCTCACCTGGCCTGTGCACCCTGGCAGGGTGGCTGACCTCATGCTGGCCTTCTGGGCCCCGTGCAGCGCTCCTCCCTGCCTGCCCCTCTCCGGTGTGCTTCCCCGGGTTGCTGTAGGGTCCCGGCTCCGCCTCGCCCTCAGGTGGGCTCAGACCGGTGTCCTGCGCGTTTATCACCCACCTCCCCAGCTCCACAGTGGCTCTGCCTGGAGGCCAGTGAGTCTCCTTTCAGTCCCTGCTGCTCAGCCCCAGGCTTTCGTGTGCCCTTCTCTGCCTGCTTATAAGTTTCTCACTAAACCGTTACTCTTGTGTTTTGATTGCTAATAATTAAAACACCTTGTAGGTATTAGCTCTTTGTACATCAGCCTAAGAAATTAGTTTCTCCCCAACATAGAAGAGGTTCAGCTGCCAAGTAGTCGCTTTGCTCTGAGTGGACAGCTCACCTCAGGCATCTGAAGTGTTAGACAGAGTTGATCTGAGGACTCCTGCTGGCTCATTAGTTTTTAAGAACACCCACTACTGGAAAACACACGCTGGAGATGTGTGCTCTGTCTGTTTCAGCGAGCGTTAGAACGGCCCAGAAAGAGCTCCAGGGTCACTGCAAGCTGGCCCCCTCACCTCCGGGCCCTGCCTCGCCGAAACCTTCTCCTCACCTCTTCCTTGTCTGTGCTGGGGTCTCACTTTCTTATTTCTAAGGGGTTGTCAGTGATGTTGCTATCTTTACCAAGTTAATTAGAAGTGAAATGCTTTTCTTGACAGAAAATAGAACATCACTTTGGAGCCTCAGGCTTAGTCGGCAGAGGGACTGAACGTAGCCCCCGTGCTCCCGGCGTCTCCGCTGTCTGAACCCAGGGGGCACCTCCTCCCTGGCTGCGGCTGCAGGCTGAGCGTCTGTCCCTCTTCTCTCCAGGCGGGCGCCAACATCGACACCTGCTCCGAGGACCAGAGGACCCCGCTGATGGAGGCAGCGGAGAACAACCACTTGGACGCAGTGAAGTACCTCATCAAGGCCGGGGCCCTCGTGGATCCCAAGGTACTCTCCGCACGCTCCCCGCTCCCTGTAGGGCTCCTTGTGAGGAGGAGCAGGCAGCGCAGCTTGCCTGGCCGCCGTTTGCTTGTGGGAAGTACTGTGAGCGCTGGCTCCGCAGTGCCTGCCGCAGACAAGCATCAGTGAGGGTTTGGGCGCGGAGATCCGGCTCCATCCTTCATGGTGGGTACCTCCCCTCTTCTGTCTGCTGTTCGGAGCCCTTACTCAAGAAAGTTGTCATCATCCGAAGTGCCAGGCTGGCTGAAGCACAAGCTGGAATCAAGATTGCCGGGACAGATATCAACAACCTCAGGTTACGCAGATGATGCCTGTAAGGACAGAAAGTGAAGAGGAACTAAACAGCCTTTAGGTGAGGGTGAAAGAAGAGAGTGAGGAAGCTGGCCTAAAACTCAGTATTAAAAAACTGACATCATGTCATGCGGTCCTATCGCTGCGTGGCAAGTAGAAGGAGAGAAGGTGGGAGCAGTGACAGATTTCCTCTGCTTGGGCTCCAAAACCACTGTGGTCGGTGACTGCAGTCTTGAGACTAGAAGATGATTGCTTCTTGGAAGGAAAGCTGTAACAAACCTAGACAGTGTATTGAAAGGCCAAGACATCCCTTTGCTGACAAAGGCCCGTATAGTTAAGGCTATGGTCTTTCCAATAGTCACGTGTGGATGTGAGAGTGGGACCGTAAAGAAGGCTGAGCGCCAGAGAATTGATGATTTTGAATTGTGATGCTGGAGAAGACTCTTGAGAGTGCCTTGGACTGCAAGGAGATCAAACCAGTCAATCCTAAAGGAAATCCGTCCTGAATATTCATTGGAAGGACTGATGCTGAAACTCTAATACTTTGGCCACCTGATGCAAAGAACCAACTCATTGGAAAAGACTCTGGTGCTAGGAAAGATTGAAGGCAGGAGGAGAAGGGATTGACAGAGGATGAGACGGTTGGATGGCATCACTGATTCAATGGACATGAACTTGGACAAACTCTGGGGAATGGTGAAGGACAGGGCCTGGTGTGCTGCCGTCCACAGGGTCACAGAGAGTCAGACGTGACTTGGCAACTGAACAACAACAGCAGCTGGAGAAAGAGAAAAAGAGGTGTTCCTATTGGAGAGGGGAGAAGATAACCTCTGTGCACAGACAGCATGTGCTTGTGTGTAGAGAGTTGCGAAGAGTCCACACGGAGACTTGTCAGTACTGATAAGTACATTTAAGAAAGTTTAATGTATCAAGTCAGTACAGCAGTATCAGTTGTATCTCTGTGCTTGTGAACGATCCAAAAAGCAAATTAAGAACACAGTTACATTTACAGCAGTATCAAGAAGAATAAAATACTTTAGAATAAGCTTAACCAAGGAGGTAAAAGATTTGTACACTAAAACAATGCTGAAAGAAATTTAAAAAGGCACAGATAAATGGAAATTATCCTGTGTTCATGGAGTAGAAGCAGGCAGTACTTTCATTCCTTGTTACCTGCCGGGAGTTGATTCTAGGGCCCCCACAGATCCCGGCCCAGCAGTGCCCCAGCCCCGTGATAAGATAGTGTGGCCGCCAGCTCTCCGTACTGCGGCTCTGCATCTGTGGGCGCTGAGTGCTGACTGTATTGTTGGAGTCCTGCTGCCCAGAGCCACCTGCAGATCGGTGCGGTCCCTGTCAGAATCCCAGCTCTGCTCTCCACAGAGAAACCCTGGGCAGTCAAAATAGCCTTGCCAAAGAGCAACACTAGGACAGAGTTGCAGTGATCCAGAGAGTGTGGTGCCTGCCTCGAGACGGGCGCATGGAGCAGCGGAGGGAGAGCTCTGCAGAGACGGATGTGTGGGTTGGCGCAAAGAGAGCCTGAAGTGCACCCGCAGACGCGACCAGGTCATTGCTGTGATGGGCCAGACCATCCAGTGGCAGGAGAGGGCATCTTTTCACCACAAGTGCTGGGAAAACTGGACTTTCACACATGGAAGAGTGAGTCTGGGCCCTTTCCTTACTGTGTATTCAAAAATTAACCTAAGGGGATCAAAGACCTACATTCAAGAGCTAAAAATTGTAGAGCACTTGACAGAAAACAGGGAAATCTATGTGACTTTGGATTGGATTTGGCACTGTTTTTGTGGACATGACACCAAAAGCACAGACCATAAGAAGGAAATAGGTAACTTAAACTTCATCAAAATTAACACTTTGGTCAGTCAAAGGAGAGTGAAGAAACCATCCCCCAGAAGAGGGAAATATTCATCAATTTTGTATCTGTCGGGCCTCACTCTCCAAATCATACAGACGTGTCCTGCTACTCGACAACAGACTGTAGCCCAGCTCAGAAGTGGGCAGAGTTTGAGCAGACATTTCTGCAGGGAAGGTACTTACGTTTGAATGGCCAGTTGGTGCATGATGTTCAACATCATTAGTCATTAGAGAAATGCAATCAAAGCCACAGCGAGACCCCACAGGACAACCGGTGTCTGAACATCAGAAAACAAGTGCCAGCAAAGAGGTGGACAGGTTGGGACTCTCGTGCGTTGCTGGTGGGAACGTGGAATGACGTGGACAGGTTGGGATTCTCACACGTTGCGGGTGGGAATGTGAGATGACGTGGACAGGTTGGGACTCTCGTGCGTTGCTGGTGGGAACGTGAGATGACGTGAAGACTGGAGAACGGTCTGGTGGCTCCTCAGAAAAATTAAACACTCAGTTATAACTGTATGATCCGGTGATTCCAGTCCAGGGTGTGTACCCAAGGAGACAGGAAGCAAGGACACAGACAGGTGTGCACACCCCTGCTTCTCTGCGTTGTTTGCAGTTACCGAAAGGTGGAGGCAGCCGGGGTCCATCAACGTGTGGTGGGTAAGCCAGGTGCGATCGTCCCTGAGGTGGAGTGCTATTCCCTCTTCAAAAAGGAAGGAGATTCCAGCACAGGCTGCACATGGGCAAACTTGAGAACACTGCGCTGAGAGGAGGAAGCTGACGCAGGACGCACAGCGTGTGATGCCGCTTCCGTGAGGAAGCTGACCAGGCAGATTTAGAGATGAGGTCCCCGGGCGAGGGCAGGGGCCGGCTGAGGGCTGCTGCCCGAGCTCCTGACGGCTGGCGGGGGTCCTGAGGACAGAGTGACGGTGGCTGCGTGGCTCGTGTCGCAGTTAGCGAGGCCACGGAGGCTGGGAGTGCTCAGAACGGCGAGTTGTAAGTCAGACGCACACACAGCGACACTGTTAGATCTTAGAGCCTTTCACGTTAATAGACCTTTTTTCCACTGAAAAAGTTGTCCTACAGTTCATCCTAATTTATCAACTCCTTTTCCCATCAGATCCTATTTTTCTGTGTCGTTAAATGTTATTCTATAACATTATTACAGGTGGCTATGTTATATTTAGTGATATAGTTTGTATCATTTTTGCCAGACACACTAGTTTAATATGTGGATGATCAATTTTTATTATGCATAATGCTTCAACAGACATTTCATAGCTAAGTCTTTTCATATGTTTGTTTTAAGACAAAGTTTTCTGGACAAGGGTTTTTGGGATCAATATATATAATGATTTTTAAGGCTTTTGATCCCTCTTTCTTAAATGCATCTACAAGTACCTGAGCATTCATTTCCCTACACTCTTAGCGACACCAACCAGTACAGTGAAAAAAGTATTCATAGTTTAATATGCAAAAATGAGGGTTTTTTTTGCTATTTTAAGTTGATTCTGTCAAAGTAAACAGTTTTTTGTATATAGTTATTTACAGAATGCAGAGTACATCATGTGAAATGCTGGGCTGGTTGAATCACAAGCTGGAATCAAGGTTACTGGGAAAAATATTAATAACTTCAGATATGCAGATGATACCACTCTAAGGGCTGAAAGTGAAGAGGAACTAAAGAGCCTCTTGATGAAGGTGAAAGAGGAGAGTGAAAAATGTGGCTTGAAACTCAACATTCAAAAAACTAAGTCATGGCATCCATTTGCATCACTTCATGGCAAACAGATGGGTAAAAAGTGGAAACAGTTGCAGGTTTTATTTTCTTGGACTCCAAAATCACTGCGGAGGGTGACTGCAGTCATGAGATTAAAAGACACTTGCTCCTTGGAAGGAAAGCTATGACGAACCTGGAGAACTCAGTAAAAAGCAGAGATGGCACTTTGCCAACAAAGGTCTGAATAGTCAAAGCTATGGTTTTTCCGGTAGTCATGTACGGATGTGAGAGTTGAACCATAAAGATGGCTGAGTGCTGAAGAATTGATGCTTTCAAACTATGGTGTTAGAGAAGACCCTTGGGAGTCCTTGGACAGCAAGGAGATCAAACCAGTGAATCCTAAAGGAAATCAGCCCTGAATATTCATTGGAAGGACTGATGCTGAAGCTGAAGCCCCAGTACTTTGGCCACCTAATGAGAAGAGCTGACTCATTGGATAAGACCCTGATGCTAGAAAAGATTGAGGGCAAGAGAAGGGGACAACAAGGATGAGATGGTTGGATGGCATTACTGAACCAGTGGAAATGAGTTTGAGCAGACTCCGGGAGATAGTGGAGGACAGGGAAGCCTGGCGTGCTGCAGTTTATGGGGTCACAGAGTCGGACACAACTCCACAGCTGAACAACAGCAGCAAAGTTACATGAGTTGTGGATGTTTTTTCAAGGCAGTATCTAGGCCTTTGCTTTTGGTGGGTTTTGAGATCTGGCAACCTTCAGCTGCTCTATAAATACCTGCAGGTGAGTGTTAGTCCTCCATTAGGATGGGTGGGTGACTTTTGCGTACTGCTTGGTCAGGGGGCAGTTTCCTGGCCCCATCCCCAGAGCCAGTGCCCAAGCACAGCGGTGCTGCAGAGGCAGGAGGTCAGAGTTGAGGGCTTTGTAGGAGTGGCTGTGCCAGCAGGATAAGTGGCTGGCGCAGGTCTGGGGTGGACAGTTCACCGGTGAGCCTGGCTGCACTCTGGGTGCCGTGGAGAGAAGGGCCCTGGGAACCCAGGGCAGGCACAGAGGACATACTGTCTGAGAAGCAGACTGCAGGGTAACACTGAGCTGCCTGTGTGGTTAGAGTCCCAGAAGAGAGGGAGACCCAGTGGAAGAAAATATAATGAAGGAAAAGTGGTCATAAATTTTCCAAATTTGATGAAAAATAGCCTCCAGGTTCAAGAATCTCAGCAAACCCCAAGCTGGACAGATGCATAGGCTGCTATGCCAAAATCCATCATGTCAGACTGCAGAGAGCCTAATGCAGCCCGGGAAGGGCAGCGTCATACAGCACGTGGGAGTGAGCGCTGCGTGTGCCCGCCAGCTCCGCATCTGAGACCACGGGGGCCAGGAGACCGCGGAGCGATTTTCTTATTGTGCTGAAAGGGGAAAAAACTCCAAAAACATGTCTGTCCAGAATGCTGCAGCCGATAAAAGTGTCCTCCAGAAGCCGTTGTGAAATAAGACATTTTCAGGTGCACAAAAGCTGACAGAACTTAACATAAGCCAGGAGGAAAATCTCATCCTTGGAAATAATGAAAACACTAGAAATGGTGAATTAGAAAAAGTTATTTTCTGTAAATTTCTTAAAAAGTGAAGGCTGTTTAAAGGAAGAAGAATATTGTGAGATGGAGTTTATACAGACAGAGATGTCAGCATGACAGAGGGCACTAGGGGACAGCAGAGGGGCGTGTGAGCATGGCCCTCGGGGGCAGTGCTGGGAGGGGCAGTGCTGATCTGAGCTGTGGACAGTTGAAAGCTGTGATCCTGCAGAATACTAAGGAGTAACTTAAAAGAGGCATAGCTTAAAGGTAGTAGAGGAAGTAAAATGGAATCTTAGAAAGTACTTTTGTGACTAGAAAGCAGGAAAAGAGGAGTAAAAACAGCTGGGACCACAGCAAGCTGGTCGTCTGACCCTGACCACATCGTAATCCTGTCCAGCATCGGAACGTGAAGCCCTGTGGCCTGAGGAGACGTTTGAGCCGGTGAATGGATGAGAGCCAGCCCTGCTTCCATGGAGAGCACATGCGAACACACGGAGAGCACATGCGAATACACGGAAAGCACATGCGAATGCATGGAGAGCACATGTGAACACAGAGAGCACATGCGAACACACGGAGAGCACATGCGAACACAGCACAGTGAACACACTGACACGGAGACCACACACTAACAGAACCCATGAACACATGAGATCACACACTAACAGCACAGTGGCCATGTAGGGCACACACTAACACATGGAGAACAGACACGAACACACGGAGAGCACATGCGAGCATATGGAGAGCGTGTGCTAACAGCACAGTGAGCATGGAGAGCACGCACTGATACAGAACCCATGAGCACAGCAGTCACACACAGACACAGCACAGTGGCCATGTAGGGCCACACGGACGCACACAACACCTGGGGACACATGGAGATTACATGGTAACGTGGCACAGTGAGCCTGGAGAGCACATGCTGACACATGGGTAGAACACGCTAACATGGCACACTAACAGAGAGAGCACTCACACACAGACCAGGCAGGAGTGAGCAGGGCCGGGGCGCGTGTCAGGGATGTGGCTGACAGAAGAGTCGAGCACAGCAGGCGAGCTTACAGAACACTCAGGCGGAGAGGGAAGGTCATCTTTGGTTCCAGCGTTGGGAAGGGTTTCTTCAGCAGGATACAAAAAAGTACAGAAGAGATTGATACTGTTGAGACGGTTAGAATTCAGGATTTCCAGGCCTTCCCTGGAGGTGCGGTGGTTAAGATTTGACCTTCCAGTGCAGAGGTGCAGGTTCAGCCCCCGGTCAGGGAGCTAGAATCCCACATACCTCAGAGCCAAGAGACGGTAACACAGAAGCAGTGTTGCAGTGAATTCAATAAGGACTTTTAAAAACGGTCCATATCAAAAAAAATTATAAAAAGAGATTTCCGCTTTTCTGTTGAATAGAAGATGCACGGAGATGGGAGGGGCCGCGCAGTGCAGAGGGCCTCCCGCGGGTGGAGGACGCCAGGCAGCCCCGCACCCCCTGCAGCTGAGCCCCCGGGAGGAGCGTACACGTCCCTGCTGCAGGGTGGGGGCCTCAGTTTCAGGGTTGCAGGGCACAGGAAAGACGTTGCAGCATCTGGGGCGTCTAGCACAACAGGAAGTCCTAACAGCCTAGTCCTTCTTGACCAGCGTCACACAGGCTGGGCTGCCCGGCAGCAGCGAGGGTGAGCGAGCAGGTGTGGCCTGTGCCCGACGGAGACCTCAGGACGGGGACCTGCGTGTGGGTTGCAGAGGGTGTGTGTCTACCTGTTACAGCTTAACACATGAAGCGGCGTTTCCGGACGTGCACATGTGTAGGGAAAGCCTCGGGGGCACCCAGCTGTGAGCGTCCATCTGGCCAGCGCTCCCCCGGGTCTGGCCTCCACTCAGGGTTGGGCCGGGGTTGGGCAGTGGCTCTGCTGCTGGCTGTCCTGTGTCTGAGGTAGACGTAGCGGTCTTGGGAGGTGGAGAGTAAGGCCAGCCAGCAAACGCCAGGGCCTGGGCTCGGTCACCATGGAGCGTCCGGCGGGGCGAGTTCAGCGCCTGGGGCTCCCGGGACTTCAGCTGCTCTCGTGTTACAGGATGCAGAGGGCTCGACCTGTTTGCACTTGGCTGCCAAGAAAGGCCACTATGACGTGGTTCAGTACCTGCTCTCAAACGGACAGATGGACGTCAACTGTCAGGTACATGCCCAGTGCACGTGTGACGCTGCCTCGTGGGCCTGGCCCCACCTGACCTGAGATGAGTCGTTGCGGTAGTCCCGGCCCCGCCTGTCCTCCGGGCCCACCCTCCGCGGGTCCTGGAGACCTGGCCTCTTCTCCCCAGCCCTATCCGCTTCCTGGCCTGCGCACTGGCTGCCTGGCCTCCCTCCTAGAGGCCCGCCTTCAGGCACTGCCGCTCGAGCGGCGCCCCCAGCCCCCACGGACCGATCTGCCCTGTGGTTTCTCACCTTCCCTCCCAGCACTGGCTATTCGATGTTCCATCTCTTCCCGTGTGTTTGCTTTGCGTCTGCCTGTCTGTCTAGCTGCTGTCAGGACCCTGAGGTGTCCTGCAGTGCCCAGCACAGAGCAGGTCCCATGTATGTCCACTGACCTGTGAGGGGCTCGGGGAGAAGATGAGGGTACAAGGAAGGGTCCTCCCAACTCCCAGGGACCCCTTCCCGCCCCCTGGGACCCTGCACATGACTGCAGTTCTGGGGCGACCACCTCCATCACAGCGCACCCCACCTGCTGGCCCCGCCTTGGATCCTCCCAGACGGACTGAGGCGCGGCTCCCAGCAGTGTGGTTTGTGCCCCTGCGGCCCCCTCCCCGGCTCAGGTTCATCTCCCGCCCAGGCAGGCTGGGCTGTGCTGCTCTGCCATGCCCCCAGTCCCGCAGCAGGCCTGTGGGCACCGTCTCACTTCAGTCGTGGAGGCCAAGTGCATCCACGGGAAGACGCAGTAACTGGAGTAGGCAGAAAGCTGTGTTGGCAGGGACTAAGCATCTGGCCGCCAGAGGAGGAATTGGCCACGTTGTCCTTGTTGGCTCAGAGTTGTTCCTGGTTTAAATAAACCCCCAGGACCGCTGAGTGGGGTGGGAGCAGTGTAGAGAGGCAGCCGGCTGGGCAGGACTGCGGCCTCACCAGTAGGCAGGGTCAGCTGGGTGGGCTTCTGCCCCTGCCCTCCTCACGGCCTCCTCAGCCTCTGGTCTGGTGTCTGTGGTTCTTGGCTCGTGTGTGGTCTGTCCTGGGACCACCGGGTGGGCAGGTGTGTCCTGGCCGCTGCTTCCCAGCAGCCAGGCACACTGCCGGGCTGCTCTGCCCTGGCCCCTTTCTGTCCGGGGCGCTGGTGTGTTGAGTTGCCAGGCTCCCTGGGCAGTACTCCTAACCTCGGTTTCCTTTGGTAGGACAGGGCCTTGGGTCGGGTACCCCCCTGCCCCCTCCCAGGCCACTTCTCAGGTCCTGAGTGATGACTCTGTGTCTCCTCACATGTTCAGGAGCTGTGATAGGTTTTTCTTTTTCTTTGAAATTAGGATGATGGCGGCTGGACGCCCATGATCTGGGCCACTGAGTACAAGCATGTGGACCTTGTGAAGCTTTTGCTCTCCAAGGGGTCCGACATCAACATCCGGGACAACGTGAGTCTCCCCTGGCAGCAGGGCCCTGGAGGAGGGGCGGACATAGGTGGCCGAAAGCACTTTGGTCGTGGAGGCCACGTCCTAGCACCAGCCCTGACCTCTTCCTGTCATGTCGCCAGCGTGCGCTGACCTGTGCGATCTCCTGTGGTTATCTTCTGTGTCAGCCAGTAGCTGGTTGTGAACCGAGGGGCATGGGCCCCTGAGACCTGCTCGGCTGGAGCGGTGTTTCCAGGGGTTTAGAGACACTGAGCCCTTGGTCTGTGGTGGGGACTGCGGGCCCAAGGCACAGCATGCCTGGGCTGAGGTGCAGAGGCGTTGGGCGCTCTGGGAACAGCCTTCGGCTGTGTGTTGCTGAGGCTGTTTGGTTACGGGCAGCCCTGGGCACTTTTGACAAAGTTGAAGGGGCGTCTCATCTCGGGAAGGCTTCGGGGGTCCGAGGAGCAATGGGTGGTGGGGCTGCTCTAGCATGAACCTGTGTGCCGCCTCCTAGGCGAGGGACAGGGTTCCTGGGACACGGACAGGCTGCACTTGTGGAGCTGTGTCCACCTTTGCGTAGTTACCAGAGCCGTAAGTAGGAAGCTGGCCACAAGCTCATGGCGTCGACGATGGAGTAAGGCAGAACACCCACCTCTCTGCTCGGGGCCCCAAGCGGACCGTGCGAAGACAGGATGCGAGCAGTGGCTGCTTGGCAAGAGGACCCTCCCCACAGATACTGGGAGCAGTAACCCCCACCAAGGGCATGCTGGCTGGGGGCATCTGCCAGCTCCACAAAGTTGGGCCCCGGGGCCCGAGGTCACCCCTTTAACTGGAAATACCCAACACCCCTTACCCAGATGTAACCAGTGCTTCTTAACCAAACACACCAAGTATCAGAGAACCAGTTCTCTTTAGTCCTTCTTAACCAGACATAGCCAGATACCTTATAAACAGCCCTTTTTAACAGATGTAACTAGTTCTTCTTAACTGGACATAGCCAGGCTTCCGCCTTCTGTTGCCCAGCAGGCTTCTCGCAGCCTTGCTCCTTGCAGTCCTGCCCAGCTGATGGCCTTGCTCCCTCCCTGGTACTTCCTGGAGCCACCTGCTCATCTGTCCCGGGTGTGGGCCGCAGCTAAGCTCCTGGTGGTGCTGCCGGCCTGCAGGTGGGGTTTTTCCCAGTGGGTGGGTCTGGCTGCCCCACGCTCTCCTGCTCCTAACAGGCTGGGTCTTTATCTTCTTTAGTTTGGAGAATTTTTGTATATTCTAGATAGAAGTCCTTTATCAGATTGTTGGAAGAAGATGTTTGCTACGACCAGTGTGTTCTCTTGGGAAACTCTATTAGCCTTTGCCCTGCTTCATTCTGTACTCCAAGGCCAAATTTGCCTGTTACTCCAGGTGTTTCTTGACTTCCAACTTTTGCATTCCAGTCCCCTATAATGAAAAGGACATCTTTTTTGGGTGTTAGTTCTAAAAGATCTTGTAGGTCTTTGTAGAACCATTCAACTTCAGCTTCTTCAGCATTATTGGTTGGGGCATAGGCTTGGATTGCCGTGATATTGAATGGTTTGCCTTGGAAATGAACAGAGATCCTTTTGTCATTTTTGAGATTGCATCCAAGTACTGCATTTTGGACTCTTGTTGACCATGATGGCTGCTCCATTTCTTCTAAGGGACTCATGCCCACAGTAGTAGATATAATGGTCATCTGAGTTAAATTCACCCATTCCAGTCCATCTTAGTTCACTGATTCCTAGAATGTCAACGTTCACTCTTGGCATCTCCTGTTCGACCACTTCCAATTTGCCTTGATTCATAGACCTAACATTCCAGGTTCCTATGCAATAATGCTCTTTACAGCATCGGACCTTGGTTCTATCACCAGTCACATCCACAACTGGGTGTTGTGTTTGCTTTGGCTCCATCCCTTCATTCTTTCTGGAGTTATTTCTCCACTGATCTCTAGTAGCATATTGGGCACCTACCAACCTGGGGAGTTCATCTTTTAGTTTCCTATCTTTTTGCTTTTTCATACTGTTCATGGGGTTCTCAAGGCAAGAATACTGAAGTGGTTTGCCCTTCCCTTCTCCAGTGGACCACGTTCTATCAGACCTCTCCACCATGACCCTTCCGTCTTGGGTGGCCCTACAGGGCATGGCTTAGTTTCATTGAGTCCCACAAGGCTGTGGTCCGTGTGATCAGATTGGTTTATTGACTATGCCAAAGCCTTTGACTGTGGATCACAATAAACTGGAAAATTCTGAAAGAGATGGGAATACCAGACCACCTGATCTGTTTCTTGAGAAACCTGTATACAGGTCAGGAAGCAACAGTTAGAACTGGACATGGAACAACAGACTGGTTCCAAATAGGAAAGTACATCAAGGCTGTATATTGTCACCCTGCTTATTTAACTTATATGCAGAGTACATCATGAGAAACGCTGGGCTGGATGAAGCACAAGCTGGAATCAAGATTGCCGGGAGAAGCATCAATAACTTCAGATATGCAGATGACACCACCCTTATGGCAGAAAGTGAAGAAGAACTAAAGAGCCTCTTGATGAAAGTGAAAGAGGAGAGTGAAAAAGTTGGCTTAAAGCTCAACATTAAGAAAACTAAGATCATGGCATCCAGTCCCATTACTTCATGGGAAATAGATGGGGAAACAGTAGAAAAAGTGTCAGACTTAATTTTTTGGGGCTCCAAAATCACTGTAGATGATGACTGCAGCCATGAAATCAAAAGACACCTACTCCTTGGAAGGAAAGTTATGACCAACCTGGATAGCATATTGAAAAGCAGAGACATTGCTTTGCCAACAAAGGTCCGTCTAGTCAAGGCTGTGGTTTTACCAGGAGTCATGTATGGATGTGAGAGTTGGACGGTGAAGAAAGCTAAGCACAGAAGAACTGATGCTTTTGAACTCTGGTGCTGGAGAAGACTCTTGAGAGTCCCTTGGACTGCAAGGAGATCCAACAGGTCCATCCTAAAGGAGACCGGTCCTGGGTGTTCATTGGAGGGACTGATGTTGAAGCTGAAACTCCAATACTTTGGCCACTTCATGTGAAGAGCTGACTCATTGGAAAAGACCTTGATGCTGCGGGGCACTAGGGGCAGGAGGAGAAGGGGACGACGGAGGATGAGATGGCTGGATGGCATCACCGACTTGATGGACATCGGTTTGGGTAGACTCCGGGAGTTGATGGACAGGGAGGCCTGGCGTGCTGCGGTTCATGGGGTCGCAGAGTCGGACACACCTGAGCGCCTGAGCTGACTGGACTGTCAGATAGTGTGCTTTGTCACTTCAGGTCAGCTCATCGGTTGTTTCCTCCATGTGTAGACCAAGTTGCTTCAGTGGTGTTGACTCTTTGCGACCCTATGGGCCAAAGCCCACCAGGCTCCTCTGTCCATGGGATTCCCAGACAAAAATATTGGAGTGCGTTGCCATTTCCTTCTCCGGGGGGTCTCCCCTTGCCAGGGAAAGAACCTACGTCCCTTACGTCCCCTGCGTTGGCGGGTGTGTTCTTCACCCTGAGCGCCGCCAGATCGTGTGAAATCCCTGCTGAACCCAGACCCTCCGCGACTTCTGTTGTAGTCTGTAGGTTTAAGGTGTTAACGTTCGTGCATGGTATGAGGTGGGGTTGGTTTCTTCTTGGCGTGTGGACCTTTTGCTGTTCGCAGCAGTGTGTGTAGAAGGCAGCCTTTCTTCCTTGATGGGCTCTACCCGGTGGCCATGCTGGGTCTTCTGAGACTGGACCCTGTCCTTGTGCTGGGGTGTGCCCTCTTGACAAACATTGCTTCCGGACCTGTGAGGAGAACCTGCCAGTAGCCGCTTCTGTTTCTCCCTCCCAGCTTCGTGCTGTTCCTCTCACGTGTTTTACTAAATAAATAACGTCACGTGGTGCTGTTTGTTTAAATGGTGGTGGCCTCTGGGAAAGGCTGTGATGAAGAGCCTGGTGTCGGGCTCCCAGAGTCCCCTCTTCCTCAGGCCCGTGTGTCCACTGCCATTTCCTTCTGCGCGTCTGATGTCCGTCAGCATTTCCTGCCGTGCTGGGTGGCTTGAGGTGAAATCTCAACTTTTTAATGCCTCACGAGTCCTTTCCTTTACTTTTAAAAGATGTTCTGGGTAAAGAATTGTGAATGACAGCTGCTTTCAGTGCTTCCCAGAGTCCTGGCTCCTCGCGTCTCCCATGGGAAGGTCTCAGCGGCCTTGTCCGAGTCCTGGTTCCGCGTGTCTCCCATGGGAAGGTCTCAGTGGCCTTGTCTGAGTCCTGGTTCCATGCGTCTCTAGTGGGAAGGTCTCGGCGGACACGCGTCTCCCATGGGAAGGTCCTTGTCTTGGTTTCTGTCTGTGCCACGTGCCTCTTCAGTTTCAGGTTCTATTAAGAGGGTCTGTTCTCTCCTGGGATTTGGTGGTCTTACTACAAGGTGCCTGGTGGTGTGTGCGTTCACGTGTGCATTCAGGGGTCATGGAGCCCCCTGGGTCAGTTGTAGGAGGGCTTTACCAACCTGGAAGCTTCCTGCTCACTTCTTCCAGAGCCGCCTGTGCCCCACCCGCCTTGGGGAGGCTCTTTCTCCCTGTATACCAAGAAGCTGTGCCCCTGCTCACTGAAGCCATTTCATTTGCTGACATTGCTTTTCACTCTGGACGTCTGCCTCATTGGTCCTAGCTCTGTGCTCTAGCTCACTGGCCTTCTCCCCCGTGGCATCTGTTACGTTGTTGATTCTTTCCAGCGTGGTCTCACCTCGTGCCTTGTGGCCTTCGGCTCTGAACGTTCTCCAGGGCCTTCTTGGTATTTTCTGAAGCGTGTCTCTTCTAAACAGAGTTGTTCCAGCTTCTCTGATACCCGAGTTTGCTTTTCTACCCTGTGTGTCATTTCTGGGTTTGGGTGGTTGGCTTTGCTGCTTGTTGTAGGTCTGGTTTCCTGAGCCTTTGCACGTCTGGTAAGCTGACACTGGACACAAGACACTGTGAACTCATTTTTCTGAGACTGTGTCTTCAACCTCGTTCCCAGTGCAGTGGTGTTATTTGGAAATGGCCCAGCCACGGGAGGTCTTGCTCTCCCGGTTTGTCAGGTGGTCTGAGAGTGTCTCAGCTGAGGCTTGTCGTCCCTGCCCCCGCCCTGCGGGGCCAGCCCTGGCCTTGTGCGCTGGTGTGTCCCCCTGGAGGCCCAGGCTTGCAAGGTGCAGCCCTCCAGAGGCTTCTCTAAGCCCACCGCCAGCCCTCATCCCTGGCCACCTTGTCCTGGAGCCACCTGATCTGGAGCCGAGAGGGACAGTGAGCCAGCGGCTGCCTTGCTCCCTTCACTGCCTGATGTCCAGCTCCTGAAAACTGTTCCTGCCTGCATTTCCACCGAGGTGTGGGTGGGGGTAAAGCCGTTGTGGCCCCTCTTGCCCCTCCTTCGCTGGACGCCCGTCAGACATGTGGGCCTGTTGTGAGGTAGCAGGGGCCGGGCACCTCCCTCGACCGCAGGCCTTGGGGTTGGGGACAGGCTCAGACCGTGTTCTGCTGATAAGGTTGTAGAGTGCTCTGATGCAGGAGAGGGAGGAGGCCCCTGGGGGCTCCATTTCACTGAGGAGCCAGGGGTGCAGCAGGTGGACCTCGGGGCCAGGGGCTTCTGAGGGCGATGCAGGGAGAGGAACCCGAGACTGAGCGGGTCGGCCCTTCGCTTTCTCTGTGGACTCAGCGAGGGGGGCAGGCCCGGGGCTGAGCCGAGGTCTGGGGGCTTCTGAGGGTGATGCTGGGGTGAGGAGCCCGGGACTGAGCAGGTCAGCCCTGGGCTTTCTCTGTGGACTCAGCGAGGGTGCAGGCCCGGGGCCGCTCTGGGCGAGCTCTCCGTGCACGGGGCCCTCGCGTGGCAGGTTGGATGTTCCATGGTTCTTGTTCAGACATCATCTTGACTTTCAGGTTTGCTCCTCATTGTTACCTTCTGTTGTTTTCTGTTTCCCTTTCCTTTTCACGTTTGTTTTTTTAAAAGTGTAGTCTTCTAACAGGCTTAACAGGGTAGGTTGTATCACATGTGTAATCTGTATGTGCTGAATCACATGCATATTTGACACATGGCACAGGTGCTTCAAAGTTTTTCTTTGCCTCATTTAAAGCTTTTAGTTTTTTATGAAATAAAGTTTTAATCAGATTTGCCTTTTTCAAATCTTATACAAGCATCATTCTTGTGTAAGGAGTGTAATTTAGAAAGCAGGAAAAAAGGAACGTAATTTAGAAAGCAGGTGAAGTGGCCCTAGCTGTTGAGTTGTGCACGGTGGCCCAGTTCAGGAGGGTGTTTTCTGTTTGTAACCTGCTCTTCGCTGTGACGATGTACGTTTTAATGAAGACAAGATAGAACGGAAGGACACCCCCGTCGGGTGGCCGCACGGCCTCTGGGCTAACCCCTGTCCCCCGACCAGGAGGAGAACATCTGCTTGCACTGGGCCGCCTTCTCGGGCTGCGTGGACATCGCCGAGCTCCTGCTGGCCGCCAGGTGTGACCTGCACGCGGTGAACATCCACGGGGACTCGCCCCTGCACATCGCCGCCCGGGAAGACCGCTACGCCTGTGTTGTGTGAGTGGCTCCGAGGCCCTGGGGCTTCCTGCGGTGGACGGGCTCCTAGTCAGGCCTGCTGTCAGTGTAGCTCGGGTTGCGGTGAAAATCCGCCATCCTGGCCGCTCCCTGCTCAGGGGCAGAGGTGCAGCGTCCTCGGGAGGGCAGATGGGACTCTGGGAGCCCCGCTTGCCAGAGCCTTTGCTCCGCTCCAGGCAGAAGCTCAGGGCAGTGTGGCCTCCCTCCTCCCAAGCCTCCGTCCTCCCGCACCGGGCCTGGGACGAGGGGTGCCCCTGCTGCAGGGCCTGCGCCCTCTCGGGCGGGGCCCCTGGGGGCTCCAAGCTCTGGTGCCCTGTCTGACCCTCACTGGGTCAGGCCATGGATCGCCTGCCAGGTGCTGACTGAGCTTGCAGCCAACAGGCGTCGCTGGCCTTTCGTCCCGAGGGCACCTTTAGGGGAAGAGCTGAGGGAAGCTGAATGCCGCCCCTAGTCCCTGTGCTCTTCCCGCGAAGGACAGTGCTTGTGGGGGAGGAGGGCGTGTCTGTGTGGTGGCTGGAGACGCTGGTCTTCGGGCAGACAGTGGGTCCTGCTTTCACGGGGGGGGGGGGGGGGGGGGGGGGGGTAGAGGCGGCAGGGCTGAGCGTCCTGTGCCCTTGCCCTCCGTGCAGCCTCTTCCTATCCCGGGACTCGGACGTCACCCTGAAGAACAAGGAAGGGGAGACGCCCCTACAGTGCGCCAGCCTCAACTCGCAGGTGTGGAGTGCCCTGCAGGTGAGCCAGGCGCTGCGCGAGGCGGCCCCCGACAGGCCCGCCCTGGTGGAGAAGACTGTGAGCAGGTGAGGAGCAGCCGGGGGCCAGCGTGGCGGGTGGCGCCGCCTGCACCCGGGGGCGGGGGGGGGGGGGGGGACTTGCCCAGAGCTGACGTCCCGCCCCCCCGCCCCCGGCAGGGACATCGCTCGTGGCTACGAGCGGATCCCCATCCCTTGCGTCAATGGCGTGGACGGCGAGCCATGCCCCAGCAACTACAAGTACGTGTCTCAGAACTGTGTGACGTCCCCCATGAACATCGACAGGAACATCACCCACCTGCAGGTCGGTGGGGGCGCCCTGGTCCGGGCGGTGGCTGGGTGGCGGGAGGCTCGGGCTGCCCTCGGCTCTGACCACTCCCCCAGCGTCCGCCCCGCTCCCCCGCGCTCCTGGGGCCGTGGGCCCAGGCCCAGGCCCCCAGCACAACCCCCCTCCCGCAAGCCGCGCCTGCGTATCCTCTCCCCGTCCTCCCCGGGGGAGGCTGTAGGCCCCGGCGTCCTGAGTACGTCCCCGGGCTGGGAGCGGCGGGGGGCGGCGGGGGGCGCCGTCTGACACGCCTCCCTGCAGTACTGCGTGTGCATCGACGACTGCTCCTCCAGCAACTGCTTGTGTGGCCAGCTCAGCCTGCGCTGCTGGTACGGCCAGGTGAGCCCGCGGGCGGGGCGGGAGAGAGCCGGGGGGCGGGGCAGGGGCGGGGTGAGCCTGGGATGGGGCGGGGGGGGGGGGTGAGCCGGGGGGGGGGGGGGGGTGGGGGGTGGGGCTCGGGCCAGGGCCGCATCCCCAGCCTGGCTGGAGGCAAGAACCACCTCCCTGGACTTTGGAGTTCAGAGGTCGTTGTTGGGGGCTGGAGCCGGGTATCCTGGGCTGGGGAGGGCACAGAGGTCCCGCGTGGAGGCTGCTGGCACAGAGTCATCATTAGGGCAGACTGAGCATCGGGGTCACCCAAACAGGAGGCTCAGGTGTTGTGGGCGGGGCTCCCGGTGCCTCCCTGCAGGGGGCAAGCTGTGACCACTCAGAAAGGCCCCTGAAGCTGCCACGGCCTCTGACTCTGCCTGGTGTAGCCCCGGGGCTCAGGGGCATCCAGGGTGTTGGACAGAAACGCGGTGCTGGGTCCCTCCAGGACAGGGGTTTGCAGAGGGGCAGGAGGTGTGGGCACGCGGTCCCAGCGGGAGGCCACAGGGCACGCTGCAGGGGCCTCGGGAGCCTGAGAGAATGCGGGGAAGGTGGGCAGGCCGGCCAGTCAGGGACCAGGAACCGGCCACGTGGACTCTTGGACTCTTGGCCAGAGGCTTCCCCTGGCCTTCCCTGTCCTCCCGGGTGGAAGCCAGCGTTCTGGGGGTGTGTGGGTCTGCGGAGGCCCTGCTGTGGGTCACGAGCCCTTCTCGTGTCTGCCCAGGACGGCCGGCTCCTGCCGGAGTTCAACATGGCGGAGCCGCCCCTGCTGTTCGAGTGCAACCACGCCTGCTCCTGCTGGAGGACCTGCCGCAACCGCGTGGTGCAGAACGGCCTCAGGTGAGCCCCGGCAGCACCAGGGGCCCTGTTCTCAAGGGCGAAGGTGGTCTGGGCCCTTGGGCAGCTCACGGGTTTCACGTGTGTTCACAGACGGGGAAACGTGTGTTTAGTGTGTGCGTGCATGTTCCTTGGAGCCTGGGCTTGTGTTTTGAGTTGATATAAAGAGCGGAAGCTGTGTGCGAGCGCACGCCTGCGTGTGTTCCTTGGAGCCTCGGCCTGTGTTATGGGTTGATGTAAAGAGCAGAAGCCGTGTTTCCTACCTGCTCAAATGTGGGTTCAGGTCACACAGCCCAAAGGTTAGAGCCAGGCTTCCCATGAGCTGCTTGGTCCAAGCTCACGAGTTCGAGCCTGTGTGAACTCTTGGGTCCCCTTGCACTCCACCCTGGGTGTCGTGGAGGTGGCCTCTGGTGTAATAACACTTGTTGTCGCTACAGATGTGTGTTTGGTCTGCTGACCACCCAGAGCCAGACCCTGGGGCTGTGGTCACGGAGCTTTTTTCTGTGAAATGCTCTGAGAGTTGGAAAGTCTAAGGTCATAAGGGCAGATTTATGTCCTGTGTAGTTTAGCTGGGCGTCAATGACCTCAGTACTTTGGGGTCTGTTAACAGTAGGTAACTTTGCTGCACCGTGTGAGCAGCCCACACTTCTGTGTCCTTGTGTGTGGCTGGAAGTCCTTGGGGAGAGGACAGACACGCCCATCTCCCTCGAGAGCCCCGGAACACAGACAGCAGGCGGATGCCCTGACTCTTGGGGCAGGGAGGGGCCCCCACCTTCCCCCAGAGTTCAGCTCAGCCTGCTGTTGGCATGCCACCTGCACCCAGCTGCGTTCTGGTCGGGGCCAGCAGGACAAGGAGCTGGGGTCAGGGCCCTGCGGCACAGGCAGACGGGCCGGGCCGAGGTCCCCCCTCCTGAGGGCGTGAGGGCGGTGCGCGTGGCTGTGGGCCTGGTGGAGCCACCGTTGCTCCCTCACCTGGCGCTGAAGTGTCTTCAGACACGAAGGTGGTGTTCTCTGCCTTTTACTCCTGAATCTCACGTGTCACTTGTGAGCGGAGTGAGCTGGGACGTAGCTGTGTTTTCCAGGGCGAGGCTGCAGCTCTATCGGACCCAGAACATGGGCTGGGGCGTCCGGTCCCTGCAGGACATCCCGCTGGGCACCTTTGTTTGCGAGTAAGTGAGTGCTGCTCTCATTTCCCGGCCCCGCCCCTGCGGTCATGAGCAGGGTGGGGGAGGGAAGGGGGCAGCGTGAGGGTGAGGCTCCAGGCGAGCCCACACACCCTTGTGGCCAGGCGGGACTGCCCAGGCTGGCTGTGTGGCTCGTGTGGCAGGCAGCCCCTGACCCCATCTGCTCTTACCTCCTGCACTTCCTCCCCAACTTGGAGCTCGTTTCAGAAGCTGTGTCAGGGTCTCATGATTCCAAGGGGTAATCATTTTGCATCCCTGGTCAGAGGGTTTCTGTGTCATACCCTGGGGCCCAGGCTCAGTCCTCGTTCAGTCACAGCAGGTCTTCACTGTGAGGGGCTCCTTTAGGTCCCTGGGTACCGCGTTCTCACCGCCCCACCCTGGCCCACAGGTACGTCGGGGAGCTCATCTCTGACTCGGAAGCTGACGTGCGGGAAGAAGACTCTTACCTCTTTGATCTTGACAACAAGGTAACGCAGCCCGAGGGGTAGGGCTGGTGGTGTGGCGGTGCCCACAGGCAGGGTCGGGCTGGTGTGGAGACTCGCCCGTCCTGGCCACTGCTGGCCCTCCTGCCAGGCTCAGGCATCTGCAGTGCGGCCACCCAGCCCAGTGGCCCTGTGCTTGTCCGGCGAGCCTCCTGAGCGTGGGGCTTGGACACAGCTCTGCAGCCTTGAACCCGCCCTCTCAGCAAGGGTAGAGGCCCCGTGTGCAGGGACGAGCCTCCGTGTATAGTGAGGGTCACTCACGTGACCAGGGCGGGGGTCCTCCAGGCCCCGGCACCCTCCCGGGGCTGGCTGGGTCACTGGACTCCAGCTTCTCAGCTCCGGGCCCTGGTTTCCAGGGGTTTCTGAGCCAGCACAGCTGCCCTCCGCCTTGCCATGGCTCCTAAGCTGCCCCCTGGCTCATCGAGGTTGACCTGGAACTTGATGGAGCTCACAGGTGCTTCCAGCAGGGCCCTCAAGGGCTCAGTCCTTCTCGGCAGCCCGAGCCCCTCCTCTGTGGACCGGGGTATAGCCAGGCGCGCACTCCCATGCCTACCCGACGTGACTGTGTCTTCCGAGCGCCCTGCTGAGTGGACACGGTCCCCTCACCGGCAGATGGTCCCCTCCCGGCCGGGCCACTGTTCCCGCCGTGGGTGAAGGAAGTTTCCAGACCCCAGGCTGCCATGGGCTGTGGGTGCTCAGGGCTCTGCTGCAAGTTCACCAGGAGTCACGTGGTTGGCGAGAGGTCTTATTCTGTGCTTTTCTGCATCTGTTGAAATCCTTCTGCTCCTGCAGTCTCTCCCGTGCTTGTTGGAGTAATACAGAGGGTGATTTCACATTGTGGGCCGGCACACCTGGGTTGTGCTCTCACACCGCCTACTCTGTGCACCCTGGCTGCGGAAGTTGCCTGCTCATGCAGGCCCCAGCGCGACAACCGGGCACTCCCCCCACCTGCCTGTGGTCTGTCTGGCATCTGGGGTTCCTGTTTGTCTCATCTTCTTGCCTGTCACCGCCTGTTCCTGACTAGTTCTTGTTCGGGTTTCAGGACATCAGGGCATAGGCTCCCTCCTCTGGGAGCGTGTGGTCCCATTGTGGAGACCGAGCTGCAGCTGACCCCCTGAGTCTGGCTCAGCCTCCCCTGGGGTGAGCCCAGCCCGGCTGCCAGGCACACGGCACAGCCAGGAATGCCCTGGGCAACCTTGCCTCGGAGCGCGACCCCCTGAGGTTCTCTGTCTGCTGCTGCTTGACCATCGCCAGTCTGTCTCCGCCTCTGCCTCTGCCTCTGCAGACCAGGCTGCTAGTCTGATTCTCACCAGCCCTTGACAGGCAGGCGTGGGGTCACTGTTGGGAGATGGGAGGAGGGCCCTTCTGGGTGCCCCCAGTGGCCCCGGCAAAGTACCCCCTCAGAGGAACCGGCTGCCCTGCAGGCCCCTCCGCACTCGTGCTGGGAGTTCTCTTTCTTGCTCTACCTGGCCCTCGTGGCCCCGGGTGTTCGGTCCCATGACACGTTCCTTCTGGGCACATGCCGGCACAGATGCACCCATGACCCCCACCGCTCCAACTCAGGCCCCGCGGCCCCGAGCGCTGACGTTCAGAGTGCCCGCCCTCTCACCGTCCAAGGCGGCAGGGCACTCTCCGGCCTTGCTGTCCGGGTGTTTCCTGGGTCACAACACCTGCCCTCCTGCTGTGGACCTGCCCGTCTCCTCGCTGTTCTGGAACCTTCCAAGTGCCCACCTGCCTGTCCTCTGCCCATGTCACCTGGGTGCCACACGCCCAGCACCTCAGAGTTGTGACCCAGGGGGTTCATGTGGGCACGGGCTCCCTCCCTACCGCGTTTGTGCTTCAGGACCAGGTGTATGTGGGTTTGATTAGAGAAGCTTTGAAAGAGCAACACGTTCATCTGAAAGGACATGTTTTAAACACTCGAGCGATGTTTGTCGTGGGAGGGACTTGGTGGTTCTTGTGGAGGGAGCTTACAGGACTGGACGCGCAGTCAGCCCTTCAGAACAGGTGGCCTCCACTCGGTGTGGACGGGCATGCGAGTGCCTAGGAGGCACCTTGTGGGAAGTGTCGGGGCTGGAACTGGGGACCAGTGGGCAGAGGCACCCGCTCGTCCCCAGGGAGTCCTGCGTCCCTGGAGGCCGCTTGTGCCCTGGTGTGGATGCCACATCCATGGGCCCTCGCTGCTTCGGGGCCAGCCCTGCACCCCTTCCTCCGTCATCTGGGATGAGGACCCCATCTGTGGCCCCTTGAGTCTCTCATTTAGCTCAGGAAGCTTCCTTCCTGCAAGGATTCCCATTTCTTGCCTCTGTGGACAAAGCCACAGGAGAGTGGGGAGAATCGGCACAGTTGTGGCCCCTCCCCAGCCCCTGGTGGGAGGTCAGAGCCTGCAGACATGGCGGTGCTGGGGGGCTTGGGCCGGGGGGGGCACCCTTGCCACGTGGCCCTTCGCAGTGCAGGGTCGCTCTTGTTTCTGGGTCTTTCCAGGGGAAACCACGGATTTGTCAGGGCTCAGCGGTGAGGCCAGACCTCTTCTCAGGGTCAGGTCAGGCCTGGGTCCTGGTCACTCTCTGCCCACAGGGTCACCGCCGCCCTGAAGGCTGCTCTTTGCTAAGTCCCCCCAGGAGCAACCTGGCAGCCCCCTGCCCTCTGCTCCTCTGTCTCCCTGTTCTCCTGTTTGTCCGCTCCTCTCCCCCCCATCCTCCTGTGTCCCTCGTCCATCTGTCTCTGTCCCCTTGTCCCTCTCTCCCCGTGTCCCCTTGTCCATCTGTCCTCCCGTCCCTCTCTCCCTCTGTCCCCCGTCCCCTCATCCTTCTCCCGCTCTGTCCCCTGTCTCTCTCCATGTCCCCATGTCCATCCCTCCCCCCTTTGTCCCCCTGTCCCTCTCTCCCTCTGCCCCCATCCCCTCGTCCCTCTCCCCCCTTTCCCCCGTCCCTCCCCCATGTCCCCTGTCCCTCTCCCCCTCTGTCCCCTGTCTCTCCCTGTGTCCCCATGTCTGTCCCTCCCCCCATGTCCCTGTCTCTTTCCCCCTTTGTCCCCCGTCCCTCTCTCCCTCTGCCCCCCTTCCCCTTGTCCCTCTTCCCCCGTGTCCCCCATCCGTGTCTCCCCCTCTGTCCCCTGTCTGTCTCTCCATGTCCCCATGTCCATCCCTCCCCCCCGTGTCCCCCTGTCCCTCTCTCCCTCTGCCCCCCGTCCCTGTCTCCCCATGTCCCCCTGTCTCTCTCCCCCCTTGTTCCCGTCTCTCTCCCCATGTCCCCCCCGTTCCTCTCCCTCTCTGTCCCGTCTGTCTCTCCCTGTGTCCCCATGTCCGTCCCTCCCCCCATGTCCCCTGTTCCTCTCTCCCTCTGTCTCCCCGTCCGTCTGTCCCTCTGCCCAGTGCCCCTTGGCCCCACCTCTAGGGTGATGTTCCTCCCCCTCCATCACCGGGTCCCTGAGGAGCTGTGCTGCCTCCTGGTCCTCATGGACCCCGGCCCCTCTCTCAGTGCCCACAGCGCCGTCCACGTGAATCCCGGGTCCTCGCTCATTTTCCTCGAGGGGGAGCCCCCGGAGGGAGGGGCAGGGCCCGCCCTGACCCCGGAGGCTCAGCACGTGTCTCCCCCAGGACGGAGAGCTGTACTGCATCGACGCGCGTTTCTACGGCAACGTCAGCCGCTTCATCAACCACCACTGCGAGCCCAACCTGGTGCCCGTGCGTGTGTTCATGTCCCACCAGGACCTGCGCTTCCCACGGATAGCCTTCTTCAGCACCCGCCTGATCGAGGCCGGGGAGCAGCTCGGGTAGGTGTCCCGGGCGGGCGGCGGAGGCGGCGGCTCCCGGGAGTGGGGGCGCAGGCCCAGACCCCGGTTCTCTCTCTCCAGGTTCGACTACGGGCAGCGCTTCTGGGACATCAAGGGCAAGCTGTTCAGCTGCCGCTGCGGCTCCCCCAAGTGCCGGCACTCGGGTGCCGCGCTGGCCCAGCGGCAGGCCGGCGCCCAGGAGGATGGGCTGCCAGACACCAGCTCTTCGCCCGCTGACCCGCTATGAGAGCACCGCAGCGCAGGACTGGACACCGCCCGCTGTGGTTTGCGGAGGACAGAGAGGCGTGGCTTGGGGCGGGGCCGGCCTCGGCTCCTCGCGCCCGCTGCCCGTGAGTTCCCGTCGGTGGTCTTTCTGTTCCACGTTTCTCGTCTCCCCCGCGCGCCGTTGTTCCGCCATCGTTCCTGGCTCCTCGCCGGGCTGGGGGCCGAGGCCTGTCGGCCAGGACCCTCCGTGAGGCCCGCCGCGGCCTGCGTGGGCGGTGCTGGCTCCAGGCCGCCCAGGCCCCGCGCCCACCGCCCCTGCGAGGTCAGGGCCGAGCCACTGCTGACTTTGGAGAAAACGTGGGTTTGCTTTTTAAAGAAACCCTATATCTAGTCCTATACACCAGACCTCTCACGTGTTTCTTTCCGAGGCCGCGGTTTGGGTGCAGGATGGCCGTGGCCCCAGAGCACCGCACCTCCTCCTGATCTCTAAGCCACATGCTATGATGGTGAATAAACTGATTTATTTTCTACCATTATTGGACATTAGGACAAACAAAAAATAAACACAAAAACACAGACAACGGTGCTGATTCTGGTGTGGTTTCTACTCACCATGTGAAAATAAACTATCAACTGTATAAAGAGAACAAAGTGATTTTAGAATAAAATGCAGGAAAAACTTTTTTTAAAATGTTAGTCTTGTAGTGTGAATAAAATCGCCGTCACCTTTTGTGTGATGGCCTGCAGGTCATACACTTTTTTTGGCATACACTTTTTTAAACACTGTAATCAGTGCAGTAACAGTGGGTTTTTTTGTGCAACTCTTCTAAAACATTCATAATGCAGTCATGTTTATTTTTTCTGTTAAAATGTTTTTGACAGTTCTAAGAGCAGTCTTTTGGCTCAGACCATTTCTTGTTCTGTTTTCAATGAAATCAATAAAAAAAAAAAAAAAGAAGTACTTTAAATGAGGCTTTATCATGGTATCCTGTTTCAGCGGGTTTCAGTCAGACACCCACGCTTCCTGCGAGGGTCCCACGGTGCTGGTGATTCCCATGCAGCCCTGTGCCGCAGCCGAGCAGGTGGGCCTGCAGCCCCTCGTTCCTGGAGGAGGATGCGGCCCGTCCCTCCCCAGGTAGCCCTCGGGCGTGTGTGTATCTGTGCATGTGCATGGGGGCATCTGTGTGTCCAGCGCTCCAGAGACTGGAAGTGGATCTCCGGACGCAGAGAGGCTGGAGTCTGACTTATGAGGCTGGAGATGAAGGCGGTGAGGCTGGAGATGGACGCGGGGAGGCTGGAGACGGATGGCGGGAGCCTGGAGATGGCAGAGCTGGGCTTGTCCCCCTCCTACAAGGCAGGTCGGCTTCTACAGAACCTCTGGTCCCAAACCTCACCTCAAACTCAGGAAGCAACTTGAATGCTCTGCCTTTTATACACAGAAGTCATTCAGATAGACGCTTTCAGACATTGGTCCAGAACCTGCATTTTGCAAACAGTCTAAACAGGGTGTTTTCCCTCTGGACGGGGACCGAGGCCTGGTATATGGAGCTGGGGGGCTGAGCTGTGACGGATCTGCTTGAGAAGCCCTCTCCTCTCTGGGGGCTTGCTGCCTTTCTCTCCTGGGGTCGCCTGGACCCCAGGAGGGGCTGTGTTGCCCAGAGGGTCCACCTGCAGCTGGACCTCAGGCTGAGATCACCAGCCCTGTGTGCCCCTCGGATCAGGCTCCAAGCCCAGGGGCCAGAGGTGTCCACCGGTTCTGTGCTGGGGCAGGGCCAGTGCCCAGACAGCTATTTGTTGACTCGAGATACAGCCCAGTTGCAAACTTTGGGGTATAGGGGAAGCCTGTTGGGCTGGGTTCCCCACGGGGCATTTGGCAGTGGGTGCCAGGCAGCTGTGTGTGCTGCCTGGTCCTGCGGGCTCTACACCACCCCTCGGTGCCCCCACCGCCAAGACACTCCAGTGAGGGGCTGCCCAGGGCGTGCAGGCAGGCCAGAGGCCTCCGTGGGGTGGGCGGCACCCGTGGCTGGAGCGTGAGGGTCTCACCTGGCCGCTGACTCCTCAAGGCAGGCCTGTCAGTCCGCCGCCTGCCGGGGGGCGGTCCCTGTTCCCCGGCCTGCCCAGGTCCAGACCACAGCCTCCTCCACGCTTCCTGACAGCTGCTTCCGTTTGCACTGATGTAGACGGGCAGAAAGGAGGGTTCGGAGCGCTGTCTTTCTCCGCCTGTGCGGTCACCCTCCACCCACATGGCTCTCTAATCGTCGGACGAAAACGACCCGGGCGCTGCTGCTTCGCTGCTGGTTCACCGAACGTCTCATTAACGACAGACGGCCTTCCCTCCTGTGTGAGTTGCCTTGTAGAATTTAATGGCACTCTGTATATTTCTCTTAGTTGATTTGTGTCGTCTTTTTATACATTGTAAAGGCTTCCCTGGTATCTCAGTTGGTCCAGAATCCGCCTGCAATGCAGGAGACCCCGGTTCAATTCCTGGGTTGGTGAGATCCGCTGGAGAAGGGAAAGGCTACCCACTCCAGTCTTGGGCTTCCCTGGTGGCTCAGCTGGTAAAGAACTGGCCTGCAGTGCGGGAGACCTGGGTTCAATCCCTGGGTTGGAAAGATCCCCTGGAGAAGGGAAAGGCTGCCTGCTCCAGTATTTGGGCCTGGAGAATTCCATGGACTGTGTAGTCCACAGGGTCGCAAAGAGCCTGACACGACTGAGAGAGTCTCACTTCAGTTTTTATATTGTATCCTTTTACTCGTGAACCTACATTTTTATATAGTAATATTTCTTGTGATTTCCAATTTTATACCATATTTAGAAAGACCTTCATCTCCAAGTTGCAAAAATATTCTCAGACTTCTCTAGCAGTCTGCTGGTTAAGAGCCTGTGTTCCCAGTGCAGGGGCATGGATTTGATTACCTGTCAGAAGATCCTTCATGCCTTGTGTAGCCAAAAAAATTATATTCTTCAGTACCTGTTCGATATTTTATTTGCAAGTTTAGCTCTTGAATCTAGGTGGAATTTATTTGGTATGTGGTGTGAAAAATCTTAAATATGAATATGGAGGAATAATCTTTCCAGGTGGCTCAGAGGGTACAGAATCTGCCTGCCAGTGCAGGAGGCCAGAGTTTGATCCCGGCTCCCCGGCTCCCCGGCTCCAGAGCACAGGTTCAGTAGTCGTGGCGCTCGGGCTTAGCTGCTCTGTGACACGTGGGATCCTCCCAGGTCAGGGACTGAACCTGTGTCCCCTGAGTTGGCAGATAGATTTTTAACCACTGGACCACCAGGGAAGTCCCTTTCCATCACTTTTGAATGATATTTCACTGGCAGAGGATGAGATGGTTGGATGGCATCACTGACTCAATGGATATGAGTTTGCACAAACTCTGGGAAATGGTGAAGGACAGGCAAGCCTGGCATGCTGCAGTCCACAGGGTTGCAAAGAGTCAGACACAACTGAGAGATTGAACAACAGCAAAAATAGAATTCTAGGTTGGCGGGGAGTTTTCTTTCAACATTTCTTCGTTCCACTCTTATTTGCATGGTTTCAGAGGAGAAGTTGGGTGTAATTCTTATCTCAGTTCCTATGTAGCTGGTGTTCTCCCCAACTCCCCCAACTACTCTCTTTGCTTTGCTTAAATGTGGATTTTTGGTATTTATTTGCTGTGTTCTCTGAGCTTCCTGAGCTATTATGAGGAGCACGCCGTGTATATTTCAGGCAGGTGCTTTTTCCCTTCTTCTTGACTCTTTATCATGAGAACCTGGTGGTGCCCCAAGGTGTACACCGTGAAGTGTGAGGGTCCCCTAAGACTCTGGCCCCCAGGAGTTTTCCACTCCCATCCGAGTTCATTCTCTGCCTCTGGTAATTTGTCTGACTTACTAGGTGTTGCCACCAATTTATGGCTCCCGTAGTTTCTGGTCCAACGAGTGGATTTCAGCCAGGGCTGTCTGTACCTGCCTGTCTCCAGACTCCAGGAGGTGGTTCATGCTGTGACTTCAGCTCTCCGACAGGTTCAGGGAAAGACATTGGTTTCAGTTTTTCAGGCTTTTTCTTATTGTAATGTTGGGAGTGTTCACTTAAGAACTCTACACGTCAGACCTGAAACTCGAAGTTCGGTGTCTTTTAAGGAAATTAAAAAATGAGAGAAAAGGTATTTCACATTATATACATTTACAGTTTCCACTGCTCTTCTTTTTCTTTGCAAATCCAGATTTCCAACTACTATTATTTTCTTTAGCCTGAAAAAAATCTAAAAAAAATTTTAGCATAGATTTTTCTAGCAGAGAATTTTTTCTTCTTTTCTTTGTCCAAAAGTCTCTTTGTTTCATCTTAATTTTAAAGGTTATTTCAGTGGGTCTAAAGTCCCAGGTTAGATGTTATTTCATGCCCTTTGAACTGCCTTGTTTCTGATGAAAACTCAGTGGTTGCCGTGCAGCGTCTCACATGTTAGGCCCATCCATGAACTTGTCACGACTTCCCGTCCAGACATGGTATTCGGTTCCTCCCTGGCCTCAGTCTGTCGTTTGAGGCTCACTCTCTGTGGCTCCGTCATAGCCACGTCTTCCCTTCACTCTTCGAACACGTGAGAGCGGCGGCTCTCTAACGTGTCTGTGCTGACCCTGTCCTCTCCGCCGTGTTTCCGTTGACTGATCCTTCTCCTAGTTGTGTCATGGTTCCACACTTCTCGTGGGTGATAATTTTTAGTTGGATTGATGGGCAGTATGAATCCTGTGTTAAGGGGCTGGAGTTTGTTGTCTTTCTCTGGGAAGCATTGGGTTTTGATCTGGCAAATAGTTACTTTACTTTTAGATAAGCTTGATCATCTCAAGTCGTTACCTTACGTCTTTTTGGAGGAAGGTCTAAAGTGGCCGTTAATTTAGGGCAAGGGTGGCTCACACTGACAGTGGGCCTCCACACGCTGCTGCTGCTGCTGCTAAGTCGCTTCAGCCGTGTCCGACTCTGTGCAACCCCAGGCTCCCCCATCCCTGGGATTCTCCAGGCATGAACACTGGAGTGGGTTGCCAAGCCGTCACTGCACTCCCTGGGCCCCTGCTGAACTGCTAGAGTGTGCGGCAGGGCTTTCTGCTCTTGCTAGGACTCAGAGGCCCCGGTGCTGGGCACAGCTGCTGAGCAGCCCCTGCCCCGTTTTGTGGAGCCTGTGCTCCCGCAGGGCATCTGGTCAGCCCAAGGCCCCGGGTGCCCTGTGTGTCTGCAGCTCCTTATCCGTTCAGCCCTGCCCCTCTGGTGTCTGCCCCTCGGCCTCCCCAGGCTCTGACTCGTGTCTTGGTGACCTTGCCAGGAGAACCTGACTCTGCTCAGTCCCCCGCCTCGTGCTGTTAAGCATCATGAACTGTTTGTAGATTTTGGAGACTAAACCCTAGTTGGTCACATCATTTGCAAATATTTTCTTCTCTTCTGTGCCTTGTCTTTTCGTTTTGTTTCTTGTTTCCTTTGCTGTGCAAAACCTTTTAAGTCCCATTTTTTTTTGTTGTTGTTTTTATTTTTATTTCCATTATTCTAGGAGATGGATCAAAGAAGTTGTTGCTGCAGTTCCTGTTGGAGAGTCTTGGCAGGTGGGCTCCTAACCACTGCACCGCCAGGGAGGGCCGATATTTTCTGAACGTGTTTATTTACTTTGTTTATGATGGGCTCTTTAAAAATGTGTATCAGATTTTAGGTTCTTTGCTACTTCTGCCTTACACGAACTTCATTTTCTTCTGTAATCTGGGTTAGCAGCATTTTCCTTTGAGTCGGCAGTTTTCAGATCGTGGCCACGCAGTGCTGCTGGCGCGTCGTCTCCAGGCGACCCTGCTGCCAGCTGCATGCAGCTCCCAGGCTGGGTGTCCCTGCACGCGGAGATTAGAAGCCGTTTCTGCTCTCCTGGCAGTTTTGTACTCGCATCAGTCTACAAAATTTCTTTTCAGGGGTGTATAGGCTACACAGTTTGATTATTGTCCGTTTTTATATTGTTGGGACTGTTCTTTTATTCTGTTTGTCCTCGTTTTATTTATTCACACTTTTAGATTAGCTTCTGTTACATATTTGTCAGGTTCCTTCCACTCATCCTTTTCAGACTCCCATTTCTCCTGAGAAAATGTCTAGAAACAGGTAGATCCCCAGGTCTGGCGCTCAGGAGAGAAGTCCGCCCTGAAGACGAGGTTTGGGAGCTACCTGGGTAGACCAACCCTTAGCGGGGACTGACTCTACCCCGGACACTTGCAGCCCGGGGTGGCCGTGGGCACTTGGCAGCGCTTGGCATGGAAGTGCCGCCTGCAGCCCGTGACTGAAGCGGGCTGGTGCCAAGAGTGCCCCGCAGGGTGAGGGCAGGGGGAGCCCAGTGCAGGCCAGCGGGCCCTCGGGAGGCGCTGGTGAGGCGGGCTCTGGCTTGTATCTGTTGGGTGGATGCATCTACTGGGCTCGGGGACAGCAGGTGGCACCTTTGAGGGGCCTGTGGGCCCCGGGGTTGATGTCAGATGAGCATTGAGCCCCGAGTGGCAGGGCCAGTGGCCCTAGGAAAACCGCAGAGGAGCCTCGGGCCACTGCGATGCAGTCAGGGCTGCAGGGGACAGTCACGAGGTAACCGACAGCACTGGCTGGACAGCTGGGAAGGTGACTCTGCTGGTGGAGAGACGGGAAGTGAAAGTCATTCAGTCGTGTCTGACTTTTGGTGGCCCCACGGACTGCAGTCCATGGAATCTCCAGGCCAGAATACTGGGGTGGGTAGCCTTTCCCTTCTCCAGGGGATCGTCCCAACCCAGGGATTGAACTGGGGTCTCCTGCATTGTAGGCGGATTGTTTACCAACCGAGCTATCAGGGAAGCCTGGAGTGATGGAAGGGACCTAAATATCCTTATTTTTAAAAAATCATTTATACTTTCTATTTAAATTTTTTATTGAAGTAAAATAAGCATAATATAACACCTACCATTTTAGTCATTAAAAACGTACAGTTCAGTGACATCTAATACATAGTGTTGTTCAACCATCAGTTCAGTCCAATTCAGTTCAGTCACATCCGACTCTTTGCGACCCCATGAACTGCAGCATGCCAGGCCTCCCTGTCCATCACCAACTGCTGAAGTTTACCCAAACTCATGTCCGTTGAGTCATTGATGGCATCCAGCCATCTCATCCTCTGTTGCTCCCTTCTCCTCCTGCCCCCAATTCTTCCCAGCATCAGGGTGTTTTCAAGTGAGTCAACTCTTCCCATGAGGTGGCCAAAATATTGGAGTTTCAGCTTCAACATCAGTCCTTCCAATGAACACCCAGGACTGATCTCCTTTAGGATGGACTGGTTGGATCTCCTTGCAGTCCAAGGGACTCTCAAGAGTCTTCTCCAACACCACAGTTTAAAAGCATCAATACTTCAGTGCTCAGCTTTCTTTACAGTCCAACTCTCACATCCATACATGACTATTGGAAAAACCGTAGTCTTGACTAGACAGACCTTTGTTGGCAAAGCAGTGTCTGCTTTTTAATATGCCGTCTAGGTTGGTCATAACTTTCCTTCCAAGGAGTAAGCGTCTTTTAATTTCATGGTTGCAATCACCATCAGCAGTGATTTTGGAGTCCAAAAAAATAAAGTCAGCCACTGTTTCCACTGTTTTCCCATCTATTTGCCGTGAAATGATGGGACCAGATGCAATGATCTTAGTTTTCTGAATGGTGAGCTTTAAGCCAACTTTTTCACTCTCCTCTTTCACTTTCCTCAAGAGGCTCTTTAATTCTTCTTCACTTTCTGCCATAAGGGTGGTGTCATCTGCATATCTGAGGTTATTGATATTTCTCCCAGCAATCTTGATTCCAGCTTGTGCTTCTTCCAGCCCAGCATTTCTCATGATGTACTCTGCATATAAGTTAAATAAGCAGGGTGACAATATACAGCCTTGATGTACTCCTTTCCTGATTTGGAATCAGTCTGTTATTCCTTGTCCAGTTCTAACTGTTGCTTCCTGACCTACATACAGGTTTCTCAAGAGGCACGTCAGGTGGTCTGCTATTCCCATTGCTTTCAGAATTTTCCACAGTTTATTGTGATCCACACAAAGGCTTTGGCATAGTGAATAAAGCAGAAATAGATGTTTTTCTGGAACTCTGTTGCTTTTTCGATGATCCAGATGTTGGCAATATGATCTCTGGTTCCTCTGCCTTTTCTAAAACCAGCTCAAACATCTGGAAGTTCATGGTTCAGCACTATCTAATTTCAGGAAATTTTCATCACCCAGAAAAGACACCAGGAACATGTTACCAGTCTCTCATTTTGCCTCCTCCCTTGGCAACCTGTAGTCCACTCTTTGTCTCTGGATTTCCCTGGAAACAGTTCATGAAGCAGAATCATGTCTGGGTGGCCTTCTCTGTCTGACTTCTTTCACTTAGGGTAATGTCTTCAAGGTCTATCTCAGATTCAGCTGGGATTAAATGTACCAGGATTTTATTAGGTGTTGATACGTGATGATGAATAGGCATTATTGTCATTAGCTATAAATTGGGATGGAGTAGGAAAGGCTGGCGGACTGATGCAGCTCTAACTTCCAGTGACGAGAAAGGGATGGAGTCTGGCGGGAAGATCCTGCTCCCTGCGAGTCTAAGGCTGACTTGGTGAAGCCGTTGCGGAGCTGGGATCCCCAGCTCAGGAGCCAGGACCCCACACAGGAGTTGGGACCCCATCCCCACAGTAGCTGGGACCCCCATCACAGGAGCTGGGACTGCAGCTCAGGAACCACGACCCCACACAGGAGCTGGGACCCCCCCCAGCTCAGGAGCTAGGACCCCACAGAAGCTGGGACCCTCCACAACAGAGCTGGGACCCCACACAGGAGCTGGGAGCCCCACACAGGAGCTGGGACCCCACACAGGAGCTGGGACCCCATCACAGATGCTGGGACTACAGCTCAGGAACCAGGACTCCGCACAGGAGCTGGGACCCCCAACTCAGGAACTAGGACCCCACAGAAGCTGGGACCCCGCACACCGGAGCTGGGAGCCCACACAGGAGCTGGGACCCCATCATAGGAGCTGGGATCCAACACAGGAGCTGGGACCCCATCACAGGAGCTGGGAGCCCCACACAGGAGCTGGGACACCATCACAGGAGCTGGGAACCCACACAGGAGCTGGGAGCCCCAAACAGGAGCTGGGAGCCCCACATAGGAGCTGGGACCCCATCACAGGAGCTGGGACCCCACACAGGAGCTGGGAGCCCCACATAGGAGCTGGGACCCCATCACAGGAGCTGAGAGCCCACACAGCTGGGACCCCACACAGGAGCTTGGAACCCCCACAGGATCTGGGAGCCCCACATAGGAGCTGGGACCCCATCACAGGAGCTGGGAGCCCCACACAGGAGCTGGGACCCCATCATAGGAGCTGGGAGCCCACATGAGCAGCGTGGGCTCACAAGCAGTAGTCCAGTATCCAGCTGTGCCTTCTGCACCTGGGGCAGCCAAGCACACGTCCAAGACGCCCCCCGCTCTTTAAACAGTAATAGTGCTCTGTGTGCGTGCGTGTGTGTGTGTGTGTAAAGAAACGCTGAAAAGTAGTCAGTCAGTCATCTGAGAGAGCAAATCAACCTGAAACGAAGGAGAAGAGAGGACACATTGGGAACTCTAGTCAGGGTCAGAAGGGTTCGCAGAGAGTGAGACAGTCAGATAGCACCACTGACTCAGTGAACGTGAGTCTGAGCAAACTCTGGGAAATAGTGGACAGAGGAGCCTGGCATCCTGCAGTCCATGGGATCACAAAGAGTCAGACATGACTTAGAGACTGAACAACAACAAAAGTTTTAGTGATTAATATGGTGCAGTCTTGGCCCAGAGACAGACAAACAGGTCATCAGAGCAGAACCGAGAGCCCAGAAACAGATCCCAACATTTACAAAATTTTGACGTGACAGAGTTGACTGAAGTGGAAGAAAGGATAAGCTTCAAAAACGATGTTCTGACAATTTAATTATATAAAAAACAACGTGGACTGCCACCTGCATTGCATCATATAGAAAGCTTATTTGCACATGGTTTAAGATCCAAAAAGCAAGAGATGTAAAGTTTAGAAGATAGGACACTATATTCTCAACATTCTAAAAGAATTACAAGAGGGTATCTTCACAACAATTAATGAAGGAAACATTTTCTATGATTCAAAAACACAGAATATGAAGGAAAGTTGAATATATTTAGATACATTATAATTAAGAACTTCTGCATATCAAGAGTGAGAGAGGACTTCCCTGGTGGCTCGGTGGTAAAGAATCCACCTGCCAATGCAGGAGACACAAGAGGCACAGGTTGATCCCTGATCCAGGATGGCCTCACATGCTGTGGGGCAACTGAAGTCAGTGCCTGGAGCCTGTGCTGCGCAGCAGGAGAGGCCACACAAAGAGCAGTCCGGGCACTGCAAGCGAGAGCGGCCCCAGCTCGCCACTAGAGAAACTGCATGCCCAGCATGAAGGCCCAGCACAACGAAAAATAATTAATTAAACCTCTTAACCATTAGAAAAAAATGAGAGGTTTTGCAACACACATCTGACAAAGTTTCACACCCAGTACATACAAAGCATTTGTACAAGTAAATGGGAAGAAAATGATCCAGTTGGAAAGTGGACACGAGACTCAAACAGGCACTTTGACCAAGGGGTGGATTAACTAGATAATAAATACATGAGCAGTTGCTCACTTCCTTAGCGGTCAGGGGAATGCAGATTAAAGGCCATAGTAGAAAAGTAGTAAAAGCCAGTCAGTCATGTCCGACTGTTTGCATCCCATGGACTGGACAGTCCATGGAATTCTCCAGACCAGAAGACTGGAGTGGGTAGCCTACCCCTTCTCCAGGGGATCTGTCCAACCCAAGGAATCGACTGGTGTCTCCTGCATTGCAGGCAGACTCCTCACCAACTGAGCTATCAGGGAAGCCCCCAAAAGGAGATGCTTTAAATATTCAGGTTGCCAACAATATCGATCTCACCAGACAGCTGGGCAGGCAAAACCCCTGGGATCTGTGAGCTGCTAGGGCAGCATCAGGTACCAAGAGAACTCAGTGAGGTGTTTACCAGAGGACTGTGTACGCGAGGGCAGAAGCAGGTAAACTGTGCACATGCTGAGCAAGGGTGCAGTAGAGGGATAATTCAGGACGATGGGACCTCTGGGGAGTGGGGCCCGGGGCACAGAGGGGCTTGGCAGGGTCTCCTGGGTCTGTTTTCTGGGCCGATTGATGGTTGCACAGGAATTACCAATATTGTTATTCCTTAAGCCTTCTGCATGTTTTATAATATGCATCTATGTACTCATTGTTCAATTTCAGAAAGTAAATATGGAAGTAGGGGCCATTAGGGAGGGTGTCAGAAATAGGGGTTGATGGTGGGCTGGGGAGGTGTATGAGGCCCTAATTCGGATGGGAGGTTCTGCCTGGTGTTTGAACAAAGGTATAAGCGTGTAAGACTGTGTGCTTGGTCATCCAGTCCTGTCCGACTCGTTGCGACCCACAGACTGTAGCTCACTGGGCTCCTCTGTTCATGGGGATCCTCCAGGCAAGAATACTAGAATACCAGCTCAACTGGTAAAGAATCCATCTGCAATGCCAGGGACCCTGGCTCAATTCCCAGGTTGAGAAGATCCACTGAAGAAGGGATAGGCAACCCACTCCAGTATTCACAGGTTTCCCTGGTGGCTCAGATGGTAAAGAAACCACCTGCAATGCAGGAGACATGGGTTCAACCCCTGGGTTGGGAAGATTCCCTGGAGGAGGGCTTGGCAACCCACACTAGTATTCTTGCCTGGATTCCCGACTCAACTCTCCATGTGGGAACACAACACCTAGTGGTAGAGGTGAGCCTTAGAAGGGGAAGTGCGTCACATCCCCAGTAACATCAAAGACAACAAAGTATTTAGGAACAAAGTCTACCAGGTGACGGACCAGTGCACTGAAAACTATGAGGCATTAATGAAAGAGACCGAAGACAGCTGAGTGGGAAGAGGGCACTTCACCCCCACCTCCTGTTCGAGGACTGGACCAGTTAACACGCCAACATCTCAACTATCCAAAGCCATCTATAAATTCAGTGTAATCCCTAGAAAAATTCCAATGGCAGTTTGGAATCCTACAATAACACGGAATCACAAAAGACATCAAATAACTGAAGCAAACTTGAGGAAGAATAAAGATGGAGGAACCACACGTCGTGATTCCAAGCTACACTGCAAAGCTATAGTGATCAAAAAGTATGGCACTGGCAGGAAGGCAGACGCAAACCCCGATGGAGCAGAATCAGGAGCCCAGAGACAAACCCATGTGAATATAGCCAACTAATGTTTGACAAGGGGAAGGAATACTTGAATACTCAATGGGAAAAGCTTAGTCTCTTCAATAAATGGGGTTGGAAAAACTGAATATTCACATGCAAATGAATGACAATGGGTCCCTGTTTTATACCACTCAAAAAAATTAACTTGAAATGAATTAAAGATTTAAATGTAAGACTTGAAACCATAAAACTCCCAGAAGAAAACATAGGAGAAAGGTTCATTGACAGCAGTCTTGGCAAAGATTTTTGAATATGACACCAAAAGCACAAGCAACAGAAGCAAAACCCGACAAACGTGACTGTGTCAGACTGAACTGCTTCTGCACAGCAGACCGTCAAGGGAACGAGATTCGGTCTGTGGAGCAGCAGAAATACCTGCAAACCACGGCGAACCACCAAGGCAATGAGACTCTGTCTATTCAAGAGCAGAAAATATTTGCAAACCACATATCTAATTACTGATTAATATCCAAAATATTTAAGGAACTCTTATAATTCAGCAAAAAAACCCCTCCAAGTAACCCAATTGAAAATGGGCAAAGGATCTGAACATTTTCCCAGAGACAATATACAAATAGTCAACAAGTACACAAAAGTTGTTCATCACTAACCATCAGAGGAATGCCGATGGAATGGCGAGCTTGGCGTGCGGCAGTCCATGGGATCACAGAGTCGGACACAACTGAGCAGCTGAACAGCAACAACAGAGTAGCTCTCAAACACACGCGAAATAACAAGTGTAGATGAGGACATGGCAAAGGGGGAACCCTCGTGCACTGCTGGTGGGAATGTCAACTGATGCAGTACTGTGGAAAATACATGGAGAGACCTCAGAAGAGTAAAGATAGAACTGCCGACGGGATCCAGCATTTTCACTTCTAGGTACTTATCCAGAGGTAACCAGGATCTCGAAGAGGTATCTGCACCCCACGCTACTGCAGCGTCAGTCACAGCAGCCAGGACTTGGGAACAACCGTGGGACGGCCACGTGGGTGGCCGTCGATGGAAGCGAGACACCAGACACACTGAGACACGAAGCGCGTTCGGCCGTAAAGAGAAGGGAGCCCTGCCCCTCGGGACCGCACGGGTACAGCCTGAGGGCGTAGTGCTGAGCGAAGAGGAAGACAGGGAAGGGTTAATGCTCTATGATCTCAGTGATGTGTCAAGCCTCAAAGAAGCTGAGCTCAGGGCAGGATGGTGGTTGTCAGGGGCTGGGGAGTGGGGGAATGGGGAAACTGGCCAAAGAACAAACTGCAGTTGTAAGTTCTGAGGATCTTGTGCACTGTGTGGGGTGACTACAGTTAATAATACTGCATTGTGAACCTGAGAGCTAACAGAGTAGATCTGAAGCCTTCTCACTCCTAAAAAACCCAAACAGTGTGAGGTGATGGGCGGCGAATGAGCTACCTGACCTCACTGCCTCGTCATTTCACAGCGTGGACCTGCATCAGGCGGTCACATTGTCTGGCTAGACTCACACAATGTTGCCTGTCGATTGCATCTCAGTAAAGCTGGGGGAAAAGAGGGGAAGGAGTTGAACCGTGCCAGAGGGGAGGGTGGGCAAGCGCCTGTGGAGCCCGGTCACGAAGCCGTTGTCTGCACGTGGCAGGAGCAGCTTGGCCCGTGAGGACCTCTTGGGGGATGGTGGGTGGCACCCTCTGCCTGGTGTGTGAGATTCTGCAGTGGCAGCGCCTGGTGGGGGCATCCCCGAGGACTCCAGGTGAGTAGGACGGGGGAAGGGTGGGAGCGGGGCAGGAGACCCTGAGTCACGTGTGGGACCCGTGTGCTTGAAGCCCAGGCCCGAGAGCAGTGTCACCGCTGGGCAGCTGCCCAGCCCAGTCCCGACGCCCCGTCCCCGCGGCCGCCCTGTGCCTCTGCAGTGGGTTCTCCCTCGCCCAGATGAACCTTCACATCCACTCCTCCTCCTTCCAACCTCAATGCCCCGCCCAGTCTCAGCTCTGATCTGGCCTCTGATTTCACTGAGAAGATCACAATCCAGAAGCAGCCCCCTCCCATGCCCCCATTAACCAACTAGCCTGCTGTCCCTGCAATAAGCCCCATCTGCCCTTCTGCTCAGGAATGGCTGTCTCACCTCCAACAGCTTTGGCCCAGAAGGCGTGGCACATCCTTTCTGTTGAACCGGAACTTGTCTTTGAGCTGTTCCAACCAGCACACGAAGTCCAGTAACATCTGCTCTCTTAAATAACCCACAAAATACCCTCCATGACCTCTGTTTCCAGCAGTGGTTCCATGCCTCTGCTTCCTTGGGGAAAACTCACTGAACAGGCTGTGTCCACCTGCTGTACGCCCGTCCTCGTGAGCCATCCTCTTATCCACTCCACTCAGGCTGTTTCCCATTTCTCCTGGAAAATGCTTTTCTCAAGGGAACAGACACCTCTGTCGTTCATGCCAAGGAAAGTCAGCTGCCCAGATCTCTCTACAGCACTTGGCTGATAACTGACTTCTCAGTGGACACTGCCCCTCTCATGGCCCTGGAACTCTGGACTCTGCATCCCTCCCCTCCGAGTGCTCTGGGGCTCCTTCTGTCTCCCTTTCCTCTGCTCCATCTTGCTGAGCACCCCAGGGACCTCATCTCTTTATCAGCATTACTCCCTCCATGATGACGACTTTGATTCAGGCAGGGATGTGGCAGGTGGCACATTCGAGGGACCATCTACCATGAGCTGCACAGGGCGCAGTGAAACCTCAAGGGAAAGCAGGCTTGGCATCCCCCTCAGCAGAAACCAGGGGCAGGAGCGGAAACCTGGGGCAGGAGTGGAAACCTGGGGCAGGCAGGCGCGGAAACCTGGGGCAGGCAGGCGCGGAAACCTGGGGCAGGGGCGGAAACCAGGGGCAGGGGCGGAAACCTGGGGCAGGGGCGGAAACCTGGGGCAGGGGCGGAAACCTGGGCCTGGAGGGAGGCATCACCCTCAGCAGAAACCAGGGGAAGGAGGGAGAAGAAGGAGAGGAGGGGTGCCTGACAGGAGAGGGCCCTTCAGCTGGGCCCTAAAGCCCAGCCCAAGTGGCCAGTGTGAGGGCTGGGGAAACAGACTCTGACCTTGCTGTTTCCTTCCTCCAGGTGCCCATGGTGCTCAACACTGGCCAAGCAGCACCAAGAGCCAGAGGTCAAGGGAATGAGCTCTGTGGTCTACGTGTGACCAAGAAGGACCCTGAAGGTCTTCCCATGGACAGACCACCTTGGGTCCCCCGTCTCTCGTTTGTAGAAAAGCTTTAGTCCCCTAGGTCTTCTCTGATATCCAAAAAAGCAAATTTAATCAGATAAGTGAGAACATGCAGAAACGAAATAGTCAAGGAAGATGATAATTTAGTCATAGAACAAAGTTGAGGACCCTTAAATCCTCCTCATGGGCTGTAGATTGCTCCCTGAGCCATGTCCTTGAGCTGTTTGCAGATGCTGGAAACCCTGCCAGGTGGGGAGGCTGACTGACTGCTGCCTGTCAGCATGAAGACCCCAGAACAGTAGGACCAGAAGGTTCGTGATGCTAAGTCCCCAGATACCACTTGGTTGTCTCACCACCAACCAGTCAGAAGGGTGTCCACAAGCTGCTCACACATGCTGAGACCCCAGCCTTCGTCCTGCTTTTAAAACCCCTGCCCTGGGAGCCTTTGTGGAGTTGGGGTCTTTTGAGTCTGAGCTTCCTTGTTGGGCCTCATCTTGGACACCTAGCAATAAACGCTGCACTTTGCTTCACCACAGCCCGCTGACTCTACTGCCTGCAGCCAAGCTGACCTGTGTGGCTCGGTAACAGCGCACAGCACAGACTAAGGCGGGAGGGGTGGGGAGGGTGAGGGGCAGACAGGAAGTATCCACGCGGCTCCCAGAGTCCCACTGCAGCTGTGACCTCCCCTCTGAGCTTCTGTCATGCTATCCAGCACCACCTCTCCACTTCTGTGTGAAACACGGAATCCCGTGACCGACAGTCCCGTCTCTGTGAAGAGCATCCGCCAACAGTTGCTCAGGTAAAGCACTGAGCCTCCATTTTCAGTCAGCTCTGCAGGGGACCTCTGTGCGTCACACCCCTCTCTGGGCTGGCCTCCCCTTTCTCTCTGACAGGCCTTCCCCCTACTCCAGCTGAGTGAACTCCTGTTTTCTTTGGAGCTATGGTCTCTCTGCCTCCGTGGACGGTGGGGGTCCCAGTTCTCATTGCCGTACATTCACTTCCCCCCACTCCTGAAGCCAGGAGTGGTACATGGCCCTGGTCTGCCCCGTAGAGTCTGAAGATAAATTTTCTGGGGAGCCTCTAAGAGAACTTTCCTTTGTTATAAAACGTCATCTTTTTGTTTATTTTTTGAAATGTATGTCCTTCCAGACAGCCAAAAGGCTTGTGAAGAGATGCTCAGCATTGCTAATTATCAGAAAAATGAAAGCCAGCACAAGTGAGGTACCGCCTCATGCCAGTCAGAAAATCCACAAATGAGAGGTGCTGGAGAGGGTGTGGGAAAGGGAGCCCCTACACTGTTGGTGGGGTGTGAACCGGTGCAGCCGCTGTGGGGAGCAGCAGGGAGCAGCCTCAAAATACGGAAAATGGAGCTGCTGCATGATCCAGCAACCCCACTCCTGGATCTATATCCCCCCAAACTCTAATTTGAAAAGATACATGCACCCCTACATTCAAGCAATACTATTTCCAATAGGCAAGACATGGAAGCAACCTCAATGTCCATGGACAGATGAATGGGTGAAGAAGATGTGGTGTGTGTATACAATGGATACTTGTTTGTTGCTGTTAACTTGATCAGTCGTGTCCGACTCTTTGCGACCCCATGGACCGCAGCACGCCAGGCTTCCCTGTCCTTCACAATCTCCTGGACTTTGCTCAAACTCATGTCCATTGAGTCAGTGATGCCATCCAACCATCTCATCCTCTGTCGTCCCCTTATCCTTCTGCCTTCAATCTTTTTCAGCATCAGGGTCTTTTCCAGTGAGTCAGCTCTTTGCATCAGGTGACCAAAGTATTGGAGCCTCAGCTTCAGCATCAGTCCTTCCAATGAATATGCTGGGTTGATTTCCTTTGGGATTGACTGGTTTGATCTCCTTGCATTCCAAGGGTCTCTCAAGAGGCTTCTCCAGCACCATAGATTAAGGGCATCAGTTCTTTGGCACTCATCTTTATGGTCCAATCCTCACATCCATACATGACTACGGGAAAAACTTTAGCTTTGACTAGACAGACCTTTGTCAGTAAAGTAATGCCTTGGCTTCTTAATATGCTGTCTAGGTTGGTCATAGCTTTTCTTCCAAGGAGTAAGCGTCTTTTAATTTCATGGCTGCACTCGCCATCTGCAATGATTTTGGAGCCCAAGAAAATGAAGTCTGTCAGTGTTTCTAATGTTTCTCCATCTATCTGCCATGAAGTGGTGGCACCAGATGCCATGATCCTCATTTCTTGGATGCTGAGTCTTAAAGCCGGTGGCTCTATAGTGGGGCTAACAGCAGCCTCCTCCAAGAGGACCTGTGCCACATGCCGCAGGACCGCTGCTGTCAGCAGCCTGTCCCGGGGCAGGCCACTGCTGACCCATGCCTCTGCAGGAGACTCTCAAACACTCAGAGGCAGATCTGGCTCAGTGTCTTGTGAGGGTCACTGCTCCTTTCCCTCTGTGCTGGTGCTCACAAGGTCTTGTTTGCACCCTCCAAGCATCTCTGGTGGGTGCGAGGTTTGACTTTAAATGTGAGTGTGCCCTCCTACCATCTTGGTGCAGCCTCCCCTTTGTCCTTGGTTGTGGGATCTCTTTGGTGGGTCCGACAGTCTCCTGTCGCTGCTCGTTCAGCAGCTGGTTGTGATCCTGGTGCTTCTGCAGGAAAGGGTGAGCACACATCCTTCTACTCTGCCATCTTGAAACAGAAAATGCAGTGGACTACTGCTCAGTCACAAAAATGGCGTAGTGCCATTCACAGCAACATGGGTGGACCTAGAAATTATCACACTAAGTAAGTCAGACAGAGAAAGAGAAATATCATATAGCATCACTTATATGTGGAATCTGAAATATTATACAAATGAAATTGTCTGTGAGAAAGATACGGTCTCATAGACATAGAGAACAGATTTGTGGTTGCCAGTGGGGAGGAGGGTAGGACAGGGATGGATCGAGAGTTTTGGATTAGCAGGTATGAGCTGTTAGATACAGATATAAACGAATCACTTTGCTGTACACCAGAAACTAACGCTTTATAAATCCACTATACTTAAAAAAAGGTCCTTTTCACACATGCCTGCTCCTTTCTGCCCGAGATGGCGGTGTCAAGTCATGATGCCTCATGCTGTGGCGGCCACCTTGGGCCGTGAGGTGACAAGCTTGAGGACAGAAAGTGTACATGGTGACATTAGGAGGGAAGAGAGATGGGAGGAGTCTGTGTTCCTGAAATGAGGTACTTTATGACCTTTGATTAAGTGAGGTTGAAACTACTGCACAGTCACTGACACCTGGGAGTTGGGCTGCTTACGACTGAATACACCCCAGGTGATGCACACACTGCACCCCTGCGGTCTGCTCCCCGACTGAGCAGCCAGAGGGATCCTTTTAGAAAAGGAATCAAATGACGACTTGTCTGTTCCAAACTCTCCTCTGACTTCCCGTCACACTAAAAACGGCAGCCAGAGGCCAGACCTCAGTCTGCCTGGCCCGAGATTGCCATCCCCGAGTCTCTGTGCTCAGTGTCCCATCTCATTCTACATTCAGGTCCAGTCAAGGACCGTTTCCTGAAAGTCGTCTCCCCTGACTCCTGTTCTGTTTTCACAGCCCTGCTGCCAATGCTGTGGTGGTGCTGACTGGCTGTTTGTGCCCTGGTGGAAGGGACGCTTGGCTTACCTCCTCTGTCACTGATTCGGGAAAGGCTTCTTATTTGAACATGGTGAGGTCGGGATGAGCAAATAGTGTGTGAATCCAGGAGAACAGGGCTGGGCACAATTAAGCCCTGTGTGAACCCTGCCCCTGTATAAGAACATCTGCTCCCTGAAGGCAGAGCTGGGAGCTTAGCGCCTGGCATCTAACAGTGCTTGGTGGAGATGTTGGCTGAATAGCATACAACAAGTTCGCTTTAAATTTTTACTGAGGGAATGGTGGAACACAGGAATCTCTGAATTGAGGTTTTGGAGCTGATTCAGTGTGTGTTGATGGGAAGGTCTAGGACACGATTGAGGGAGGAGGGGCCCAGGAGAGGGCTGTACATTCTGAAAACCGAGACCAGGAGTTGACAGCATCCTCTCTCTTGACGCCGAAGACCCCGAAATGAAGGCAGGAGAGAACCTGGGAGTCAGCGTCTTCTTGGAAGAGCCCGGTGGTCGCAGCGAGGGGGAGGGGAGTGGGCGATGTGGCCGCTGGGAGGAGTGAGGTGTGGAAAACCTGGGGAACGAGGGGCTCCCGCTCCCCGCTTTGGGCGACAGCACCTCGGAGCTGGCGATGTCTCGGGGAGGGGGTGTCGTTTGCGCCGCTCAGCTCGCCGTCGAGGACTCTCAGCCCCGCCCAGCTCCTCCTCTCAGCTGCCCAGTTCAGCATCTGGTCAGCTGCCGGCCGGGAGCGCGGCGGGACGCGCGGAGGGCGCACACTCGCCGCTCTCGCGCAGCCGGGAGGACTCGGGGGCCGAGGCTCGGTCCCCCGGGCCGGCGGCTGGACGGGGCTAGGGGACAGGGCGGGGGCGGCCGGCTGGGGGCGGGGCGGGCGCGATCCGGGCGGGCGGGGCGGGCGCGGATTGGCCTGGCGCCGCCACGTGACCGGCCCCATATAGGGCGTGGCGCGGGCGGCCGAGTCGGGTGCGGCGGCTGCCGGCCGGGCGAGGTCTGGTGAGGGTCCGGCGGCTCCGCGGCTGCTCCGCTAGAGCGCCCGGCGCGCCTCGCGCCTTCCGATCCCCCGCGGGGCCGCCGGGCCGGGGGATGCGCTCAGCGCCCGGGTGCCATGGTCCGCTTCGGGGACGAGCTGGGCGGCCGCTATGGGGGCCCCGGCGGCGGGGAGCGGGCGCGGGGCGGCGGGGCCGGCGGGGCGGGCGGCCCGGGCCCCGGGGGGCTGCAGCCGGGCCAGCGGGTCCTCTACAAGCAGTCGATCGCGCAGCGCGCGCGGACCATGGCGCTGTACAACCCCATCCCGGTCAAGCAGAACTGCTTCACCGTCAACCGCTCGCTCTTCGTCTTCAGCGAGGACAACGTCGTCCGCAAATACGCCAAGCGCATCACCGAGTGGCCATATCCTGCCGGGTGCCGGGCCGGGTGGGGGCCAGGGGCCTCCCGAGGTCGCGGGAACGGGGACGGGGCGCGGCGTCCGGCGTCTGCGCCTTGCGGGGTCTGGGAGGGGCGACCTGGGCGGGGGCCTGGGAGGGGACCGGCCGCATGCTGCGCCCAGTGGCCATCTTTCTCGGGGCTGGAGGAGGGTGCGCCCTGGGGAGAGGAGCATCGGGTCGCTCGGCGAGGAGGGGGCGGGGCGGGTTCCGGGCCCTCCCGGCGCGCCGCGTGTGCGTGCGTGTTTGTGTTTTTCTGTGTGTGTGGTCGTGGTGGCGGCGGCCGCGGGAGCGGGTGGGCGCTGGGCGGAGCCCCCTGCCCCTGGGCTCGTCCCTTTTCTCCCTCGATGCTGGCGCAGAGCGCGTGGCTGGCCTGGAGGGCACCCGAGGGCGAATCGGTGTCCGTGTAGGTGTGAGCGCCGGGTGGAGGCGAGCCCGTGCGCGCGCCTGACTGCAGGTACCTGAGTGTGTGAGGGCAGAGCGTGAACCCAGTGCTGCGCGTGCGTGCGCTCGGGACTCTCGGTACATGGGTGTTCACGTGCCTGTGTAGGTACATGTGGCTGCGTGTCTTTAGGTAGGAGTGTGCGCCTGCGCGGGTTAATTCCCCCAGCCGTGCGCGGGGGGCGCACGGCTCCCTCCCTCGGGGAGCAGGCGTCGGGCGGAGCCGTGGTGGGAGCGCTGTCCGCGGTGCTGACGGCCGCGGGGACGTGCGGAGGGTCTGAGAGCAGGGCGGAGCCTCGGAGGGGGCGCTGTCCGCGGTGCTGACGGCCGCGGGGACGAGCTGAGGGGCTGGCGGCTGCGACTGCGGAGGCGGCCCTCGCTGCGCCCGGAGGATGGGGGAGGATGGGGGTGGGAAGAGTGGGGTGGGCTTCGGATCTGGTCATTCTCAGCCCCTCTGGAGGCGGCCGGGCCCGGCTGCTGCACTGCGCGCTGCCGGCCTTGGCCTCCTCGCCTCTCCTCTTTGGCGCCTCCTGGCCAGTCCTTAACCCACGCACTCCGTTTGAGTACATGATTCTGGCCACCATCATCGCCAACTGTATCGTGCTGGCGCTGGAGCAGCACCTCCCAGACGGAGACAAGACGCCCATGTCTGAGCGGCTGGTGAGTGCTGTGGCGGCGGGGAGTGCGGTGGCGGCAGCTTGTCTGATTCCGCGACCCTTCAGGACCCGTGACGGGGCAGCTCCCTCGGGCTGGGTAGTCTGGGCAGCTAACACTTCCCTCAAGGGTCAGGAGGAGTGGGACAGCCCGCTCAGCCCCTGCTGGGGACCGGTGGCTTGAGGGAGACCATTTTAGCCAGCAGCTGCCCTGTCCAGTGACACTAGCCACCCTTACATCCGTCCCGCCCACGCGGATTTAGCCGTGACCTAAGAAACTAAGAGCTAATGGTGGCCTTCACGATGGCCCAGGGTCTGGAATGCCAGGCTGCCCCTTTCCCTCCAGGGCTGTGGTGGGCTCCGGCCCAGGTGCAGCTCTGGTTGTCTCCCTCTCTGGCTTTGCTTGGGACTCCTTCCCTGTGGAGTCTTTGCTTCCTATGGGATGCACTCCTTCCCAGGCTTTCTTCCCAAACAACCCCAAACATAGTTCTCACCCGCTCCTACCAGGAGCTCCCAGAGCCCATGTTTCACCTGTTGAAGCACTGAGCCCACGGGAGCCAGGGTGCCAGGTCAGGGAATCTGGACGGGCTGGGGCAGAGGCAGGGCCCTGCTTGAGGAGGCAAGCCCCATTCTGAAGGTGAGACTACGTTATGTCTCCTAGCCCACAGCGTCCCAGCTGCCCTGGCCCCTCTTCTTGGGCTTGATGTGGGACCTCTGGGGCCTGAGAGACTGAGCTGTAGAGCAGAGAGAAGGAAAAGCACATGCAGGGACTGGAGAGGGAGCCTGGGGCCTGGCTGGAGAGTGCTGCAGTCCTGGGGTCCCTGAGGAAGGACACTCTTCCGGGGGCACCAACTGTCTGGAGGCTGAACCCTTTTCTCCACATTCTGGCAAGCAATTGTTCTTCCAAACTTCTTTCCCTTACTTCAGCAGAGATAAGCATTGATGAAGTGGAGCCTGTTCTGTGCTTGGCATGGGCCTTGAACTTCAGGCCAAGGGGTGAAGCAGAGGAAACAGAGTAGGCTGCCCTGGGGGTGCTCTACTTTGGGTGGGCACCTCGGGAAGGCAAAGAAGTGACAGGAAGGGTGGTCAGCCAAGAGATGGGGGTTTGTGGGTCGGTTGTTTCTCCAGGCATGAGAATGGCTGAGGGGTTTCAGTTGTGGATTTGGAGGGGGAGGGTTGTGAAGGGCTTCCTGACAGGATGGAGGGTGGTCCCCCTGCGTGACTCCTGCCCAGAAGTGGAGCTGGACAGGCTCACTCGCCCTCTTTGGGCCCTAGGTTCCTCCCGGTGGGGGGGGCCCTGGCCTGCTGTGAGCTTGGTGGTGGGTGCCCATTCTGAAGGCTGGAGCAGAGGGTGAAAGTGAGAGGAAACTGGGGTTTCTGGCAGGAAGCCTTGAAAGCCAGGCCACAGGGTGTGGCAGGGTGGGGCCAGAGGGAAACAGGCTGGGGGTGGCAGGGGCAGGGAGGCCTGTGAATGGCAGTCGGGCTCGGGCCTTCCTCCTGGGCACCAGACTTGAGTAGGTCAGCATGCAAACAGCCTCACAGGTGAGGGACAGTTTGCTTTGTGGTGAGGGTTGAGGATTGGGCAGAATGTGCTCACCCATGCAAGGCCTGGCGGCCCTGAGATGGATGGAGGCTGAACACAGAGGGCCTGGGGAGCAGGTGCAGTGGTGGTCCAAGATCAGGTCTGGAGGCTGGTGCTGCTGCCAGAGTCTGGGAGGGGCTTCGTGGTGCAGAGGCTGCCTGCCCTGGGGTGGGGCATCCACAGTTCTGTTTCCCACCCACCCATCAACTTCTCACATGGCCTTTAGCTGGAGCCCCCAGCTCGCAGTCTCACCATCTCCCGAGCCAGCCCTTGCCAAGTGTGGTCAAGGGTGGGGCTGGGAGCAAGAGGTCTGGGAAGGAGCCCTACCCCATCTCCTCGTGTTGACCGGGTCTTCTCCTGTGAACCCAGAGTTTCTCAAACATGTTTGCTAGGGCCCCGTGTTTATTCAGGGTAGGTGGTCGGCAGCCTCTTCTCTTGGGGAAGGGGGACCCTCTCACCGAACCAGACCAGAAGTGTTGGGGAGGGAATATCCTCGTGAGTCAGCATCAGGCTGATAGGCTGGGGGAGCGGGCTGTGATGGGTGCTTTACTGCCTGGCCCCTGTGGGCAGCAGCCTCTGTTGCTCACTGCTACCAGCAGCCATGGGCCAGGAGGCCAGGCTGAGGGCTCTCCACGTTGGATGGGAGAGCCTGGGAGGCCAGGCTGCTTGCGGGAGGAAGGCACAGGCTGTAGGCCTGCAGTGGGACAAGCAGCCCCCACAGGAGCCAGCCTGGCTTTCCCCTCCCTGGGCCCTGAGGCCAGGCCTCTCCCTGGCAGAGCAGCCTCTGGGTGGCAGATCCCACAGTCCCGAGAGCAGGCCCTGCCTGCCTCCTCTTTGTTCTGTTCTGTGTCTGTGGTCTGTGCTCAGGCTGTGTCCTTTGCTGATCCTCCTCCTCCAGTGCCCACTTGGTCCAGCTCCTGGGGTCACTTGCGCAGAGGCTCTGTCTGCCCCCTGCCCCCAGTGTGTGATGTCCCAGTGCTCCCCGAGTCCCCACAGTCCGTCCCCATGTTCTCGGCACCAGGCAGGCCTGGGCTGTCGGGGTTCTGTGCTCCCCGTCCCAGTTCTGCTCTCTGTTGTCTCCACCTGGAACTCCTGCCCTGGTCACCCAGCTGGATGCCTCGCCCTCCAGGGGCTCCCTGAGGCCCGCCGTGCTTGCTCGCACCAGAACCTGTGTGGTTTGAGTATCCGGCAGGTGGGTTCTGAGTGAGCGAGTAGGCCCTGAGCGGTGCTCCAGGGAGCTGGGTGGCATCCCTGCCATGGTTTGAGCCCAGGGTTGGACCCAGGTCATGTCTGGCTTGGAATCTGGTTCTGCCTCTAACAAGCTGTGAGTCTCTGGCCCAGTTCCTTGGCCTCTGTTTGCCTCAGTTCCCCCTCGGACAGGGGTGATAGCAGTGCTCAGGGCCTGCGGGGTGCTGTAAGAGGATCGCCCTGGTGATTGCAGGTAGCCCCCCACGTGTTGTTATTAGCACTATTGCTCACTCTGTGGCGGGGTGGCGGGGGTGGGAGCCCTCCTCACGTGACTGGGTGTCACTGGCCGTGCTGAAAGGACCGTCGGTGGGTGTCACGGCAGGGCTGGGGGTCCTCGCCGGCTGCGTCCGGGTGGTGGTGACCTTGCCCTATGCTTCTCCTCAGGATGACACGGAGCCCTACTTCATCGGCATCTTCTGCTTTGAGGCTGGGATCAAGATCATCGCACTGGGCTTTGTCCTGCACAAGGGGTCCTACCTGCGGAACGGCTGGAATGTCATGGACTTCGTGGTGGTCCTTACGGGGTAGGTGCTGGCCTGGGGTGCCCTCTGCATGCGGCGGGTTCAGGCAGTGGTGTCCACACTGGGGGCCCGTGCTTCTTGATGGTCTTTCTAGGTGGGTGCTGGGCCTGAGGTGCCCTCTGCATGGGCTGCAGTGTCCACTCTCAGGCTCCGGCTTTGTGGTGGTCCTCACAGATGGGTGCTGGTGGGCAGGCATTGTTCTTGTTTCGGAAGAGCCTGGGCTGTGATCTTGGCTGAGGGGCCATCGAGGAGATCTGTCCTCAGCAGAGCTTGCTCACCGAGCTGCTGGTGCTGTGGTCAGGTCCGCAGGGCAGGAAGGGCACTGGGCCTGATTTTGTAAATCCTGGGCTGAAGCCTGGCCTCTTTCACCCCATGACCTGGGGGGCACATGTGCGCGTCCGAGTCTCCTGCCTGAAGGGTTCGTGGACACGTGCTTCTGGAGCTGAGCTTTGGTGAAGCTGTGCCTCTGTCGTCACAGCTTCTGGTTCTAGGAAGGTGCTTAATCAGTGTCCCATCCCCTACTTTCCTTCTGAACTAGCCTAATAATCACCAGCTTGTGGTTCCCAAACAATCCAGGAGATCCAGAAAGTCGCCCGAGGCTGGGCCGAGGAGGGCGAGGAGAGTGGGCAGAAAGCCTGTCTCCTCATCACAGGGCCCCCAGCCTTTGGGGCCCCAGTCTCTCCACCTGCCTGATGGTGTTCAGGCCTCTGCCCTGTTCTGAGGTTTAGCTGCCATTGCCCCGGCTCTGGGCTGCCCTCTGCCTCCGGCTGGGGTGGGGGTAAGTGCCTGGTGTTTGTTCCAGAAACCTGTTTGCACAGCCCAGGTCCCAGAGGCCCCCCGCCCCCACTGGGAACTGCAGCCACTCCTCCTGGAGCCTTGCGGTCCCAGCGAGGCTGGGAGCCCCAGTGTGGCCCAGAACTCTCCTTCAAGGGACAGGCGGCTGTGGCCAGGCCTCCTGCGCTACACGTGAGGACAAACAGACTTGGCTGCATGGCCTCTGGGCTCCCAGATAAGGCCCTCAGTATGAGCCCCCGGCCCCCAGCACAGGCCAGGGTCGAGGTGCCTCGCTTTCAGAGGGCCTCTCCCAGGAGATGACCTCTCCCGGTCTTCGCGCCTGTGGCACCAGCCTGTCACCAGCTCTGATGGGATGGGCACCACTGAAGTTGGATATAATAGGCTGGTCAGCTTTCTAATCTGTTCCATTTTTCCTAATGGCCAAAGAGGGAAGGGAGCAGGGAGCCTTCTGTTGGGAGGTGTGCCATCTTGCTGTGTGGTGCTCCCCGTCCACACCCGTCTGCTGCCTGAGGGCAGGTGGTTGCAGGGGTTTGCCCAGAGAGCCCCCTGAGGTCCCACTGATGGGGCCTGGTGGCGAGTGTGGGCCTTTGGAGGGCAGGGTATGCCCCACAGTCCACTGGGCACTGCGTGGGCTGTCGAGAGTGTCACTGGCTGTTTACATCTCTCTCCCTCTAGACCCGTGTCCCTGAGGATACGAACATCTTATTTTTCAGGGTGTCCCCAGAGTGTAGCCTGGGGCGGGCCCCCAGGAGGGTCAGAGAGTGTCTGCTGAATTAATGGGCTACTGAAGCTCGGGTGCTCTGTGCCTGAGCCGCCTGGGAACTGGCGAGGGTGGTGGGACTGGCCTTTGGGGATGCTGTCCATGGTGCTATTTGGGCTGCTGGGAGCAAGGCGGGGAGGTCCGCACCAATCCTTGGCAGGACCCCTGAGTCTTCCAACAAACATACCCTGAGTCTTCCAACAAACATACCCTGAGTCTTCCAACAAACATACCCTGATTCCAGGCTCAGTGAGGAGACCTCTAAGGGCAGCTGCTTTCTCTTGCCTGTTGACCACACTCCTGGGCACAGGAGAGAATAGGACGGCTCACCTTCCTGGAGCCCCAGCAGGGGGACCCCAAGGGTCCCAAGACCATAACACTGCCCCCAGCCGGGCCTCGGAAGTCCTGCCCCCGGTCCGTCTGTCTCTCCACCTCCTCTCCCACCTGCACATGGGCCTCTGGGCCGCCCCGCCCTCCCTCTGTGTCTCTGCCCCCCCTTCTTTCTGTCTCTGTCTCTCTCCCTCTCTCCCTGTCTTGGTCTCTTGGTCTTTGTCTCCCCATTTCTAAGCTTCTCTGCTTTTTTTATCTCGTCTTCGTGTTCTCTATTTCTTTACCTCTAGATGTTTCTCCTTCTCTGTATTTTTGCTTTCTCTTATTCTTCCTTTGCCTTTCTCTTTCTGTTTGTTCTGTGCCTCTCATATGGGTCATGAAGTCCCTGCTCTCACTCTCTGTGAGAGGAGGGCTGGGAGTTGGCACTGGTGGTTTCCAGGCTCCCTCTCTCTGCACCATCTCTGTCCGCAGCGATGGTTCTGTGTTGGGAAGGAAGCCCCAATGGGGAGGTGGTCTGTGTGCCGTTGGGGGGCTCATGTGCTGCCCAGAGTCGTGTGGGGGGGTTGCTCTGCTGCTCCTGCTTGTAGCACCTGGGGACTGGCGACGTCTACGTGTGTGTATGCATGTGTGCACACACGTATGCCTGCACTGCATGTGTCAGTGTACACACACACATATGTGCACACGTGTGCAGCAGTGCACACATGCACGCACATGTATGTGCCCACGCATGTGCATCTATGCACATACATATGTGTGCGCGCACATCTGGTCACATGTATGTGTGCATGCATGTGTGTGCATTTGTGCATACATGCATACACACGTGCATGCACTTATGTGTGCATGTGTATCTGTTCAGACACTCATGTGCACATGTGTATGTGTATTCCTATGATTGTGCACGCATGCACACACAATACACACATGCACATGTGCACACATGTATTCACATACATGCGCCTGAGTGCCCACATGTCTGTCTGCGTGTGCACAGCTGTGTGTGCACGTTTGTGTACATATGTGTATGTGTGGTGCATGATAGAAGGAGGTCCTGTCTGTTTTGGGGTGAGTGCTGGGCCTGGGGAATCCAGAGAGGAGCCCTAATCCTCCTGAGCTGAGGTGCCCACGGGCAGCCATGGGAGCACTGCTCGTCATTACTTTGTTGTTTTTAATTAGGGTTTACTTAATTGGTGCTCAGAGGGCTGGAAGCCCCATGGTGAACAGGAAAGGCCCTGTTGCCTGGTGAAGCCTGGCTTGTCCCTGAGGCCAACTGGGCTTGCTTCTGCTTCTGGGGCTGGCCTGTGGGGTGTGGGAGGTGCCCTGGATGGGACTGCGGCCCTAACCTGCCTCAGGGAAGCCTCTTAAGCTCACACACTCACCTGTACACTATGCCTGGGCACACCCTTGGCATTGCGGGGGGCAGTGATATGGCACCCAGCCTGCCCACAGAGCAGGGGAGGGGCTGTCCTGTCTGGAGTCCCCTGACTGCACATTTCTAGCCACTCGAGCTGCCCTCGTCTGGTGCTGCCCCCCCACAGGTCGTCCCTCGACTGCTGTTGATTCAGAATTGGTGCTGAGGACACAGCAGTGAACAAGACCCCCTGGCCCCTGCCCTGTGGGTCGCATTCTCAGGGGACCTGGTCTCCTTGGCCCTGCTCTGTTTCCTCTAGGTACCCAGAGGCTCAGCAAGGGCAGGTCGTGGCCACATCATGGGGCCTGGGAGTTTGTGTGCTGTGGAGACCCACCTCACTGACAGTACAGGCTTCATTCCCATGTAGGAAAGGGGTTAAGGAGAGCACAGTGTGGTCAGGAAAGCTGCTGCTTGGTGTAGGCTCAGTAGTAAGGGGCTGAGCCGTCTAGATATTTAGTGAGAGGCTGTGGCTGACAGTGTCGGTACCAGAACACAGGTGTCTCCATGGCCTTTAGAGCTCGAGATCAGATGGGACCCCCGGGGACGGGGTCTGGAGAAGGAGCTGTCCATGGGTGAGCCTGGGGACTCCAGAGCTGGTAGGTTGGGACTGGCCAGTGAGGTGGGTGGGGATGGTATTTTAGGGAGGAAGAGCCTGTCCTTATTGAGCAGGAGTGTGGGGAGGATGGACCGCTGAGCGCAGCGCCAGGCAGCCTGAAGGTGAAGGGTCCTCGCACATGGCCTGAATGGCGGCTCCTGCAGGCCTGCAAGGTCCGTGGTGCTCACCCAGAGCAGCTCTTCCATCGTCGAGGGAGTTTTTCAGCAAAGCTGGGCAGTGGTGGGAGGGAGAGGAAGGGCAGAGGGTTTTATCAGGCGGGGGCCACAGCCTGGCCCAGGAGGCAGGACAGCGGTGGTTCAGCCGGCGTGCTGGACTGAGGTCTGGGTGGACCAGGGCAGCCGGGACCCCGGGGTCCACGCTCATCTCTCTGTGACTTTGGTACACCAGCGGTCGAGCTGAGTGTGTGTGCTGTGTTGTCAGATGAGAAAGCAGGGGTGGGCCGAGAGCCATCCTCTGGTCCTCCGCCTGCCCATCAGGCTGGCGTAGGAAGCAGGTGGTGTGCGATGGAGGGACCGGCTGGTGAGCAGAGTGAGTGAGGACACCCTCTTCCCGCAGCCTGGCCTCTCGCCTTCTCCTGGGCTCCCCTGGCTGGTCACCTTCCCTTCTTTCCCCATTGACCCTCTGGCTGACTGCCCATCCCCTCGTTGGTGTGGAAGGTATCTGTCAAACGCCCTGGTTGCTGGGGACACAGCAGTGGACATGGAGGCTGCATTTCCTGGGGACACAGGCGACTAACAGGCTGTCCATGTGGGTGTGAAGTGCAGTGACTGGTAGGAAGCCGAGCGACGGGGGTGAAGTTCCCCTTCATGGGGTTCAGGGAAGGTCCCTAAGAAGGACCTTGAGCAGAACAGCAGGTGGGGAGGGGTTGGGTGTCTGGCACCTGGGATGGGGCAGGGGGCAAAGATGCTGGGAGGCCATGGGGTCTGCCTGGGGCTCTGGGTGCAGGGGCTGACTTGGGTGGGGTGCTGACTGTGGGGAGCAGTGCCCAGAAGGAAGTGATGGGCTTGGACTGGGCTGGGCTGTGGGAAGCACTGCTGGTTGGTTGTCCTCAGGAGACTTGCTGGCACCCTGAGTGTGGCACCCACATGGCCCACCTGTCCTAACTGCTCCTGTGCCCACCCCTGCACCTTTGCCCTCCTAACCCCAAGGGAGCCCCCAGACCAGCCTTTGGTCCTGAGGGGTTGATTGCAGCTGGGAATCGAGGCAGGGTCCTCTCAGACCATGAGGACTTGGGCCCGGAGTCCCCCCCTGCCCCTAGTTATGGCCCAGCCTGGAGGTTCCCTTGGGGGAAGGAGAGGTCTGTCCCAGCTCAGGCAGGTAGCTCCCTGCGGTGAGTTCTAACCACAGCGTCTCATTTTCTCCAAATTAAGCTGGGATTTCTTTCCAGGACATGTAATTAGAACTCAGGGTCTCCTGCCACTGGCCTGAGCTTCCTGCGTTGCCTAGGGAGGGACATCTGTGTCCACGTCCTGCCTCCTGAGCACTGGGGGCCTGGCTGGGACCACTGCCAGAGGGAATGTGGTCCCGGGAGCCCAGGCCCTGGGGGACACCACCCTGGGTGAGGAGGGGTCCAGCAGGTGGGGGCCAAGGTGAGCAGTGAGCCAGTGCCCATGTGGGAGCCAAGGGCACTGTGCCCAGCCACAGGTCACCAGAGACCCTATGAGTGACCAGCGATGCCGGGTCTGGGGGTGAGCTGACCTCAGCTCGTGGGTGCATGTCGGGGCCCCGTGTGGGTTCTTGCTTCGTCTCATGATGTGGTCCTGCAGGCGGAGTCTCTGATGCCTGCTCAGGTTGGGGGTTTGCTGGACCTTCTCTCTGTCCCCACCTGAGGCTGGGAATCGCTGGGACAGGGGAGGGGCCTGAGTTCTGACAAGTGGCCCCTGGAGCAGCAGAGGGAGGCTGTTGGGGACCCCATCTTTAAACTCCCTCCAGGCAGCATCCCCGAGGCATTGCTGATAATTCAGAACAGGCTTGGCCACTGTGTCTGTCTGGCTCCCAGGTGCCCGCCTCCTGACAGTGGCCCCACTGGTGCCAGAGGCGGGGGGGTAGGGGATTCCCTGCCTCCCTCTGTCTGCACCCCTGCTGGCTGGGTGTCTGCTGAGGGCGGCTCACTCCACTGCTCGCCTCTCAGCATCTCTGCTCTCCTGGTTCCCCTCCCCCTTCTTCCTATGATTTAGGCTTCTTCACGTTCTTTGGAGGGCTGTGGGGAGCCAGAACCAGGCCTCTCCTGGCTGTTGCCTGCAGCCACCACCCCATGTGCTGAAGGAGAGCCTCCTCCGTCCAGCTCTAAGGGCCTGGTGATCCTGGCAGGACAGGGGTGCAGGCTGCCGTCCACTGTGCAGCACTGCGGGGTCCTGAGGGCTGGGCCCCCTGGGGCCGCTGCAGCTGGTGCCCACAGGACACCACAGGCCGAGCCTGGTGAGCCTCTGTAGAGGGGTATCAGCGCTCAGTCGCTCAAGCGTGTCCACTCTTTGCGACCCCATGGACTGTAGCCCACCAGGCTCCTCTGTCCTTGAAATTCTCCAAGCAAGAATACTGGAGTGGGTTGCCATTTCCTTCTCCAGGGGATCTTCCCGACCCAGGGATTGAACCTGGGTCTCCTGCTTGGCAGACAAATGCTTTGCCATCTGAGCCACCAGGGAAGCCCACCCTCTGCAGAGGCGTCAGGGAGCAGCTGCTCATCTATCCCTGTATCTTGTGCGTGGTGTGCCTGCGGAGGTCACAGGAGGTCAAGTTCAGGCCTGGTGGCAGTGGGGGTGTCTGCTTGTGGCTGGTGGATATACCTGCAGCTGTTCAGGCGGGTGGGGCAGCTGGGCATGGACTCTGCCTTCCTGTTCAACTCCAGGTGCCTCCCTTCACCCCATCTCACGCTGGTGAGCCCAGAGCTGCAAACTCACACGGAGGTGAGAATGGTTGCTAATGGCCTCTTCAGTTGCTAGGCCGGCAGCCAAGGCTAGTCCCAGTCCCTGGACTGGAGAAAGGCTGGAGAGCAGATCCTCCTTGGCTGAGCGGTGGGGGCCTGCCAGGACGGGACCCTCCCTCCCCTGCCCACAGCCCATCTGAGTCACACAGACCTGGAATCTGCGGACCCCGCAGGCCATCTGCACAGGCCCCTGGGTGTCCTGTCTTCACCCCGCTGGCTGCCCCACTGTGCCCCGCTTTCTCCAGGTCTCAGCCTCTCTGGGGACCCCCTTTTGGAGCCCCCATCACTCCAGCTGCTGGCTCCCTCTCTGCTCCCAGAGTATAATAGCCCATGCACCATGGGGCCGCTGCTTCCAGCAGGATGAGATGTGGGTCTGTGTTTCTCTGCCTGGCGGCCTCTCTGCCCTGCCCTTGTCCCAGGGGCTTCCCTCCTGGCCGGCTCCACAGATGGACTTTCCCCTGCAGAACTTTCTCCTTAGCTTGCGGCCGAAACAGCAGGTGTTTGCTGTCTTAGTTTGGAGGCTGGATGTCCAAGATCAAGGTGCCCACAGGGTTGCCTTAGGTGGGGTTTCTTCTTGCCGGTAGGCGGCTGCCTCCCCACTGTGTCTTCCCGGGCCTGCTTCTCTGTGTGTGCAGACACAGGTCTCTGGTGACTCTTCGTTTTCTATTAAATTAATCCTTTAAAGCCCATCTGTAGGACCTTGCTTAACCATTTACCTCCCAAGAATCCCATCTCCAGATACAGTCCCATTGGGAGTCAGAGCTTCAACAGAGGAATCTGGGGGACACAGATTAGTCTGCAACGGGCTGTGCTCAGACTTCAGGCTCCTCTGATGAGCCTATGTTGCCCCTTGCCTCTGTGCCCCAGTTCCCAGTGTGCAGCGAGTGTTGTGGGACTGAAATCCCGTGAGGGAGCCAGACGCCCCCCTTCCTGGCCCCCATGGGCACAGCTGGCACATGACTGATCTCAGGCGTCTGCATGGCTACCAGTCTGTGTCTGTGGTGTCGGCGGTATGGTGGGCCTGGGTTAGTGGTCTGTAGGTCCCTTCTTACTCCTCGTGGTTGGTCGTCAGCCTCCCGGGTCTGACAGCAGGGACTGTGGACTGAGGTGGCTGAAAGCAGAGGTGCCCACTCCCCCGGACCCTCTGCAGCCTGGACTGGGGCAGGAGCCGGGGAGGGCACTGCTGAGCCTATGTGGGGGCCAGGGGGTATCCTGGGGGTCCTGCAGTCTCCTGTCTGACAGTGGGCATCCCTGAGGGGTTCTCCAGTGCCACCCACCCTCTCTGCCTGCGGGCCCCTCCCCACTCCTGCTGTCTTGGGCCCTGGTTCTGCGATGCAGTGTTGGGGCAGGGAATGGGCAGGAAGCGAGAGTGTCCTTCTTCCCATCTCCTCATCAGTCCTGGGGCCTGGTGTTTCCACTGTCCAGCCCTGAAACACCCTGATGGAGGGCACAGCAGGGGCACGTGTGAGACCACCATGTGGCCAGGGTTTGGGCCCATGAGTGGCTCCTTCTGAGGGGTGAGGCCCCTGGGGTGGTGCACCCACTCCTGTGCTGCTCTGGGTCCCTGGCCTGGCAAGTGGGCAGCGTGGGTACAGAGCCCTCTGCTGAAACACCAAGCAGGTGGGGCTAGAAGGGCAAGAAGACCAGGAGGGGAGAACGAAAGCTAGAAGCTGGCTCTTCCACGAAGTTCCCTAGGTACTGGCTGCTCTTCTAATGTGATCGTCCCACGACCTTCCTGGGCTGGATGCTATTGTTAACATCCCTCGTAAAAAATGTAAGTGTTTTGTCTTGAGCCCATCACAGATCTACAATGTGCACAGAAGGTGCTGAGGGTGCTGTCCAGTGAGGCTGTAGCGTGGTTTCACAACCAGAGTGTTGACCCTGGCACAGTCAAGACACAGAAACTCCATCTTGACCAGGACCCGCCCTGTTGCCCTTCTGTACCTGCTTCCACTTTCCTCCAGCCTCACTGTCGCTTAATTCCCAATGACTGTAATCCAGCACCCATGTCCATGACTTTGTCACTTCACGAGCATTCAGTTCAGTTCAGTCGCTCAGTGTGTCTGACTCTTTGTGACCCCATGAACGGCAGCATGCCAGGCCTCCCTGTCCATCACCAACTCCCGGAGTCTACGCAAACTCATGTCCATCGAGTTGGTGATGTCATCCAACCATGTCATCATCTGTTGTCCCCTTCTCCTCCTGCCCTCAATCCTTCCCAGCATCAGAGTCTTTTCTAATGAGTCAACTCTTCGCATGAGGTGGCCGAAGTATTGGAGTTTCAACTTCAACACCAGTCCTTCCAGTGAACACCCTGGATTGATCTCCTTTAGGATGGACTTGTTGGATTTCCTTGAAGTCCAAGGGACCCTCAAGCGTCTTCTCCAACACCACAGTTCAGAAGCATCAATTCTTCGGCGCTCAGCTTTCTTCACCATCCAACTCACATCCACACATGACCACTGGAAAAACCACAGCCTTGACTAGACGGACCTTTGTTGGCAAAGTAATGTCTCTGCTTTTTAATATGCTGTCTAGGTTGGTCATAACTTTCCTTCCAAGGAGTAAGCGTCTTTTAATTTCATGGCTGCAATCACCATCTGCAGTGATTTTGGAGCCCCCCAAAATAAAGTCAGCCACTGTTTCCACTGTTTCCCCATCTATTTGCCATGAAGTGATGGGACTGGATGCCATGATCTTAAGTTTTCTGAATGTTGAGCTTTAAGCCAACTTTTCCACTCTCCTCTTTCACTTTCCTCAAGAGACTTTTTAGTTTCTCTTTACTTTCTGCCATTAGGGTGGTGCCATCTGCATATCTGAGGTTATTGATATTTCTCCCGGCAATCTTGATTCCAGCTTGTGCTTCTTCCAGCCCAGTGTTTCTCATGATGTACTCTGCATACAAGTTAAATAAGCAGGGTGACAATATACAGCCTTGATGTACTCCTTTTCTTATTTGGAACCAGCCTGTTGTTCCATGTCCAGTTCTAACTGTTGCTTCCTGACCTGCATACAGATTTCTCAAGGGGCAGGTCAGGTGGTCTGCTATTCCCATCTCTTGAAGAATTTTCCACAGTTTATAGTGACCCACACGGTCAAAGGCTTTGGCATCACGAGCATTAAATGTTGGTCTGTGGAATCATGCCTCTGGGCCTGGGTCTTTTCACCAGGACGGCTGAGTCTCATGTCTGTATGTTGTTTCTCTTTTCTGCCCGTTGTCTCTTTAGCTGTTCACTGGTTGGAGGACACGTGACTTGTTTCTAGCTTTTGGGATTTCACCCACAAGACGGCTCTGCACGTCCACGCACAGGCTTTGTGTGAACATAAGCTTCCTGGATGAATGCCTGGGAGCGCGGCCACTGTGCCGTACTGTGGTGCACGTTTGGTTGCCTCAGATATTACCAGGCTGTCATCCGAAGTGCCGCTACCACTGTACACTTTTTTACACTCCCACCAGTGACGTGTGAGTGATCTAGTTTCTCCATATCCTTACCAGCAGTCGCTGTTGTCACCGTCTCTTCTTTCCGCTGTTCCGGTGGGTGCGCAGCGATGCAGCATGGTGGTTTCGGTTTGCGTTCCCCTCGTGGCCACTGATGCTGGACATCTCTTCAGGGACTTGTCTGCCATCTGTATCTCCGTTTTGGTGACATGCCAGTTCAGGCACTCTGTTCAGGCTCTAATTGGAGTGTTAGATACTAGTTGATTTTCTCCCAGACTGTAGTGAATTTTTTTTCATCCTTGTGATGGGGACTTTTGCAGAGCAAAAGCTCTGAATCATAGTGAAGTCCAGGCAGTCAGATCCCCTTTTCTGGGAGGCTTGTGGCTGTGAGTCTAAGGGCTCTGCAGGCCTGCGTCATGAGGAGTCTCTCCTGCTTTTCTCCATGAAAGTCTTATTAGTCTGCATTTGGCATGTCAGTCTGGGTCTGTTCTGAGTTTGGGTTTGCTCAGGAGTGAGGCTCCGTTCAGTTGAGGGTTTTTTTGTTAGTTTTCTGCCTGTGTGTGGGTATCCAGGCGCTCCAGCACCACTTGTTGAAAAGGCTGTGAAGTGTCTCCCCCACCGAGTGCTTTGTTCCTCTGTCAGGGGTCAGTTGTCCATGTGTCTGTGGGTCTGCTGGTGTTCCGTTGATCTGTGTCGTCTCTGCCAGTTTCACGCTGCATTGATGACTAGAACTATTTAAGTCTCAAAATTGGGCGGACTCATTCCTCCCACTTTAGTCTTTTTTTAAAAACTGTGTAGCTATTCTAGTTTCTTTGTTTCCATATAAATTTTGGAATAATCTTGCCGACATACATACAGAATCTTCACAGGGGTTGTGCACAGTCGGTTTGTTAATTTGCAGAGACTTCATATCTTTACCATGCTGAGTCTTCCAGTCTGTGAACGTGATATGTCTCTTCATTTATGTAGACCTCATTGAGTTCTTTCCTCTGTATTTTGTAGTTTTTGGGATTCCAGAGCTGTGCATGTTTTGTTAGATTTACATCTGAAAGTTTTTCTTTTATTTTTATGTGTGTACAGATGATATAATATTTAAAATTTCAGTGTTCAAATGTCCTTTGCTATTGCTACGTAGAAAAGCAATACATTTTTAATATTTAGATATTTATTTTTATTTCTGTAACTTTGCTGAATGCACTTATTAGTTTCAAGAGATTTTTTTAAAAGGTTCTTTGGAGTTGTCTGTATAAACAAGTATGTCATTTGCAAATGGAAGAGTTTTATTTCTTTTTGCCTTCTCATTCCTTTTTTCTCCTGTTCCATTTTTGTAGATGATGTTTATTAAGTTGAGGCAGTTCTTTATTCCTTTTTTTCTGAGAGTTTTTGTCATGAGTCAGCTTTCTTCTTGTCAGTGTCAGATTTTATCAAATGTTCTTTCTATGTTGATGTGCTCATGTGACCTTTTCTTCCTCTGCCTGCTAATATGGGGAATTACAATGATTGATTTTTGAGTTCTGAACCAGACTTACTTCCTGAAATGGACGTGGTCATGGTATGTAATTCCTTTTACATACTGCTGAATTGCATTTGCTAATGTTTTTTTAAGGATGTTTCCATCTGTTTTCATGAAGGCTGTTGATCTGTCAGTTTTGTTTTTTGTTCTTTTTTGCTTTGTTTTGTTCTTTTTTTTTTTTTTTTGGTACTGTCTTTGTATGGCTTTGATATCAGGATAATACAGGCTTCCAAAAATGGATTTGGAAGTGTTCCTTCCCCATTCTATTATCTGGAAGCCGTTGTGTAGAAGTGCTGTGGATTCTTCTTTAAATGTTTGGTAGAATGCTACAGCGAATCCAGTTGGCCTAGACATTTCTTTTTAGGGAGTTTTAATCTTATGGATTCAATATCCTTAATAGCTAAAGGGATATTTGTGTTATCTACTTCCTCTTGGGTAAGCTGAGGTAGTTTGTAATTTTTTGAGGACATGGCCCGTTAAGTCTAAACTGTCAGAATTGTGTGTGGAGAGTCGCTCACAGCAGTCCCTTATTATTCTTGTGATGTCGGCAGCATCTGTGGGGACAGCCCTCGTTTCATCTCTTATGTCGGTGATGTACATCTCCTCTCTCAACACCTCTTTTGGGAAGTTTGGGTTAGTCTTGCTAGAAGTTTGTCAGTTTTATTGATCTTTTCAAGGAAATAACTCTTAGTGCCAATACTTTTTTACTTTCTTATTTCAATTTTACTTTTTTCTGCCCTTATCTTCATTATTTTCTGCATTCTGTTTGCTCTGAGTTTGCTTTACTCTTCTTTTTCTCCGTTCTTGTGGTGAGGGCTTAGATCAGTGATTTGAGACATTCTTTCTTTCCTAGTGTGTGTGCATGGTGTATTGAACTTGCCTCTCAGCACACTTGAGCTGTGTCTCACACATTTCAGTATGTTGTAATTTCAGTTTAATTCCATTTCATGCGTTCTTAAATTTTCTCTAGACTTTTTTTCGATCTATAGATTGTTTAGAAATGTGTTGTTTAGTTTCTAAATGTTTAGAAACATTCCAGTATCTCTCTGTTACTGATTTCTAGCTTGATTCCATGTGGTCAGAGAACATACTCTGTACGATTTTGATGATTTTAAATTTGGTAAGGTTTCTTTAGGCTCAGGATATGGTCTGTCTTTGTTCATGTTTCATGGGCACTTGGCCAGAGTACATATGTGGCTGCTTTTGTGTGGCGAGCTCTATAAATGTGGGTTAGGCTCTGTTGAAGGTGCTCGTGAGTCTCCTGTATCCTGGCTGGTTTTCTGTCTGATTGTTCTCTGTTGTTGGGGTGGGTGCCGAGGTCTCCATTTATAGCCGTGCGTGTGCCTATTTGTCCTCACATTTGTATCGGTTTTTACCTCGCATATTTTGTGCCTCCATTGTTGAGCACATACAGGCACACATCATTTACTGAGCTTCACTTTATTGTGGCTAGTGAATTTTTTGAAAATCGAAGGCTTGTGGTAACCCTGCCTTGAGCAAGTCTGTTGGCACCGTTTGTTTCAAAAGCATCGGCTCACTCTGTGTCTCTGTCATGTGTCTGTCATTTTTGGAGTCTTTCAGACCCTCCTGAAAGATTGCGGCTCGTTGAAGGCGCGCCTTCCCTCCCCTCTCCTGAGATTCTGATTGCTGGCCACAGCCGCGGGAGCCCCTCCCCGCTGCACTTATTCCTCGCTTCGCCTCCTTCCCCTGCGGCCCCTGCCCGGCTGTGGCCTGAGGTCTCGGTCCTTCCTGCTCGTCAGCCCTTGGCCCTTCCCCAGCTCCCTCTCTGCTACAGTCGAGCCGTCCTCTTAGCTTTTCACGTTGGATTTGTAGTTTTCAGTTATAAATTTTCCATTTAATTCTTCTTCGTATTGTTCAGGATACCTTCTTCTGTTTGTTTGTTTCAAACATAGTGGTTGTGGAAAGACTGTATCGTAACTGCTGCAGAATCTTTGTCAGAAGATTTAGCACCTCTGTTATCTGAAGTGTAAGAATCTGGGACTGTCTTTTTTCAGTTTGAGATCTTCCTGGCTTTTTGATGAATGAGATTCGATTGAAACCCGGACATCTCCACATGTTTTTCTGAGACTCTCGTTCTTATTAACCCTGTTTTAGCTGGGTCTCTGGTCCTCCTCAGTAAGGAGACAGGGTTTTCTGCTTTGTCACATGTACGTGGAGTAGCAGGTCAGGTTCCCTGCTCAGCCATTGTTGGCAGTGCCCTTCACTGTTGCAGGGAGGAGGTGACATTCTTACTTTACAGACTGGAAACCGAGAGAAGCTCAGACGTTTTGCAGGAACCAGTGCAGATTCCAGCTAGACTAATCCAAAGCCCAAGCTCGTAACCACCAGCCACCCCGACCCTTGGGAGTGCAGGAGGAGCGCTGCTCACCCTGAAATGAAGGGTCTGAGGACAGTGGCTTGAGGGCAGCCACCCCCAAGCTGTCCATGGCTGCTGTGGGTCATACTGGCCTCCCTGGTCAGAGCTTTGCTGTAGCTGACAAAAGCAGTAGGCCTCTTTCAAGCTGGTCAGAGCCCTTCAGCCAGTCTAAGGACGCAGCGTCCACATGGGACCAATGTCCAGATGGGTGGTGGTCAGGGAGGGACTGTAGAGCGTCTCTACGGTGGTCACCCACCATGCCCCAAAGAAGCTGGGGGCCTGGAGCCCTGATGTCCACTCTGTGTGGTCCCTCCCTGCCCTCTGGCCCTAGAGGAGGGCTTGGAGTGGGTGAGAACATTTGGCTGGACTTTCCTGTGCTTTGGGCATGCCCCAGCTCCTCCTCTTCTTGGGTCATGAGCCTGGACACTGAGATGTGCCATCTGAACCTCAGTTTCTTCCTCTGTGTGATGCGGCTGATGGTGCTGCCCTCTGAGTGTCCTTGGTATGAGGTGGACAGCCATGATGTTCTTATTTGAATGAGCTGTGAATGTCATGTTCTCTGGCTTGGGGTCCTGCCCCTGCCAGGGCTGGCCCTTCTCCAGCCTTGCCTGGGGTCTCCAGGGTTTGGAGCAGCTCCGGGCCTCTAGTGCAGGGCCCTGAGCCTTGTGTGCAGCCCAGGATGGTCCAGAGTGTCTGTGGCTCCTGCTGTCCACACTGGCTGCTCGTGTACCTGTGGGGCTGTGCATCCGAGCACATGCCTCGCGCCCGTGTGTCCCCACGTCCGCGCCACGTCTCCATGTCCTTCCATTCCGTGTGCAAGGTAATGGGCCTGGGGATCAGGCTGCAGTGGTCCCAAGCTGGTGAGTGCGTGCTCAGGGCCTGAGTCTCTGCGTATTTTATGTAGTTGTAATCATAATTTGCATAAAACTTGCCTTTTACCTTTTTGTGTATAGCAGTATATTGAGGCAAATCCACATACCGTAATACTCGTCCTTTTATTTCATAGTGTACAGCTCAGCAGTTTTCAGTACGTTCTAATTCCAGAGCAGTCCATGTCTCCGAGAAGGGAGCCCCTTCCCGTTCGTGGTCACTCCCCGCCGCCCTCCCCGCCGGCCCCAGGAATCGCTCTTCTTGTGTTCGCCTCTGGGCCGCGTCTGTCTGGACACTGCCTCTGGTGCCATCGCGCGCTGTGCAGCCCCTTGGATCCGGCTGCTTCCACTTAGTGCAGGATTTCTAAGATTCACCCAGGGATCAGTTCAGCTGCTTCCTTTACCGTTATTTCACAAACACATTAGGCCTGATTTGTTGTTGGTGATGCGCACCCAGGCTTCTACTGTCATTGAACACAAAGGTGGTTGTTGTGGAGTCACTCAGTCATGTCTGACTCTCTGTGGCCCCATGGAGTGCAGCTCGCCAGTCTTCCCTGCCCTTCACTACCTCCGGGAGTTTGCTCAAACCCATGTCCATTGAGTCGGTTTTGCCATCCAACCATCTCTTCCTCTGTCACCCCCTTCTCCTCCTGCCCTCAGTCTTTCCTAGCATCAGAGTCTTTTCAAATGAGTCAGCTTTTTGCATCAGGTGGCCAAAATATTGGAGTTTCAGCCTCAGCATCAGTCCTTCCAATGAATATTCCAGGTTGATTTCCTTTAGGATTGACTGGATTGATAATCCTTGCTGTCCAGGAGACTCTCAAGAGTCTTCTCCAGCACAGTTCCAAAGCATCAATTCTTCGGCACTCAGCCTTCTTTTTGGTCCACCTCTTTAATCTCAATAGTGTGATGTTGATCTTTCAACTTTGGTTTCCTTTTTTTTTCATTATTTCAATGGGGCAGATTCCCGGAGTAGACTAATTGAAACTGTTTAAGCACTTTATGGCATTTTATTTTGCAAGTTGTTTTACAAGTGTGATGTGTTAGTTTACATTCCTGCTATATGTGTGTGTTAGTTGATCAGTCGTATCTGACTCTTTGTGCCCCGTGGACTGGAGCCTGCCAGGCTCCTCTGCCCATGGAATTCTCCAGGCAAGAATACTGGAGTGCGTTGCCATGCCATTCTCCAACATTCCTGCTAATTCTGTTCAAATTTACTATCTACGTTGCCACTACTGGGTTGTGTTTCTGATTCCTCTTGATGATGTTGGGTGTAAGGCCCTGTCTTGCTGCTGCTCTGTCTTGTTTTCATGCCTGATGGTTTGGATGTGTTTGCACGTTACTGCGTTATGTTTTCTGTTATGAGTTACGTGTGTGATTCTTTGCTGTTTCGTTTCGGAAACTTCAGAGCTTCTTCACTAACACTGAGCACGTGTTTCCTACCAGGAGCCATGCTGGGTATGAACCCAGAAGGAAGGCCTCCAGCTCCAAGCCAGTCCTGCTCCCCTCCCCCAGGCTGGCCTCCTGTCTTGCTCTCCAGCGTCTCCTAGAGCCTAAGACTTTGGGGATCATAGGCACCCCGAAAATGCATGTCGAATACAAAGATGTATGCTGTAATCGCCCTTCTGTTATTGTTGTTAGTATATCAGTTTTAATTAAAGTGCCTCAAAGTTGTTTTATTGTCTTAAACAATTTAAGTGTAGGGTACACATTCTTCTTTGCCATGTAAATAAAAAGATTGATTTTCTCACTTGAAAATGCTCCTATTGGAGAGAATAAAAATGACCCACAGTCCCACCACCCTGAGATAACCACTGTTAATATTTTGAGCTTTTTCATTCTGAGCCTTTTCTATGTGTAGGCTTTTGAAATACACAGCTGATGTCCTACCCTGGGGGCACAGGGCACTCTGCTGCTGTCACGAGCAGGCTGGCTTGTGCAGGGCTGCATGAGATCCCTGGGGCTGTTTGTGCATCCCCCAGAGCTGAGTATGCGCTGCAGACATGGTTCTTCTGCCATGTGGACCGTTATTTCACAAGCACATTAGGCCTGATGTGTTGTTGGTGATGCGCACCCAGGCTTCTACTGTCATTGAACACAAAGGTGGTGGTGACGACCACAGTCATCTCCCTCTTGCTGACAGTTTTCAAAGTTTTCTTTTATAGAAAAGACCAAAAAGCATGCGTATATCTGTGCCATACCTCTGACTGTTTCCCTGAGACCCGTGCCTAGAAGATGGTGACAGTTTTTTTCCTCTGAATGCCTTTCCCGTCATTTGGCTGTGCTTCCTTTGTCACGTCCTGAAGTGCTCTCGCGTGTTACCCACACTGCTTCTTTTTGGGTTCAAATCCATCTGGCCTGTGGCCCAGGAGTTGAGCTCAAAGTAATATCTCAGTAGCTCATGAAACAGGATCTTCTCTCTTTTCTTTTCTGAATATTTAATACTTTGCCTATTTAATTTTCTAGATAATTTTGAAATCATGTTATTGTAGTCCAAAGAACTCCTTTTGGGAGGTTGTTTTAAGTATCGAGAATATCTGAGTTGATTTGTGGAGAATCAGGCTATAAAACCCACATTTTGTCTGTGCATCCAGGCGTGGTGTCCCTCTTGGTATGTGCTCAGTTCCTGGTGGGTGAGATCCTGCAGTTTTATTGGTGTAGGCCGCTCGCATTTTGGCGTTACTTCTCAGTGGTTTGTGTGAGTCCTTGTGGTTGAGGAGTTTTGTTTCATTAGGTTTTGGACCAGTCACGTTGGTGCCGCATCAGCTTTGGGGAATTTGTGCTCTTGTCCTGGTCCCTGGCTTGGTCCCTACAGTTTGCTGAGGGGAGCTGAGCTGGGCTCTATTTGCTGATGGACGGTGGGCTTGCAGCCAGGTCTTGATTGTTTTCGGCCTCGATTTCTCAGGCTCTGATGACGGTCTCTGAAGATTGCTTCTCTGTCTCTGTTGTTTTTCCTGTAATTGCTCTGTGTGCTTTGTGTTACCTTTTGTTCTCTGGAGGTTGGGGGTGGGGAGTGGGATTTGCAAACCTGCAGGAAGGGGTTCAAGGAGAGGCTGCTGACCAGCACGCGCCCAACATAGTGTGCGTCCTGCAGTCTTGGTGTTGGGCCCACCCCCTGAGGTCCAGTGGCCCAGAGTTCACCCCTGATGCCGTTTCCCAGGGGTGCTGACAGTGCTGGTCCTGGGATCTGGCTCTCTCTGTCTCTTTCTGTCTCTCTGTCTCTCTCTGTCTCTTTCTGTCTCTCTGTCTCTCTCTGTCTCTCTGTCTCTCTGTATCTCTCTGTCTCTGTCTCTCTCTGTCTCTCTGTCTCTCTCTCTCTCTTTTTCTATATATATATATATATATATATACACAACATTTATTTTATATACTTATTTTAAACTGGAATATCATTGCTCTGCAATGCTGCGTTAGCTCCTGCTGTGTCACCCACACATCTATGTTGATCCCTTCTTCCTTGTTTTTCCTTTTCATTTAGGTCACCTTTGAGAAACTGCTCTTAACCAACTTCCTCGGAGTTTTGTCCATGTCTTCCAGAAATAATCACTTTATCTATTCCTTTCCTTATGTCTTATTCACATTCTGTTATGTTAGCCAGAACTCTTGAAATAAGAATCAATGAGATTTATGGCAATGATTCTCATTTTATTATCTGATTAAAAGGAAATTCTTCATGATACATGAGGGTGTTTTGGTACTCTTGAGAGTGGATTTTATGCATAGAAAACTTTTAATTTCTAAAAATCAGGATTCTATTGGTTAAAGTCAAGTCCAAAATTGCAGTTCTTTTAAAGAAATTTTAGGTTCAATTTTGACAACCTGGATGGATCTTGAAAGCATTATGTTAAATGCATCAGACAGAGAAAGACAAGCGCTGCACTCATACGTGGGATCTAAAGACAAACACACCCAAACGTACAGAAAAAGAGGTCGTGTTTGTGGTTCCCAGAATAAGGGCTGGGGCAGGGGAATTGGCGTTGTCATTGTTGTGAAGTACAGTTACAGGTATGAGGTAAATAAGGCCTGGGGAGTTGATATGCAGAGTGGTGACCTCAGCTCACATGAGTACATGATCTGTAAGGAAGCGGTGATCACTCACCTAAAGCCAGACATCCTGGAAGGTGAAGTCAAGGGGGCCTTAGGAAACGTCACCACAAACAAAGCTAGTGGAGGTGATGGAATTCCAGCTGAGCTATTTCAAATCCTAAAAGATGATGCTGGGAAAGTGCTGCACTCAATATGCCAGCAAATATGGAAAACTCAGCAGTGGCCACAGGACTGGAAAAGGTCAGTTTCATTCCAATCCCAAAGAAAAGCAATGCCAAAGAATATTCAAACTATCTCACATGCTAGCAAAGTAATGCTCAAAATTCTCCAAGCCAGGCTTCACAGTATGTGAACCAGAACTTCCAGATGTTCAAGCTGGGTTTAGAAAAGGCTGAGGAACCAGTGATCAAATTGCCAACAAGCACTGGATCATTGAAAAAGCAAGAGAGTTTCAGAAAAACATCTACTTCTGCTTTATTGACTATGCCAAAGCCTTTGACTGTGTGGATCACAACAAACTGTGGAACATTCTGAAAGAGATGGGAATACCAGACCACCTTACCTGCCTCCTGAGAAATCTGTATGCAGGTCAAGAAGCAACAGTTTGAACTGGACATGGAACAATGGACTGGTTCAAAATTCGGAAAGAAGCATATCTAGGCTGTATATTGTCACCCTGCTTATTTAACTTATTTACAGAGTACATCATGTGAAATGTAGAGCTGGATGAAGCACAAGCTGGAATAAAGATTGCTTAGAGAAATATCAATAACCTCAGATATGCAGGTGACACCACCCTAGTGGCAGAAAGTGAAGAAGAACTAAAGAGCCTCTTGATGAAAGTGAAAGAGGAGAGTGAAAAAGCTGGCTTAAAACTCAGCATTCAGAAAACTAAGATCATGGCATTGGGTCCCATCACTTCAAGGAAAATAGATGGTGAAACAATGCGAACAGTGACAGACCTTATTTTCTTGGACTCCAAAATCACTGCAGACGGTGACTGAAGCCATGAAATTAAAAAATGCTTACTCCTTGGAAGAAAAGCTATGACCAACCTAGAGAGTGTATTAAAAAGAAGAGATGTTACTTTGCTGACAAAGGTCCATCTAGTCAAAGCTATGGTTTTCCCAGTGGTCATGTATGGATGTGAGAGTTGGACCATAAAGAAAGCTGAATGCTGGAGAATTGATGCTTTTGAACTGTGGTGTTGGAGAAGACTCTTGAGAGTCCCTTGGACTGCAAGGAGATCCAGCCAGTCCATCCTAAAGGAGATCAGTCCTGAATATCATTGGAAGGACTGATGCTGAAGCTGAATCTCCAGTACTTTGGCCGCCTGATGGGAAGAGTTGACTCATTGGAAAAGACCCTGATGCTGGGAAAGATTGAAGGGAGGAGGAGAAGGGGAGGACAGAGGATGAGGTGGTTGGATGGCATCACTGACTCATGGACATGGGTTTGGGTAGACTCTTGGAGTTGGTGATGGACAGGGAGGCCTGGTGTGCTGCAATTCATGGGGTCACAAAGAGTCAGACATGACTGAGCAACTGAACTTGAGCTGAAGAAGGCTCTTGAGACAGTAGATCCTGAGAATTTTTTTTCTGTTTCTCATTGTATCTACATGAGAGGATAGATATCAACTAAGCCTATTGAGGTAATAATTTCACAGTATGTGGAAGTCAAGCCACTGTTCTGTATACCTTAAACTTTTATAGTGACGTATGTCAACTATTTTTCAATAAAACTACAAAAATATTAACATTTTTATGCTTCAGCTGATGAAAATAAACATGTATACATTTTGCAGTTTTAAAAAAAGTTGTTTTTTAATTGAAGGATAGTTGCTTTACAGAATTTTGTTGTTTTCTCCCAAATATCAACTTGAATCAGATATAAGTATACATATGTCCCCTCCCTCTGAAACCCCCTCCCATCTCCCACTCCATCCCACCCCTGTAGGTTGTTACACAGCCCTTGTTTGAATTCCCTGGGTCATACAGGAAATTCCCATGGACTGTCTCTTCTACCTATGGTAATGTAAGTTTCCATGTTGCTCTCTCCATACATCTTACCATCTCCTTCCTCCCCCTGCCCCTGCTGTGCCCATAAGTCTGTTCTCTGAGTCTGTTTCCCCATTGCTGCCCTGCAAATAAATTCATCAGTACCATCTTTCTAGATTCCACATATATGCATTAGTAGATAATATTCATCATTTTCTTTCTGACTCACTTCACTCTGTATAATAGGCTCTGGGTTCATTCACCTCATTAGAACAGACTCAGATGTGATCCTTTTTATGGCTGAGTAATATTCCACTGCACGGCTTCTTTAGCCATTTATCTGTCAGTGGACATCTAGGTTGCTTCTGTGTTCTATTGTAAATGGTGCTGCATTGAACATTGGAGTACGTGTGTCTTTTTCAGTTTTGATTTCCTCAAGGTGTATATGCCTAGTAGTGGAATTGCTGGGTCATATAGTGGTTTTATTCCTAGTTTTTTAGGGAATCACCATGCTGTCTTCCCTAGTGGCTGTATGAATTTACATTCCCATCAACAGTACAAGAGGGTTCCCTTTTCTCCACACCCTCTCCAGCATTTATTGTCTGTAAACTTTTTGGTGATGGCCATTCTGACTGGTGTGAGGTGATACCTCATTGTGGTTTTGATTTGCATTTCTCTAATAATGAGCAACGTTGAGCATCTTTTCATGTGTTTGTTAGCCATCTGTATGTCTTCTTTGGAGAAATGTCTGTTTAGGTCTTTTTTCCTCTTTTTGATTGGATTGTTTGTTTTTCTGGTATTAAGTTGTATAATCTGCCTGTATATTTTGGAAATTAATCTTTTGTCTGTTGTTTCATTTGCTATTATTTTCTCCCATTCTGAGGGTTGTCTCTTCACCTTGTTTATAGTGTCCTTTGCTGTGCAAAAGCTTTTAAGTTTAATTAGGTTCTTCTTGTTTATTTTTGCTTTTATTTCCATTACACTAGGAGGTGGGTCTTAGAGGATCTTGCTTTGATTTATGTCATCGAGTGTTCTGCCTATGTTTTCCTCTAAGAGTTGTACAGTTTCTGGTCTTACACTTAGGTCTGTAATCCATTTTGAGTTTATCTTTGTGTATGGTGTTAGGAAGTGTGCTAATTTCATTCTTTTACATGTAGCTGTCCAGTTTTCCCAGCACCACTTATCGGAGAGGCTGTCTTTGCCCCACCGTATATTCTTGCCTCATTTTTCAATAATAGGGTGCCCATAGGTGCGTGGGTTTATCTCTGGACTCTCTATCTTGTGCCATTGGTCTGTATTTCTGTTTGTGTCCCAGTACCACACTGTCTTGATGACTGTAGCTTTGCAGTATAGTCTGAAATCAGGAAGGTTGATTCCTCCAGTTCCATTCTGCTTTCTCAAGACTGCTTTGGCTATTCAGGGTCTTTTGTGTCTCCATATGAGTTGTGAAGTTTTAAAATTCTAGTTCTGTGAAAAATGCCATTGGTAATTTGATAGGGATCACATTGAACCTGTAGATTGCATTTGGTAGTATAGTCATTTTCACAATATTGATTCTTTCAACCCAGGAGCATGGGATATCTCTCCATCTGTTTATGTCATCTTTGATTTCTTTCATCAGTGTCTTACAATTTTCTGTATACAGTTCTGTCTCCTTAGATATTTTATTCTTTTTTTTGCAATGGTAAATGGGATTGATTCCTTAATTTCTCTTTCTGATTTTTCATTGTTAGTATATAGGAGTGCAAAGTGATTTCTGTGTATTAATTTTGTATCCTGCAACTTTGCTAAATTTGTTGATTAGCTCTAGTAGTTTTCTGATAGTATTTTTAGGGTTTTCTATGTATAGTATCATGTCATCTGCAAACAGTGAGAGTTTTACTTTTTTTCTGATCTGAACTCCTTTTATTTCTTTTTCTTCTATGATTGCTATAGCTAGGACTTACAAAACTGTGTTGAATAATAGTGGTGAAGATGGACACCCTTGTCTTGTTCCTGATCTTAGAGGGAATGCTTTCAGTTTTTCACCATTGAGAATAATGTTTGCTGTGGGCTTATCATATATGACTTTTATTATGTTGAGGTAGGTTCCTTCTATGCCCATTTTTTGAAGAGTTTCTTTTTATCATATATGGGTGGTGAATTTTGTCAAAGGCTTCTTGTGCATCTGTTGAGATGATCATATGGTTTTTACCTTTCAATTTGTTAATGTGGTGCATCACACTGATGGATTTTCATATACTGAAGAATCCTTGCATCCCTGGAATAAACCTGACTTGATCATGGTGCACGAGCTTTTAAATGTGTGGTTGAATTCTGTTTGCTAGAATTTTGCTGAGGATTTTTGCATCTATGTTCATCAGTGATTTTGGTTTGTAATTTTTTTGTGTGTGTTGTTTTTGCCTGGTTTTGGTATCAGAGTAATGGTGGCCTTGAAGAATGACTTTGGAAGTGTTCCTTCATCTGCAATTTTTTGAAAGTGTTTTAGAAGGATGGGCATCAGTGTGTCTCTAAATGTTTGATAGAATTCACCTGTGAAGCCTTCTGGCCCTGGGCTTTTGTTTTTTTGGGGAGATTTTTGATCACAGTTTCGATTTCAGTGATTGTAATTGGGTTGTTTATAATTTCTATTTCTTCCTGGTTCAATCTTGAAAGACTGAACTTTTCTAAGAATCTGTCCATTTCTTTCAGGTTGTACATTTTATTTCTATATAGTTGCTCATAATAGTCTCCTATAACCCTTTATATTTCTGCACTGTCTGCTGTAACGTCTCCTTTTTCATTTCTAATTTTGTTGATTTGATCCTTCCCTCTTTTTTCTCGGTGAATCTGGCTAAAAGGCTTGTCAATTTTCTTTATCTTCTCAAACAACCAGCTTTTAGTTTATTAATCCTTACCATGTTTCTTTCATTTTTTTTCCCAATTATTTCTGCTCTAATCTTTAACTTTCTTTTCTTCTGTTAACTTTGGGGTTCTTTTGTTCTTCTTTCTCCAGTTGCTTTAGGTGTAAAGTTAGGTTGTCTATTCAATGTTTTTCTTGTTTCTTGAGGTAGGATTGTATCGCTATCGACTTCCCTCTTAGAACAGCTTTTGCTGCATCCCTTAGGTTTTGAGTTGTCGTGTTTTCTTTGTCATTTGTTTCTAGGAATTTTTTTTATTTCTCTCTTGATTTTTTTCAGTGGCCTGTTCATTCTTTAGAAGTGTATTGTTTAATCTCCATGTGTTTGTGGCTTTTACAGTTATTTTCTTGTAATTGGTATCTAGTCTCATAGCGCTGTGGTCAGAAAAGATGCTTGATATGGTTTCAGTTTTCTTAAATTTACTGAGGTTTGATTTATGACCTAAGATGTGGTCTACCCTGGAGAAAGTTCCCTGTGCACTTGAGAAGAAAGTGTATTCTTCTGCATTTGGATGGAATGTCTGAAGATATTAAAAGCAGCAAGGGAAAAGCAGCAAGTAACATACAAGGGAAACCTCACATGTTTAACAGCTGATCTTTCAGCAGAAACTGCAGGCCAGAAGGGAATGGCAGGATATATTTGAAGTACTGAAAGGGAAAAATTTACAACCAAGATTACTCTACCTGGCAAGGATCTCATTCAGAATAGTTGGAGATATCAAAAGCTTTACAGACAAGTAAAAGTAAAGAGAATTTAGTACCACCAAACCAGCTTTAAAACAAATCTTAAAGGGACTTTTATATAGTAGGAAATACAAGAGAGGAAAAAAATATACAAAAACAAACGCCAAACAATTAAGAAAGTGGCAATTCACTTTCAGTTCAGGTCAGTCACTAAGTCATGTCTGCCTCTTTGTGACCCCATGGACTGCAGCACGCCTTCCATGTCCATCACCAACTCCCAGAGCTTGCTCACACTCAAGTCCATTGAGTCAGTAATGCCACCCAACCATCTCATCCTCTGTTGTCCCCTTCTCCTCCTACCTTCAATCTTTCCCAGCATCAGGGTCTTTTCCAATGAGTCACTTTTTCACATCAGGTGGCCAAAGTATTGGAGCTTCAGCTTCAGCATCAGTCCTTCCAGTGAATATTCAGGACTGATCTTCTTTAGGATTGACTGGTTGGATCTCCTCACAGTCCAAAAGACTCTGAAGAGTCTTCTCCAACACCACAGTTCAAAAGCATCAACTCTTCAGTGCTCAGCTTTCTTTATAGTCCAACTCTCACATTCATACAGGACTACTAGGGAAATCATCGCTTTGGCTTGATGGAACCTTTTTTGGCAAAGTAGTCTCTGCTTTTTGATACACTGTCTGTGTTAGTCATAGCTTTTCTTCCAAGGAGCAAGCATCTTTTAATTTCATGGCTTCAGTCACCGTCTGGCAATAGGAGCATATTTAGCAATAATTACTTTAAATGTAAAAGACATAGTTTGGCTGAATGGATAAAAAAACAGGACCCATATATACACCATCTGCAAGAAACTGACTTTAGACCTAAAGACACATAAAGACTGAAAGTGAGAGGATGGAAAATGCATCCCACGCAATTGGAAATCAAAAGAAAGCTGGAGTAGCAGTCCTCATATCAGACAGAATAGACCTTAAAATAAAAAATATTAGAAGAGATAAAAAGGGACACTACATAATGATCAAGGGATAAGTCCAAGAGGAAGACGTAACAATTGTAAATATCTATGCACTTCACATAGGAGCACCTCAGTACATAAGCACCAATAGACATAAAAGGAGAAGTTGACAGTAACACAATAATAGTAGGAGACTTTTTTTAACCCACTTATACCAAATGGACACATCATCAAAACAGAAAATTAGTAAGGAAACGCAAATGACACATGTTGCAATTTTTAACAATCACTTTCAAGGAGACTCTAGGTGGGCTTTTTATTCCATTTCATATGCTTAGTTAATGTAAAACATTTAATATTTCATTTATAAATTTTTTCTAACTTGATCTTCCTAAGTATTGTATATCCAGCATATTAGACTGTAAATATGGTGAATCATACATTTGCTTAAATGTTTCAGTACTTTCTAGAAACTTATGAAGTTTTCAACTTGAAATCACACATCTAAATCAATTTTCCCTTTACACTTAAAAAATTAGAATCACAGGGCTAATGTGATGCTAAGCTCAACCTGGTTTAGCGTGTTGATGTATCTGATAAGTTCTTTTAATCCTAATACTGTAATAATAATGCAGAAAGTTTGATTTTCATAAACATCTCTGTTTGATTCTGATTCTCCCTGAGAGCTCCGCATTGCTGACCCACTGAGGAAGCGGTCATCTCGGGAGGAACGCGGCTGAACTCCCATCCCTGTGCCGTATTGCCTCTGCAGAGAGCTTCCCTGGGGGTTGAGGACGGACCCTCCCCCAGCACTGCAGCCCGAGGCAGGGCCTCGCACCCGGGCTCCCAGGCTGCAGCGGGCTGTGAGTTGCAGAGCCGCTCACATTCTTCGGGTAGATTTTGTGTGCTGGTGTTTCTTCAGATTGTGGACCTTCTTGTCTGGGCCTGAAAATCTTAGAGTTCTTAAAAAGCAAAGAGTCGTTTTCCTGCCTCACAGGCCCGTGACGACACTGACGCGGCAAGCCCAGCTTCTGAGCAGCTGACTTCTCACGTCTGGGCTGCGGTGACCCCGCGTGTCCTGGTGTGGGGGCGGCAGGGAGCCGCAGGCCGAGGAGAGTGGCTTTTCCTTCTGCGTGGCTTGTCTCCTCCTGGGAACGGCCGCGGAGCGGCTCCGCTGCCCTCTTCTGGAAGCCTGTGTATGTCTTTTGAGGGTAGCTTGCCCTGCGTTGTTTTAAAGCGTGCTCTCCCCTCCCTCGCATCTCCCTGTAAACTGGCACCTGGCTTCAGAGATTTCTCTGAGAGAAATGAAGCGTTACAGATACAGCTGAAGTCTTCTGATTACAATCCCTCAACCAGATTCTCTTCTCTTTATCTGTCCTTCCCTTTACCTTCCGATGGAAACAACTGATCTGTGTTCATTATCCAGTGCATGAGTGTGTGTGGATTGCAGAGGGAATTCCAGCTTTTACTAAATGTGTCCATATCCACAAATAACACGTGGCCTTGTTTGTGTGGTTTTAATTGTATGAGTGTAAATACGTGTTTATGCATAGATATATAATTGTTTCACAGCTTGCCTTTTTATCCCTTTATGTTGCTTTAGGCATTTTCATGTTAATACGAGTAGTTTACTTAATTTCATGTGCTCATCGCATTTCACTACAGTCATGCTTCCTCACCAGTGTTTCCTGTCTTCGTGTGATTAGCAGGAAGTGATTCCCCTTTTTCATTATTACAGAAAGCACTGCAGTGAACACGCCTGTGTGCATTTCTGCAAACATCTGTGTGGCGAGTCTAGTCTGTGTGTTCATTTAAAAATCATCTAGGAGTGGCCACATGCTCTCCCTAATGCTTCTGCAGCTTTCTCTTCTACCAGCTGAGCTGTTGCTTGGCATCACCAGCTTAACACTGTTTGCTAAGTGAAGGATGTGAAATGATATCTCCGTTAGTTTAATTTGAATTCCCCTGACTGGCTGGTTTTGGACATCTTTTCTCTTTTGTAATTTGCTTATTTTTCTCATAGGTGATTTGTATTTTTCATACAAATTTATAGGAATTCTTTATATATTTCTGAAATGAGTTCTCAGTTTTTTTCATTGCAAACATTTTCTTTTCACTTTCTCTGTATCTTTTGTAGTATAAATTTTATTGCAGTCAGATTTATCAGACTTACCATTTATGGTTCGCCGTTGTTATGTGTTCTTTAGAAATCCTTCCCTACCTCACAGCTGTAGAAACGTTACCACATGATTTCATTTTATTTTTCCAAAGTTTCAAAGTTTGCTTTTTGGACTTAGGCCTACTTTTATTTGACAATTTAAGAAATCATGACAAAATACAGATAACATAAAATTGACCATATTATTAATTTTTAAGTGTGTAGTTCAGTGGTATTAAACTTATTATTGAGCAGCCATAACCTCCATCCATCTCCAGAACTCTTTTCATCTTGAGAATGTGAAGCTCTGTCCTCATTAAACAAGCCCCATCTCTCCCTGCCTGCAAACCCTGACAGCCAGGATTCTACTTTCTGTCTCTATGATTTTCACTACTCTGAGCATCTCATTAAAGTGGAGTCCTGCAATCTTGGTCTTTTTGTGACTGGCTTATTTCCCTTGGCATAATATTTTCAAGGTTCACCTAAGTTGCATTATGTATTGGAATTTCCTTCCTTTTTAAGACTGAATAATATTCCAGCATGTATCTATAATGTTTTTGCTTCTCCATTCATCCAGTGAGGACATGAGTTTCTTCCATGTTTCACCTCTTGTGAATAATGCTCTTGTGATTCTGGGTGTAACAAATAAATCCCTTTGAGACCCTGTTTCAGTTCTTTTGGATTATACCCAGGAGTGGAACTGCTGGATCGTGTGGAGATTCCATCTGCAGCTTCTTGAGGGGTCACCACAGTGTTCCCCGCAGTGGCTGCACTGTGCTGCATTTCCGTCAGTAATTCTCAAGGGTCCAGCTTCTGCACATCCTGCCCAACACTGTTGGCATTTTACTTTTTTATGTAGCAGTCATCCTAATGGGTGTAACTGGTGTCTTATCATAGTTTGATTTGCGTTTCCCTGATAACTAGTGACGTTGAGCACTTTTTCATGTGCTTGATGGCCATTTGTATATCTCTTTTTTTTTTTTTTGAAGAAATAGCCATTCAAGTCCTTTGCCTATTTTTAAATTGGGTATTTTTTTACTGTTGAGTTGTAGGAGTTCTTAATGTATTCTGGATGTTAATCTCTGATTAGATAAATGACTTGTGAATATTTCACCCCATTCTGTAGCTTGTCTTTTTACTCCTTTGATATACAAAAGTTTTAAGTTTTATGAAGTCCAATTTTTGTATTTTTTTAATTGCTCGGGCTTTTGGTGTCATTTCCAAGAAATCATTGCCAAAGTCAATGTCATAAAGGTTTTCTCCTATATTTTCTTCTGAGTATTATAGATCAAGGTATTACATTTAGATCTTTGATCCACTTTGAGTTGCTTTTTATATATTGCATAAGATACAGATCCAACTTAATTTTTTGCAGGAGGATATCCAGCATAATTTGGTGAAGAGACTTGTTTTTTCCAGACTGAATGGTCCTGGCATTCTTTTTGAAAATCAATTGACTGCATATATGAGGATTCGTTTGGGGGTTATTATTCTATTGTTTTGGCTACCTAGAGTCCTTTGAGCGTCCATATAAATTCTAGGATGAGTTTTTTTGTTTCTGCAAAGAATGTCATTGGAACTTTGATAGGGTTTGCTATAGGTTGCTTTGGGTGCTGACGTCTTGACAATATTGTTTTCCAGTTTATGAACAGGGATGTCTTTTTTCCTTTTTTAAAAATATGTTTATTTGGCGGCATTGGGTCTCAGTCGTGGCACGCAGGGTGTTGGTTGAGGCCTGCAGGTACCTCTGTTGCTGCTCGCAGGCCCTTTGTACGGCACAGGCTCCTCTCGCTGTGGTGTGTAGGCTCCAGGGTGCACGGGCTCAGTGGCTGCGGTGTGCCATACGTGGGATCTTAGTTCCCTGACCAGGGATTGAACTCGAGTCCCCGGCATTGGACGCTGAGCACCGGGGAAGTCTTGATGAATATGGCTGTCTTTGTTTAGTGTTCGTCAATTTTCTTCAGCATTGTTTTGTAGTTCTTAGTGTATACAAGTCTTTCACCTCCTTAGCTAATTTTATTCCTGAGTATTTTATTCTTTTTGGTGCCGTTGTAAATGGATTTAAAAAAAAATTCCTTTTTAAGTTGTTCATTTTAAGTGTACAGCATACAACCTACTTTTTGTATTGACTTCATAGCTTAAAACTTTGCTGAGTTCATTAGTTCTGGTATTTTTTGGTGGATTTTCTACAAATTATGATTTTCTACACATAAAATCTCGGAGGTATTTTTGGGGATTTCATTGAATTTGTAAATTAATTTTGGAAGAGGGACTTCTAAAGATGTCAAACTGTCTCATCTATTAATATGGTTCATCTCTATTATCCCTTCATTCTTCAAGAATGTTTTAGGACTTTTATTATCAAGGTATTACATTTATTTTATTGAGCTTATTCCTAGATATTTTATAGATTTTGTTGCTATTTTAAACAATATTTTTATGGCAGTTTTATCGAGATGTACTTCACATGCCATAAAATTCATACTTTTAACTTATACAATTCAGTGATTCTCAGCACAGTCATAGAGGTGCACAACCATCACCACTAATTTTAGAGCATTTTTGTTACCCAGAAAGGAGTCCCATATCCATTAGAATAAGAGCTTGAAAAATTTCTGTTTTTTAATTGTAAATGAAAGTAATTTATTTTTGTGTATGTATTTGGTATCTCATAACCCTCCTAAATATTAGGTTCTAATAGTTTTTCTGTGCTGTATATGCTTATAGATTTTCTGTGTAGAAATCAAAATCTCTGTGGATAAGACAGTCTGTTTCCTCCTTTCTGAAGTTACATGTTTTATTTCTGTTTTGTGTCTTTTTACCTTGGTTAGGGCCTCCATACAATATAGATGGTACTCCTGTGTTATCCCTGAACGTAAGCAGAAATCCTCCTGATGGTTTTTATTAGATACCTGTTGTTATTTGGGGCTTCCCCAATGGCTGAGTGGGTAAAGAATCCACCAGCAATGTTTGGGTCAGGAAGCTCTCCTGTTGGAGAGCATGGCAACCCACTCCAGTATTCTTGACTGGAGAATCCGAAATGGACAGAGGAGCCTGGCAGGCTGCAATCCATGTGGGTGCACAGAGTGGGACATGACTGAGTGACTAAGCACAGCATACGTGGTCATTTTAAGGAATTTTCTAATTGTAGTTCTTTTTATCATGAGTGATTCTGAAAACTTTTTAGCATTTAAAGCACTTTAATTGGAGGCTAAGTGCTCAACTCATGGTGTTGATTTCTGCCGTACACCATCCTGACTCAGCCCTGAGGACGCCCCCCCACCTCAGTCTCCCTCCCACCCACGCCCACTGCTCCCCTCTGCGTTGTCACAGAGCACCAGGCTGAGGTCCCTCTGTTATGATACTGAAATTTTATCAAATAATTTTTCTGAAAATTTTGACGTGATTATATGATTTTTATTTTTAGTGTGGTGGATTACATTAATAGGTATTCTGCTATTGAGCTATTCTTATGACAACTCATTTGGTCATTATACACTCTTAAAATGTGTATCTTTGGATTTTATTTACTCTGATATTTAAGATTTGTGTTCATAACTGAGATGTGTATAAATTTTTCTTGTCCTTTTCCAGTCTTTTAAAAGTTTTTTTTTTATATTAAAGCTTAGTTTATATAAAGCTCACAGTGCTGTGTTAGTTTCAGGTGTGTGGCAAAGAGACTCAGTTACACACACAGGTATGTCTGTTTCAGAGTCTTTTCCCTTATAGGTTATTAAAAAATAATAAGTATAGTATGCTGTGCTAAACAGTAGGTCTTTGTTGGTTATCTATTTTATATGTAATTGTATATATATATTAATCCCAAACTCCTAATATTTCCCTACCCCCTCTTTACCCTTTGCTAACCATAAGTTTGGTTTCTATGTTCGTGAGTCTATTTCTGTTTTGCATAAAAGTTCATTTGTATCATTTTTTAAGATTCCACGTCTAAGTGACATCATATGATATTTGTATTTCTCTATTTAGTTTACTTAGTACGATAATTTCTAGGTCCATCCGTGTTGCTATGAATGGAATTATTTCATTCTTTTTATAGCTGAGTAATATTATATTGTGTAAATACATAACATCTTATTTATTCATTGATCTGTCGATGGACATTTAGGTTGCTTCCATGTCTTGGCTGTTGTGAATAATGCTGCTGTGAACATTGGGGTGCATGTATCTTTTTGAATTATAGTTTCAGTCTTGATATCAAGATTATACCTTCATCATAAAATGAGTTGGGAGCTTTTCTTGTATTTTTGTCCTTGAAAAAGTTTGTATAACATAGAGTTATCTCTTCTCTGAATGTTAATAGAGACACACTTATAAAATTGTCTGGATCTGATATTCTGACGAGGACATGAATCCAAAGTAATTCTTCTAAATGGTTTTGAAAGGCAAAAATTCTAAGATAACTCCAGACTCTGGTCCCTGCCTGCCTCCTTGCCAGTCTTCTCTTGAATGCGGGTAGATTCTGTGGGTATGATGAGATATCACTCCTGTGATTAGGTTATGACTAGGTTTGCCTCTGAGTTAACCAAAGGGAGATTATTTGGGTGGGACTGGCCTTATCAGGTGCTTCCTTTAAAGAGACTGGGTTCTTTCTAGAGTCAGAGTGTTTAGAAGTGTGAGAAGGCAGGTGGCAAGGACCTGAGTGTGGCCTCCGAAGGCTAAGGGATGTGCCTGGGTGACACCAAGGCAAGGCCTCGGCTCCTGCTGCAAGGAGGAGGACTCTCTGAGGTGCTGAGGGCCTGGAGAGTGCCCCTTTCCCTAGCTGAGCCTCCCGATGAGGATGCAGCTGGCCGTGCCCTTGACCTCAGCCTCATGAGGCCCAGGGCAGAGAATTTAGCCACATGTGCCTGACTTCTGGCTCACAGAACTGTAAGCTGATAAAGGGGTGCTGTTCCAAGTCACTAGATTTGGGATAAGTTTTTACAGAATAGAAAACTAATATAATTGTTCATGGTTTATTCAGATTTATCTACTCCAATTACTTTCGGTAATTTGCCTTGCTTTTCAGGGAGATGTATCCATTTCATCCAAGTTTTAGCATCTATTGACATAAAATCATTAGTAATATTCTCTTGTGACTCTAAAAACCTCTCCTGTCTGTAGTTGTGTTCCCTGTGTGTGCATGCATTCATATGTGTGTGTATGTGTACACACGTGTGCACATATGAGTGTATATGCACGCACATATGAGTGTACATATATGAGTGTACATGTGTGCACACGTGAGTGTACACATGAGTGTACATATGTGCACACATATGAGTGTACATGCATGCACATATGAGTGTACATATATGAGTATACACGTGTGCACATATATGAGTGTGCATGCGCACACATGAGCGTACACGTGCGCACATACGAGTGTACATGTGTGCACATACAAGTGTACACGTGTGCACATATGGGTGTACACATGAGTGTACACATGTGCACATATATGAGTGTATGTGTGTGCACACGAGTGTACAATGTGCACATATATGAGTGTGCATGTGCACACATGAGCGTACACATGAGTGTACATGTATTTGTTTATGTGTGCACACTTGTATTTGTTTATGTGTGTATCTGTGCATGTGCACACTCTCTTTTCCTTGATTAATCTTGCCAGAAGCCTGCTCATTTTATCAAACTTTCAAGGACTCAACTTTCTCTTTTTTCTCTACTTTTTATTTCCACCATGTCTATTATTTCCATTTTTCTGCTTTTTCTAAATTTACTCTATTCTTTTCCAAGACTGTTGAGACATAGCAATACTTGGTTTATTAATTTTTAATCTTTGAAAAATAAAATCAATTAAGTTTATCAATTTCCCCTAAGGCATCACTTTGCTTGAACCCTACATGTTTAAGATGTAGTGCTTTTGTTGTTGATGAGTCTAAATATCTTTCATTAATGAATTATTTAGCTGTGCATTTGGTAGCTTTCTGTAATGCAAGTTTTCTTTTAAAATGTGTTTTTATAGTAGTATTCTCTGTTGTTGTTCAGTCACACAGCTGTGTCTGACTCTTTGGGACCCCATGGGCTGCAGCATGCCAGCCTTCCCTGTCCTTCACCATCTCCTGGAGCTTGCTCAAACTCATGTCCATTGAGTCCCTTTCCATCCAACCATCTCATCCTCTGTCATCCCCTACTCCTCCTGCCTTCAATCTTTCCCAGCATCAGGGTCTTTTCTAATGAGTCGGCTCTTCATATCATGTGGCCAGACTATTGGAGCTTCAGCTTCAACATCAGTCCTTCCAACATTCAAAGATTCAGGACTGATCTCCTTTAGGATTGACTGGTTTGATCTCCTTGCAGTCCAAGGGACTCTCAAGAGTCTTCTCCAACACCACAGTTCAAAGGCATCAGTTCTTCATTGAACAGCCTTCTTTATGGTCTTAACTCCTCACATCCATACATGACTACTGGAAAAACCATAGCTATGACAAGATGGACCTTTGTTGGCAAAGTAGTGTCTCTGCTTTTTAATATGCTGGCTAGGTTTGTCATAGCTTTTCTAAGGAGCAAGCATCTTTTTAATTTCATGGCTGCAGTCACCATCTGCAGTGATTTTGGAGCCCCCCCCCAAATAAAATCTGTCACTGTTGCTATTGTTTCCTCATCTGTTTGCCTTGAAGTGATGGGACCAGATGCCATGATCTTAGTTTATTGGATGTTGAGTTTTAAGTCAACTTTTTCACTCTTCTCTTTCACTTTCATCAAGAGGCTCTTTAGTGCCTCTGTGCTTTCTGCCATAAGGATGGTGTCATCTGCATATCTGAGGTTATTGATATTTCTCCCAGCAGTCTTTATTCCAGCTTGTGCTTCATCAAGTCCTGCATTTCTCATGATGTGCTCTGCATGTAAGTTAAATAAGCAGGGTGACAAGATACAGCCTTGACGTATTTCTTTCCTGATTTTGAACCAGTCTGTTGTTCCATGTCCTGTTCTAACTGTTGCTTCTTGACCTGCATACAGGTTTCTTAGGAGGTAGGTAAGGTAGTCTGGTATTCCCATTTCTTTAAGAATATTCCAGTTTGTTGTGATCCACAAGGTTTTAGTGTAGTCAGTGAAGCAGAAGTATATGTTTTTCTGCAATTCTCTTGTTTTCTCTGTGATCCATCAGATGTTGGCAATTTGATCTCTGGTTCCTCTCCCTTTTCTAAATCCATCTTGAACATCTGGGAGTTCTTGGTTCATATCCTGTTGAAGCCTACCTTGGAGAATGTTGATCATTACTTGGCTAGCATGTGAAATGAGTGCAATTGTGTGGTAGTTTGAACATTCTTAGGCATTGCCTTTCTTTGGGATTGGAATGAAAACTGACTCTTTTCAGTCTTGTGGCCACTGCTGAGTTTTCCAAATTTGCTGGCATATTGAGTGCAGCACTTTCACAGCATCCTCTTTTAGGGTTTGAAATAACTCAACTGAATTCCATCACCCCACTAGCTTTGTTGATAGTGATGCTTCCTAAGGCCCACTTGACTTAACACTCTGGAATGTCTGGCTCTGGATGAGTGATCACACCATTGTGGTTATCTGGTCGTTAGATCTTTTTTTGTGTGGTTCTTCTGTGTGTTCTTGCCACCTCTTCTTAATACCTTCTGCTGTGCGTGAAATGTTCCCTTGGTATCGCTAATTCTCTTGAAGAGATCTCTAGTCTTTTCCACTCTAGTGTTTTCCTCTATTTCTTTGTATTGTTCACTTTGCATTTGTTGTATTCTTATTTAATGGCATTAGTTTCATTGCAGAAGTGCAATAACAAAAGTCACTGATTTTTTGAACTTTGCCAAAGCTTCTTTTGTGATGTAGGATATTTTCAAAGCCTGTCCTGTGTACTCTAAGAATATGTGTTTCCTATTTCTTAGGAACACCCTTTGATAGAAAAGTAGGTAGCTATAGATGATAGGTAGGTAGGTAGGCAGATGGGTAACGATGCGGGGATGCAGGAAACAGAACAGCGGACGACGAGGCGCTGATTCTGTCGTGACCGCGTGGCACCGCTGCATTTTGTTTGGTCCTTCAGATGCTGTTGAGAGCTTTGCAGGAATCTTCCACCAAATTGGAGGAGTTTTCATTTTTTTCTTTCTCTGTTTTGATTTTATGATGTTAGCTGCATAAAAATAAATGATGATCGCATTCCTTGGTGTAATTTTGTTTTCATTATTATGTGTTATATCTCTCTTTAGCCTTAGTATTGTTTTTGCTTTAAATTATATTTTGTCTTTAGTATTATATATCAGCTTCATTTCCTGTAGCATTTACTTAGTATATTCTTTCTAAAATCTGCTTATTTTCAACATTTTTGTTTTATTTTCAGGCGTGTCTTTTGTAAGTAGCATATGTTTGGACTTTCAAAGCCCCAATCTAGTAATCTATGATTTACAGGAAATTAAAGTTCATTTATATATCTTATGATATATTTGGACTTAATTCTAAAGTCTTATTTTATGTTTTCTTTTTATATTCCTTCTTAGCCTTTTTTGAGGAGTCTTTGTCTGATTTCTGTAATTTGACTAAATGTTCTGTATTATCTGTTCCCTACCCACCCCCCCACCGCTGGTTCTGAAATAGACTGTCTTTCTACCCATTTGTTAGATACCCTTGGCATTTAATTTGTTCTTAGGTTCTCTTCGATGTGGACCGTCTTTAGTCTCCATTGAATTTGCTGCAGTATGGCCTCTGCTTTATGTTGTGGCCCTTTGGCCACAAAGACCTTCGCTCCCTGACCAGGGATTGAACCTGCGCCCTCTGGGTTGGAAGCTGAAGTCCTAACCACTGGACCGCCAGGAGAGTCCCGTGACATTTCAAAGATGGATTCATACGTTAGTCTCTGCCTCCCAGGTGGCTCAGTGGTAGCATCCGCCTGCCGAGATGGAGGCATGAGTTCAATCCCCAGGCTGGGAAGATCCCCGGAGGAGGAAACGGCAAACCGTTCCCGTATTCTTGCCTGGAAAATCCCATGGACAGAGGAGTCTGGTGGGCTACAGTCCGTAGGGTTGCAAAGAGTCAGACACGACTGAGTGGCTGAGCGTGCACACACACAGACCTTTGTCACATGGAGGACAGACAGACACTCATAGCCTGGCTGCCTGGCAACCTGTGCTTATGAGTAATGTTCTATTGGAACGCAGCTAATCCATTCATTTACATATTGTCTCTCATGCTCCATGGCAGATTTGAGTGGTTGTAACAGAGATCTTTTGACTCACAAAGTCTAAATATTTACTACTGGCCCTTTTGAGAAAATGTTTACCACCTCTGGCCTAATGCAGTGAAGAGTGATTTAACCTCTATAACATAATCTGATGCAACTCTGCATGGAACAGACCCTTCTGTAAATAGTTTCGTTATTGCCTAGCTTGTTAGTTTTGTGTGTAGAAAACTGAAAAATTGGACATCATAATTTAAAGAACCAGTGAGTGATTAGTCACTTAAACTCATTTTCTCTGCCTACCCTCGCTAGTGTGTGCTGGGCTTCCCCTCTGCGTTCAGCTCCTGTGTCGTTTTACTGAGGATGTGGAGTGATGACTTGCTGTGTCTATGAAAATATGTTTATTTTGCCATCACTCTCCAATCACAGTTTAGCTAGATATAAGGTTCTAAGATGTTAATTATTTTCCTGCTGCTTTATTGAAGGTGTTATTTAATTGTCTTCTAGCATATTTTTCTCTTTTTTTTCCTGAGGTGACATTTTCTCTCCTTTTAACTATTATTTTCCTCCCCTAGGTATTTCATCTTTCTTTTTGGTAGCCTTTAATGCTTTCTTTTTATGCTTGATATTTTGTAGTTCAGTTCAGTTCAGTTGCTCAGTTGTGTCCGACTATTTGCAACCCCATGAACTGCAGCATGCCAGGCCTCCCTGTCCATCACCAACTCCCGGAGTCCACCCAAACCCATGTCCATTGAGTCGGTGATGCCATCCAACCATCTCATCCTCTGTCATCCTCTTCTCCTCCTGCCCCAATCCTTCCCAGCATTAGGGTCTTTTCCAATGAGTCAGCTCTTCGCATGAGGTGGTCAAAGTATTGGAGTTTCAGCTTCAACATCAGTCCTTCCAATGAACACCCAGGATTGATCTCCTTTAGGATGGACTTGTTGGATCTCCTTGCAGGCCAAGGGACTCTCAAGAGTCTTCTCCAACACCACAGTTCAAAAGCATCAATTCTTCGGTGCTCAGCTTTCTTTATAGTCCAACTCTCACGTCCATACATGACCACTGGAAAAACCACAGCCTTGACTAGACGGACCTTTGTTGGCAAAGTCTGCTTTTTAATATGCTGTCTAGGTTGGTCATAACTTACCTTCCAAGGAGTAAGTGTCTTCTAATTTCATGGCTGCAATCACCATCTGCAGTGATTTTGGAGTCCCCAAAAATAAAGTCAGCCACTGTTTCCACTGTTTCCCCATCTATTTGCCATGAAGTGATGGGACCAGATGCCATGATCTTAGTTTTCTGAATGTTGAGCTTTAAGCCAACTTTTCCACTCTCCTCTTTCACTTTCCTCAAGAGACTTTTTAGTTTCTCTTTACTTTCTGCCATTAGGGTGGTGCCATCTGCATATCTGAGGTTATTGATATTTCTCCCGGCAATCTTGATTCCAGCTTGTGCTTCTTCCAGCCCAGTGTTTCTCATGATGTACTCTGCATGTAAGTTAAATAAGCAGGGTGGCAATGTACAGCTTTGACGTACTCTTTTTCCTATTTGGAACCAGTCTGTTGTTCCATGTCCAGTTCTAACTGTTGCTTCCTGACCTGCATACAGGTTTCTCAAGAGGCAGGTCAGATGGTCTGGTATTCTCATCTCTTTAAGAATTTTCTATAGTTTATAGTGATCCACACAGTCAAAGGCTTTGGCATAGTGAATAAAGCAGAAATTGATGTTTTTCTGGAACTCTCTTGCTTTTTCGATGATCCAGCAGATGTTGGCAATTTGATCTCTGGTTCCTCTGCCTTTTCTAAAACCAGATTGAACATCTGGAAGTTCAAGGTTCACATATTGCTGAAGCCTGGCTTGGAGAATTTTGAGCATTACTTTGCTAGCATGTGAGATGAGTGCAGTTGTGGGGTAGTTTGAGCATTCTTTGGCATTGCCTTTCTTTTGATCATCTTTGATTTTGCCTCTTTGAAACTAGTAGTGATGACCAGGAAAACTTGCTGTCTAGTTGGTAAGTCATATCTGACTCTCTTGCAACCCCATGAACTATAGCCTGTCAGAACTATAGCCTGTCAGGCTCCTCTGTCCATGGGATTCTCCAGACAAGAATACTGGAGTGAGTTGCCATTTTCTTCCCCAGGGTATCTTCCTGACCGAGGGATCGAACCCGTGTCTCCTGCATTGGCAGGCAGATTCTTAACCACTGAGCCACCAGGGGACTTCCTGCCTTTCTTTTGGATTGGGATGAAAACTGACCTTTTCCAGTCCTGTGGCCACTGCTGAGTTTTCCATTTTGTAGTTTTGTAGTTGCTCACACCATTTCTAGTTGGATGTATTTTATTTATCTGATGGTACCCCTAATACACTTTAAATTTGAGAAATCAAGTCTTTAATTCTGGAAATTTCTCATCTGTTATATCTCTCAAATGTTGCTTCTTCACCATATTCCCTCTATTCTCTTTCTCTGGAACCCAGACCTGTGTGTTAGGTAAATGGTCTAACCTCCATATCATTTCATTTCTTCCATTTTTTTCTTTGTCTTTCTGATGTTTGTGAGTGATTCCTTAGTACTGTTTCCTAAGCCATTAATACTCTCAAACTATGTCTCCAGCTTAGAGTATGATTATTTTCATATTATTTAAATAAATATTTTTTTCCAAAAGTTCTAGCTACTATCTTTCAGTGGTTGAATATCCCTCTTAGTATTGGATTTTCTCATGTGCTGTGGAATTTTGGTTTGAATAGATTTTCCTGTTGCCCTTCTTTTTTTCTTTTCCCCCTACCCCAGCTACATCTCAAATGTTATTCCTTACTGCTGTGTCTCTAGAGTTAGGGGCAGGGGGGCAGGCAACAGTGCTTTTTCACTGAGAGTCCAAGCGTTTTTAAAGGTAGAATCGACGTGATTGTTAGTGAATTGATGTGGCGTGTAGGAGAGAGAGGAGTCAGGTAGGAAGCCTTGGTTCTGGCTTATGTAACAGTTGACTAGTGCTGTTCACAGAGATGGGGTGCACTGTGGGAGGAGCAAGGGTGGGAGAAGGAGTAAAAAGTTCTCTAGTCGCCATCATGTAACAGCTCTGAACTTAAAAGTAATACATGCTTTAATATTTACATTAAAGTTTTAAAAAGTATTCTTTAGTTTTATTAATGTTTGATATGCTTTTTTTTTGCTATCCAAGTAGAAATATTAAAAAAGGCAAATGGATGGACATATGAACCCAGAGTTCCAGATTTGAGCTGAAGATATAACTTAGGGAGTAATAAGCTTTCAGTGGTATCAAAGCTCTCGGGTGGGTTCTGTATGGTTTGAGCCCTGACACAGTCAAGTTTTCAGTCTGGTAGAGGAGGCAGAGCTGGCAAAGGGACTCCCAGGGTGTCAAGAAGAAAATGAGAGAGTTAACCAATGGGCAAGAGAAGACATCATTTATAGGAGACTCGACTATTGATATTGGCAAGAGGACTTGACAGAATACCTTAGTGGGATGGTGGGAGTGAGACTGTAGCTGGACAAAGCTGAGCGAGGCCGACGAGCTGACAGTGGGAGATCAAGGGTAGACACTGTCAATGAGCTTCGGAGTGAAGGGAGCAGAGAAGTTTGCTGGGGTAGGAGGCAGATATAGAATTTTCTGTTTTGTTTTAAGATGGGAGACATCTAATGGGGTTTTTTGAACCCTCTGTTCACCTTCTCCACACTTCATTCCTGTGTTCTCCTGTGATAAAGCGGAGAAAGGGCCCTGTGGCATCTGTTCAGAAGTCCCTCAAGCTCATTCTTCTTCTGCTCCAAGAGGCAACTTGGAGTACAGCTGGGGCTGCTTGGGGACATGGTTCAGGCTAGGACTCAATTCAAGGACAGATCCAAGGCTGGGCCAGGGACCAGAGACCAATGTTCTCTCACGGTGATGCCTGGAGAGACGGTCATGCTGGTAAAAGCCATCGCTAACATTACTGAATTCAGTTCTTGGCCTCCTCTGCCTGGTACTCGGACATCGGGGGACACAGGCATGAAGACGTCATGGCTCTTGGAGGACAGGACGTGGGAGGCGGGAGGGGCACGCCCTCTTCTCAACACCAGGCAGAAGCCCTTACTTCCCGCTTGTCTTTGTTCCTGCCAGGATCCTCGCCACAGCTGGCACTGACTTTGACCTGCGAACCCTGCGGGCTGTGCGTGTGCTGAGGCCCCTGAAGCTGGTGTCTGGGATTCCAAGTGAGTCTGGCGAAAGCAATCAGGCCCAGCCTACGTGGACACTGACCTTGTCCCCTATCTCCGCCACAGCCGCAGTTAGGCCCTGACCTCTGGACCCTCTGGTGACTGAGCTTGCCACCCTTAGCGCCAGGGAACCAGGCTTGAAGAAGGGAGAAAAGGCCCTTCTCCAATCTCTCCCATCTCCTTGAAAGACTAGAGAGTAACCTGGCTTCCTACATGGAAGCGTTGCTCCTCCTCACACCCTTTGCTGTATTTCCAGCTCTTTGCTTCTTTTCCTGGGGTTAAAGGGCAGATGAGAGATGAACCAAGGTGGTGGTGGGGGGAACACATTCAGAGGCTGCAGAGGGCCATCTGACTTGGCTCAGGCTAGGCAGGGCTGTTAAGACCTGCGACCCGGTTAAGACGTGCTCCAGGACTGGGCGGCTTAAGAGGCCATGTGAGGGCAGAGGGTGGCCAGGCTTCCTTGAGAGTGGTGACTGCCTGGGCCCATGTCCCTCCAGGCCAGTGGAAGTTTGGGTTTCCTTCAGGGCCCAGGTGGCAGGCCCAGAACTGTGTCACCTGAGCCCACTGCAGGGAAGACTGCTCGTCGGCTCCCTGTACTGCCCCAAGACCCTGCCAGGAAGAGGTTCAGGCCTGTACTCAGGAGCGAGTTCAAGGCTGGAAGTGGGGATTGTGGGCTTCATACCCTCTGCCCAGTTCCTCTGGCCGGGACATACTCATGCCCTACAGTCAGTGGTAAAACCCTCCTTAGGAGTAGGCCCCCTGCTTTCCTTTCCCTCAGGAGTGGTCTGTCAGGAACCCTTGTTTTTCATTCCCAGCATCCTCTGCTGTTAGTTCCCATGATCCCCTGCTCTTCCCTTCCAGCATCCCCTGTTCTTCATTCCCAGCATCCCCTACCCTTAGTTCCCAGGATCCCTTGCTGTCCCTCCCAGGATCCCCTGCTTTCACCTCCCAGGAGTTCCTCCTCTTTCCTCTCAGGACTCTCCACTTTTGCTCCACTCTGAGCCCTCCACAGACTCAGAGTTCTCCTCAGTACTTCCTACTAATACCCCCACACACTGTTCCTCCCTCTAACTGGGACTCTGCTCAGTCCACTCCCCCCTGAGACCCCTGTGCTTTGTCCCCCACCTCAGGGATGCTCAGCTCTACCCCGTGTAGGCACTCACTGTTCTGTCCTGCTTCCCCACCACTCCCTCTCTGTCTCCCACTTTGAGGGCCCAGCTGTGTCCTTTGGCTTCATGAACACTCATTGCTCCACACTTTGCCCAGGACTCTCAGCCCTGCCCACCCAGGCTCTTGCTGTTCTGTCCACTCCCCCAGTCCACTCCCTGCTCTGCCCACTGTGCTCCTGACCTGCCTGCTTCACCTGCTCTACCCAGGTTTGCAGGTGGTGCTCAAGTCCATCATGAAGGCCATGGTTCCGCTCCTGCAGATTGGGCTGCTTCTCTTTTTCGCCATCCTCATGTTCGCCATCATTGGCCTCGAGTTCTACATGGGCAAATTCCACAAGGCTTGTTTCCCCAACAGCACAGGTGAGGCCTTGAAGTACTTGTTGGACCCAGAGAAGGATCACAGACTCATCTGTTCCAGAGAGATTCACTGTTCTAGGCCTTGAGGGTGCCTTCTAGGTGCTAGGCAAAGGAAGTGGACACAGGCAAAAATCTGATAAACACAAACATGAAGTAATTACAGAAGTTACTGTAGTAACTTCTAGGAGGGAAACAAGAAAAGTATCTGAACTAGAATGATTTGGGGGCTTGTTTCACTGAGAGTATCCTGGGAAGCCTACTCTGTCAGGGCGACAGTCAGACAGCAACCTCAGTGTGGTGAGAGGGAGCCCATGCGGCAGCCTGCTGGAAGCTCTGGTTCCAAGGAATAGTAAGTGTGAAGGGCCAGAGTGAAGGGAGTGAGTGCGGGGGCACCGTGCGGGCTCGGGCCGTGAGGGTGCCGAGTCCCAACCTTAGAGCAGTGGGAGGACAGTGGGCGCGGGTGAGCGCCGACACCCTCTGAGTGCTGGGTGCTCTGGGGAGGCAGGTCGAACGGCGAGAGTCAGAGTCGGATCTCGGTCCAGGAGAGGTGGGCGGAGGCTGGGGCCAGGTTGTTTGGCAGTTGGTACTGTTTTGGTCACTAAGTCGTATCTGACTCTTTGTGACCCCAAGAACTGTAGCCCGCCAGGCTCCTCTGTCCGTGGGATTTCCCAGGCAAGAATACTGGAGTGGGTTGCCATTTCCTTCTTTAGGGGGTCTTCCCAGAGCAGGGATTGAGCCCAAGTCTCCCACACTGGCAGGCGCATTCTTTATCACTGAGCACCTGGGAAGCCTGTTCGGCTCTTGGAATCTGCCAAGTTCTGGGTGTATTTTGCAGTGAGGGCTGCTGGGCCAGCTGGGTGTTCTGGGCAATTGTATGTGGAGTAAGAGAAAGCGAAGAGTTAAGGGTGACACAAAGGCTTGTGTCTTGAGCTACAAACACATTAAAGGAGAAAACCTATATGATCACCTCAGTAGATGCAGGAAGAGTTTTTATTAAAGATTAAATCATTCATAATTTAAAAAAACCCCTCTAAACTGGAAATAAGGGAATTTTCTTAAACACCCTAAAATTCCCTTCGGACATCATGCTTTGTCATCGGTTTTGAGAGCTTTCCCTTCAAAGTCACAAAGGAGATGAAGGCGCACACATGGTCACTTCTGGTCCATGCAGCCTGGTTGTGGCCATTGATGTGAGGCGAGAAAAAGAACAAAAACTCCAAGCAGAATATGAAAGGAGGAAGTAAAGCTGTGACTATTCCAGGGAATACGATTGTCTACAAATAGACAAATGATGACTTCTGGTTTTCTTTATGAGCATTTATTTGGATAATTGGAAGGAAAGGAATAAACTTGTGTGATCAGTTTTGCCTTCTAAATCTGGGAATATTTGCTTCCCATCCTAGCTATTCCTAAAATTTTTCCTGTCCCGACAGGAGAGCTTTTCCATGTGTTGTTATACATGTTTTAAGAATAGTTTTTTCTCTAGGTTTTGGGAGTGTAGGGATTATCACGAGCTGCTTGCCCCCTCATTCCAGAGGTTCTCTCTGGTTTTCTGCGATTTCTTTAACATCTCTTCTGTGGCTCCTGGCTGCCAGCAAGAGCGTGTCCCCTTTGCTGGGCCCAGAGCCAGGAGGACTGGGCCCTGAGGCCCGGCCATGCTCTGGGCCTGTGTTGGTCAGCCTGCTTGAAGAGCCCCAGGGCTGCAGTGCTCCGTCTGGCTTGGTTCTGGCTCCAGAGTGACAGGCAGACCTACTCGTTGGGGGAGTCTGGGTGGAGGTTCAGCTATGGGACAGTTAGGGTGGTGGTGATAGAAAGAGTAGGAGGTTAGGAGTTGGTTGTTTTTGGTTTTAAGGTGAATGAGTTCTTAGCATGTTTACATAGTGACAGGCAGTTTCTGTGGGGAAGGAGAGGTTGACCAGCTGCTCCTGAGAGGGTGGCTCTGCGGGTGGGTGGGGCCGACTGTTATGCAGGGTGGAGGCAGGGCAGGCGCAGGGGTGACAGGAGGTGGTTTCCCTGGTGCCTCATCCTTTCTCCCATGATGAGGTCTCTGGGGCCCGCAGTCCCAGCAGGGGTGGAGAGCTCGGTGTTTCTCAGCTCAGCCCTGCCTGCTCCTTCTCCTCGCAGATGCAGATCCGGTAGGCGACTTCCCGTGTGGCAGGGAGGCCCCAGCCCGGCTGTGTGAGGGCGACACGGAGTGCCGAGAGTACTGGGCAGGACCCAACTTCGGCATCACCAACTTTGACAACATCCTGTTCGCCATCCTGACAGTGTTCCAGTGCATCACCATGGAGGGCTGGACCGACATCCTCTACAACGTGAGTCGAGTCTTGGTCCAGGAGCTCCTGGGACCCCCTTGGGGTGAGGCTTCTATCCAGCCTCTGGATCCCTTCTCCCCCCAGGATGGAACACAGGCTCCTTTGGGCAGCTCCCCCGCAGGGCCACTGACCTGGGTTCTGGAGTCTCCAGGCAACTTCTGTTTTGAAAGTGAAGGTGAGGGCTTGGTGGTGAAGGTTAGAAAAGAAAACTCCAGAGAAGGTGGACCTGCCACTGCTGGTGATGAGAGCCCTGCATGCAGACGTGGGAGTGAGGCTTGGAGAAGCTAGTGAACTCATTCTGGGCTTGAGGCAGCAGGCTGCTGCCTCTTGAGCAGGAGGAGCAGGGCTGAGGTGCAGGGAAGATGCACTGATTGTGCCAGGGTCCTAGGGGTGGGAAGTGGGGGCTGGGGTCCCGGGAGTGGGAACCAGGGTCCTGGGGGTGGGAAGTGGGGGCTGGGGTCCCGGGGGTGGGAACCAGGGTCCTGGGGGTGGGAAGTGGGGTCTGGGGTCCCGGGGGTGGGAACCAGGGTCCTGGGGGTGGGAAGTGGGGTCTGGGGTCCCAGGGATGGGAACCAGGGTCCTGTGGGTGGGAAGTGGGGTCTGGGGTCCCGGGGATGGGAACCAGGGTCCTGGGGGTGGAAAGTGGGGGCTGGGGTCCCGGGGATGGGAACCAGGGTCCTGGGGGTGGGAAGTGGGGGCTGGAGTCCTGGAGGTGGGAACTGCGTCGTACACCTCGTCTGTTTCCCCCCGAGTCTCTCTCGTGCTCTCCTGCCCGCCCTCCCTGTCCTCCCTGTCGTCAGGGCTCTAGCCCAGCCTAGCAGTGTAGGGTGGTCTGGGGGTTGGTGCTTGTGGACAGAAGCTGGGTATCAGGCCCTCTGGGGCTTCCTGATGACCCACCTCACGCCTGCCTCCCATCCGCCTGAGGCTCTTCTTGGGCACTCCCGGGTAGCTCTCTGTGTGTTTTTTTTTATGTGACGACCCCTCCACCCCCCTACCTTCTACCTCTAGAGTCCCGTGAGTGTGGGCATGAGACAAGTTAAGTGAGAGGAAGTGGAGAAAGACAATGCATTTGAAACAGGAGTTTTGGAGGCGGGTGGATGGCTGTGTTTTGGTAGCTAGAGGGTATGTTGTGCCCGGGAGCTGTGGAGGGGACTTTGTGGAGTGTGAGATACATCACTTTGAACCTGTCACTTGTGCCCTGGGGATGGGGCTTGGGCCACCAGCCTCTGGAGTAGTAGCCACGTGCTTCTGGCATGAATAAGGATGGGAGGGACAGGCTGGGACCCTCTGCTCTGTGACTTGTCTTAGAGCTCATGGAAACTAGATGGGTCTCAGGGCTGGGCATCTGGCAGTGCTTGGTAAGCGCTGGTTGGGCAGGAGGGTTGCAGGAGGTGAGCTACGGAAAAGCTGGCCCGAGGTCCACTGAGCCAGAACCCTCCTTGGAGATGGAATCGTGTCTGATGACGGGCTTGGTTTGATCAAGGGAGAAACAGAGAGAAGGGCGGTGATGAGGGGCTTGGACATTCTCTCCCTGCAGCCAATCCAGGAACAATTTCCACAAAGACAAACCCTAAAAATAGCTGGAGATGTCCACATCCCTGCCAGCCCCACTGAGCAGGGCACTGTGTGAGCCGTGGGACTTGGCCATGGCCCAGGTGACTCAGCCTGGTGGGCCTGTGCCCCAGGGGAGGGGTGGGTGGGAGGTGCTGGTCGGGAAAGGCCACAGAGGCTCCCTGACACATATTTCCAGGGGACAGACTGGGTGCAGACACTGCAGGCCCAGTGGTGGCAGGACGCTTTCAATAAATGATGCTAGTCAATAAAGTAAGTTCTGTGAAGGAAGCAGGAGAGAGAAGGGCAGGGGTGGCAGGTCGGAGGTGCTGGGAAAGCGGGATCTGGGGGTCTGGGAGCCAGACATTCAGAGCCCATGGGTCAGCACTGGGAGTCTCGGGGCACCGGTGTGCCGGGCCCGCGCCTGGTGCCCGGAGCCGGTGGCCGAGAACGGTGGGTCCGCTCCTCATGGAGGGGTTACAGGGCCATTTGCTGGAGATCAGACAGGACTTTGCTCTCTTCTGGCTGCACCAGCGGTTGAGCCCAGGTCCTCGGCAGTGGGCGTGGAGAGTCCTAACACTGCACCCCGGGAATGTTCCCAGACAGGACATTTGAAGAGCGTTCTTTGGTGGGAGAGGCACCCTCTCCCCACAGCCCAGGGACGGGGCATTCGTGGTTGCCTCAGACATATGCTCCTTGATGGAGCCTGCGAGGGGTGGAGTCTCAGGCCTACGCCTCAGGCTGGGGGGTGGAAGCACCTGTGCCGCCTGGGGAGAGCAGGCCGCCCGGCCTGGGGGGCATGGGGGCACCTCATGGAGATGCTGCTGAGGCGCTGGTGGTGGTGGCAGGCGGGTCCCCATCTTGAGGAGAGATGGCTGTCTGGGTTTTGAAATGTGTGGTCAGATGGGTCCTGAAAGAGCCCACATAAGTGCCTCGTGAGGGATGAGTCAGTTGCAAGTTCCTGCCAGGCCGGAGAGGTGGGTTATCTCGGGACAGTGGGCCCCGTGTGAGGAGGACTTGCCTGTCCTCCACCTCCGCTGCATCAGTAGTGCTGGGGCCAGAGGCCCCGGAAGGAGGAACAGTGCGAGGCGTGGTGGGCAGGGAGGCCATGCTGTCCTTCCCCTCTGACAGCAGCCAGCTGTGCAGGCCTGCGGAGGAGGGTGATGGTCTCGGTGAGAAGCATGTCAGCTGGGACGGGACGCTTCATTGCTGAGTTCAGCCCGTGTTTTCTACTTGCCTTGACTGTAGAGTCTATTTCCCAGTTATCAGAACAGTCACAAGACCTATGCACATTTTCATCCAGGGCTGTGACTGTGTTCAGAGGGACCATGGAAGGTAAATAATGTGGGTTTATGGTTACATATGTGTGGTTTTTTTTTAAGCTTTTTTTTTTATTAGTTTTGCCATACAATGACATGATATCACCATGGGTTTACATACGCTCCCCCTCCAGAACCCCCCTCCCTCCTCCCTCCCCCCGGGAAATCTCGATGCACCAGCCCCGAGCATCAATCCTGGGCTGGCGATTGATTAGACATATGATAATTAACATGTTTCAATGCCATTCTCCCATATCATCCCACCCTTACCCTCATCCACAGAGTCCACGAGTCTATTCTATACATCTGCGTTCCTTTTGCTGTCTCACATGCTGGGTTCTCGTTACCGTGTTTCTACATTCCATATATATGCATTAATATACTGTATTGTTGTTTTTGCTTCTGGCTTACTTCACTCTGGATAATGGGCTCCAGTTTCATCCATCTGAGTAGAACTGATTCAAATGAATTCTTTTTTAATGCTGAGTAATATTCCATTGTGTATATGTACCACAGCTTTCTTATCCATTCGTCAGTTGATGGGCATCTAGGTTGCTTCCATGTCCTGGCTATTGTAAACAATGCAGCGATGAACATTGGGGTACACGTGGCTCTTTCAATTCTGGTTTCCTCGGTGTATATGCCCAGCAGTGGGATTGCTGGGTCATATGGCAGGTCTATTTGCAGTTTTTTAAGGAACCTCCACACTGTTTTCCATAGTGGCTGTACTAGCTTGCATTCCCACCAACAGTGTAAGAGAGTTCCCTTTTCTCCACATCCTCTTCAGCATTTATTGCTTGTAGACTTTTGGATGGCAGCCATTCTGACTGGTGTAAAGTGGCACCTCCTTGTGGTTTTGATTTGCATTTCTCTGATAATGAGTGATGTTGAGCATCTTTTCATGTGTTTATTAGCCATTTTTATGTCTTCTTTGGAGAAATGTCTGTTAAGTTCTTTGGCCCACTTTTTGATTGGGTCGTTTATTTTTCTAGAATGGAGCTGTAGGAGTTGCTTGTATATTTTTGAGATTAATTGTTTGTCCGTTGCTTCATTGGCTATTATTTTCTCCCATTCTGAAGGCTGTCTTTTCACCTTGCTTATAGTTTCCTTTGTTTTGCAGAAGCTTTTAATTTTAATTAGGTCCCATTTGTTTATTCGTGCTTTTATTTCCAATATTCTGGGAGGTGGGTCATGGAGTATCCCGCTTTGGTTTATGTCAGAGAGTGTTTTGCCTATGTTATCCTCTAGGAGTTTTATAGTTTCTGGTCTTATGCTTAGATCTTTGATTCATTTTGAGTTTATCTTTGTGTATGGTGTTAGAAAGTGTTCTAGTTTCATTCTTTTACAAGTGGCTGTCCAGTTTTCCCAGCACCACTTGTTAAAGAGGTTGTCTTTGTGCCAGTACCATACTGTCTTAATGACTGTGGATTTGTAGTATAGCCTAAAGTCAGGTAGGTTGATTCCTCCAGTTCCATTCTTCTTTCTCAAGATTGCTTTGGCTATACGAGGTTTTTTTGTATTTCCATACAAATTGTGAAATTATTTGTTCTAATTCTCTGAAAAAGACCTCTGGTAGCTTGATAGGAATTGCATTGAATCTATAGATTGCTTTGGGTAGTATACTCATTTTCACTATATTGATTCTTCCAATCCACGAACATGGCACATTTCTCCATCTGTTTGTGTCCTCTTTGATTTCTTTCATCAGTGTTTTATAGTTTTCTATATACAACTCTTTTGTTTCTTTAGGTAGAAATACTCCTAAGTATTTTATTCTTTTTGTTTCGATGGTGAATGTAATTGTTTCCTTAATTTCTCTTTCTGATTTCTCATTGTTAGTGTATAGGAATGCCAGGGATTTCTGTGTGTTGATTTTGTATCCTGAAACTTTGCTATATTCACTGATTAGCTCTAGTAATTTTCTCGTAGAGTCTTCAGGGTTTTCAATATAGAGAATCATGTCATCTGCAAACAGAGAGAGTTTTACTTCTTCTTTTCCAATCTGGATTCCTTTAATTTCTTTATCTGCTCTGATTGCTGTGGCCAAGACTTCCAAAACTATGTTGAAAAGTAGTGGTGAGAGTGGGCACCCTTGTCTTGTTCCTGATTCAGGGGGAATGCTTCCAGCTTTTCACCATTGAGGATAATGTTTGCTGTGGGTTTGTCATATATAGCTTTTATTATGTTGAGGTATGTTCCTTCTATTCCTGCTTTTTGGAGGGTTTTTATCATAAATGGATGTTGAATTTTGTCAAAGGCTTTCTCTGCATCTATTGAGATAATCATGTGATTTTTATTTTTCAATTTGTTAATGTGGTGTATTACATTGATCGATTTACGAATATTGAAGAATCCTTGCATCCCTGGGATAAAGCCTACTTGATCATGATGTATGATCTTTTTGATGTGTTGTTGGATTCTATTTGCTAGAATTTTGTTGAGGATTTTTGCATCTAAGTTCATCAGTGATATTGGCCTGTAGTTTTCTTTTTTTGTGGCATCTTTGCCGGGTTTTGGAATTAGGGTGATGGAGGCCTCATAGAATGAGTTTGGAAGTTTACCTTCGTCTGCAATTTTCTGGAAGAGTTTGAGTAGAATAGGTGTTAGCTCTTCTCTAAATTTTTGGTAGAATTCAGCTGTGAAGCCATCTGGTCCTGGGCTTTTGTTTTTTGGAAGATTTCTGATTACGGTTTCAATTTCCGTGCTTGTGATGGGTCTATTAATATTATCTATCTCTTCCTGGTTTAGTCTTGGAAAGTTGTACTTTTCTAGGAATTTGTCCATTTCATCCAGGTTGTCCAGTTTATTTTCATATAGTTGCTGATAATAGTCTCTATGATCCTTTGTATTTCTGTGTTTTCTGTTGTGATCTCTCCGTTTTCATTTCTAATTCTGTTGATTTGGTTCTTCTCCCTTTGTTTCTTGATGAGTCTGACTAATGGTTTGTCAATTTTATTTATCTTCTCAAAGAACCAGCTTTTGGCTTGGTTGATTTTTGCTATGGTCTCTTTTGTTTCCTTTGCATTTATTTCTGCCCTGATCTTTAAGATTTCTTTCCTTCTACTAGACCTGGGCTTCTGCATCTCTTCCATTTCTAGTTGCTTTAGGTGTAAAGTAAGGTTATTTATTTGACTTTTTTCTTGTTTCCTGAGGTGAGCTTGTATTGCTATGAACTTTCCCCTTAGCACTGCTTTCACAGTGTCCCATAGGTTTTGGGCTGTTGTGTTTTCATTTTCATTCATTTCTATGCATAACTGAATTTCATTTTTGATTTCTTCTGTGATTTGTTGGTTATTCAGCAGTGTGTTGTTGAGCCTCCATATGTTGGAAGTTTTGAAAGGTTTTCTCCTGTAATTGATATCTAATCTCACTGCATTGTGGTCAGAAAAGATGCTTGGAATGATTTCAATATTTTTGAATTTATCAAGGCTAGATTTATGGCCCAGGATGTGATCTATCCTGGAGAAGGTCCCGTGTGCGCTTGAGAAAAAGGTGAAATTCCTTGTTTTGGGGTGGAATGACCTATAGATATCAATTAGGTCTAGTTGGTCTATTGTATCATTTAAAGTTTGAATTTCCTTGTTACTTTTCTGTCTAGTTGATCTATCCATTGGTGTGAGTGGTGTATTAAAGTCTCCCACTATTATTGTGTTGTTGCTGATTTCCCCTTTCATACTTGCTAGCATTTGCCTTACATATTGTGGAGCTCCTATGTTAGGTGCATAAATATTTATAATTGTTATTTCTTCTTCCTCGATTGATCCTTTGATCATTATGTAATGTCCATCTTTATCTCTTTTCACTGCCTTTATTTTAAAGTCTACTTTATCTGATATGAGTATTGCCACTCCTGCTTTCTTTTGGTCTTTATTCGCATGGAATATCTTTTTCCAGCCTTTAACTTTCAGTCTATATGTGTCCCTAGGTTTGAGGTGGGTCTCTTGTAGACAACATATATAGGGGTCTTGTTTCTGTATCCAATCAGCCAATCTTTGTCTTTTGGTTGGGGCATTCAGCCCGTTTACATTTAAGGTAATTATTGATAAGTATGATCCCGTTGCCATTTATTTTATTGTTTTGGGTTCGAGATTATATACCCCATCCGTGTTTCCTATCTAGGAAAGATCCTTTAGCATTCGTTGGAGGGCTGGTTTGGTGTTGCTGAATTCTCTCAGTTTCTGCTTGTCTGGAAAGCTTTTGAATTCTCCTTCAAATTTGAATGAGATCCTTGCTGGGTACAGTAATTGGGGTTGTAGATTGTTTTCTTCCATGACTTTAAGTATGTTTTGCCATTCCCTTCTGGCTTGAAGCGTTTCTATTGAGAGATCAGCTGTTATCCTTATGGGATTCCCCTTGTGAGTTATTTTTTGTTTCTCCTTTGCTGCTTTTAAAATTTGCTCTTTATATTTGATATTTGTTAATTTGATTAATATGTGTCTTGGGGTGTTCTGCTTGGGGTTCATTCTATTTGGGACTCTCTGTGTTTCTTGGACCTGAGTGGCTATTTGCTTTCCCAATTTAGGGAAATTTTCAACAGTTATCTCTTCAAGAATTTTCTGATGGTCTTTCTTTTTGTCTTCTTCTTCTGGGACTCCTATGATTCGAATATTGGTGCATTTAATATTGTCCCAGAGGTCTCTAGGATTGTCCTCATTTCTTTTAATTCTTTTTTCATTTTTCCTTTCTGTTTCCTTTATTTCTGCCATTCTGTCTTCTACCTCACTTATCCTGTCTTCTATCTCTGTTATTCTACTGTTGGTTCCCTCCAGGGTGTTTTTGATCTCATTTATTGCATTATTTATTGTATTTTGACTCTTTTTCATTTCTTCTAAGTCCTTGTTAAAGCTTACCTGCATCTTCTCAATCCTTGCCTGCAGGTTATTGAACTGCAACTCCAACTTATTTTCCAGATTTTGGATCATTTTCACTATCATTATTCGGAATTCTTTGTCAGGTAGACATCCTATCTCTTCGTCTTTTGTTTGGTCTGGGGGATATTTATCTGTTCCTTTACCTGCTGGGTATTTCTCTGCCTTTTCATCTTGTTTATCTTGCTGTGTTGTCCCTTTATTGTGGGGGTTCCTCACTATGGGAGGGGTTGGATGTGTGGTTTGTCAAAGTTTCCTGGATGGGAAAGCTTGGGTGGTGTTCTGGTGGGTGGATCTGGGTTTCCTCACTGTAACTAGCAATGGAGTGTCCAGTAAAGAGTTTTGAGGTGTCGGTGGACTTGGTGTGACCTTGGGCAACCTGTGTATTGAAGCTCCAGGCTGTGTTCCTGCGTTGCTGGAGAATTTGCTTGGTATATCTTACTCTGGAGCTTGTTGGCCCTTGGGGGGTGGTGGGTGGTTTCAGTTTTGGTATGGAGGAGTTTGATGAGTTCCTATCGATTAATTAACTCCTGGATCCAGGAGTTTTCTGGAATTCTCAGGATCTGGGCTTAGCCTCCTGTCTTCCAGTAGCCTCAGGACTCCTTCATCTATGCACTGATGGTGGCAGAACATCTAGTTTAGTGATGAGAAGTTTCTTCACAGTGAGGGACACCCTGCCAGGTACACAGAGTTACATGGCATGGACCAGAAGGAGAGGAGAGGAATCAGATGGTGAGGGAGTGAAGTGGCCCATGATTACTCCCCTGTGTGCTCTCTACAGCCTGGATCCCTCAGAGATGTTCACAGAATTATACCGAAATGAGAAGAAGGTGGAAGGAGACAGAATTGACCAGAGAGAGAAAAGAGGGAGTCAGATGGACAGAGACAGATCCAGCCAGTGGTCAGTTATTTCAGTGTTCTTCACAGCTCGTAACACTCAAGCAGATTCCCAGAGTTGGGTAGAGAAGATACAGGGAAGTGGATGTTGGAGGTGTCTTGGTAGGAGAAGAAAAAAAAAAAAGGAGAGACAAGAATGGGGAGAGAGCAGTCAAGCCAATGATCTCACTCCCAAGTAACAATGGGTACTGGAGCTTGGATCCTTAAAGGTACAAAGTTGATACCTAATACTAATAAGCAAAGATTAAAAATCTAGAGTAAAGACTGGATTCTCAAAAGTACTATTACAAAAAAATGCTTCATTGCTGAGTTCAGCCCGCGTTTTCTACTTGCCTTGACTGTAGAGTCTATTTCCCAGTTATCAGAATAGTCACAAGACCTATGCACATTTTCATCCCGGGCTGTGACTGTGTTCAGAGGGACCATGGAAGGTAAATAATGTGGGTTTATGGTTACATATGTGTGGTTTTACATCTGTTCATTGCAATAGCTTTGTGAAGATCTGAGGAAGGGGCCTTTAGATATGTAGGTGGAAAGCTCCATTTTGAAGTTAGTGCAGACAGAACTTGTTTGTTGGTTAAATGTGATGTTTAATGTGAAAGAGAGATCGAAGATGCTGTGACTTGGTCCCTTAGGAAAGGTGGTGCCTTTTACTGAGAAGAGCAGAGAGGTGACTGTGGAACTTTGTTTTCACAGAGCTTTGTGGTGCACACAGAGCACTCTGCTTTGGCCTAGGGAGCTGAACACACTGTTCCCTCCGAGTGGAGGTGCTGAGTGTACAGTTGAGTGTATGAGAAGGGGTTTCGGGTGGATAGCAGGGCTGAGGGTGCATGTGTGAAGTCGTGGGTGATGTTCAAGATTACAAGACAGGGTGAGATCGCCTGGTGTGAATGTGTGGCGCTAGAAGCAAGATGGCTAGAAATGGAGCTTGTGTGAGCCTTTGGCTGCCAGGAGACTTCCAACATCCGGAAGCCAAGTAGGAAAGAAGGAGCCAGAGAGGAGCACCAGGCGGGCTGAGGGGAGCTGGAAGCCCCGCAGGCATGCCGAGCCCTGGAGGCAGAGCGCAGCATTTCTGGAGTGGGTGACGGGATCAGCTGCCACCGAGCAGTCAGGAGCCGGGTGTTTAGTGGGAATAGAGCCTCGGGACATTCAGGTTAAAGGGGGACGATCGAAGGTGAGGGCGGTAGGGCAGTGCGGCGCCGGCAGGGACACGTGGGGACTGGCTCTTTTTAAATGAAACTTTTTGTCTGTGGTTAGGTAGGTTCACATGCAGTTGTAAGAATTAATACAGAGAGAGCCCATGTATACTTTGCCTGCTTCCTCCAACAGCCTGCAAAACAGGCGACTCCCAGAACCAGGACGGTGAGCCTGCTGCAGCAGAGACAGGACGTCCGGTCCGCAGGGTCCCACTGCCCTCGGACGGCCCGCCCGCCTCCTCTTGCCCTCACCCCGGGTCGCCGCTTGCCTCCTTGCCGCATCGATAATTCTGCCTTTTCAAGAATGTGACGTGTGCCTTTTGGGTATTGGCTGTTTTTCCCTCAGCATAATTCTCTGGAGACATATCTGGATTATTGCATGTCAGCAGTTTCTTCTTCTTTTTTTTTTTTTGCTGAGTGGTCCTCCAGGTGTGAGTGGACTACAGTGTTTAATACTCACCTGTTAAAGGACATTTGTGTTATCTCTGTTTGGGGTTATCGTGAATAAAGTTGCTCTGCATGATTGTGGGAAGATTTTTCTTTAAATTCTATTTATCTTTGGCTGTGCTGGGTCTGTGCTGGGGCCTCCTCTCTAGTTGTGGTGTGTAGGTTTCTCGCTGCGGCAGCGTCTCTGTGGAGCGCGGGCTCTGGGGTGCGCGGGCTC